>CM052810.1:67529677-67632421 GCA_028533885.1 Nasua narica | reverse complement strand
GAGTTTTGATAAGAACCGTTGAAAGTTGTGAACTTTTTTCACATCACTTACTATTATCAGCTGTTCTTTTTAAGCTTTAAAAAACTCTGAAGAGAATTTCTGCCGATGAACACATAATCTGGATAGAGTGTAATTTTGCTTCGTATTTTACTCTTGCTAGGTTATGTTTAGTCCTTTTCCTCTTCCCACCCATACCACCGTTCTTACTGCTGTTTTGGTGACAAGAAAAGTAACTGCATCCCCCTCTCCCCGCCCAACTCCATGAGTGTGGTGATATAGCAACAGAGAGGTGGCAAAGACAACTATAGACTAACTTCTATTTCTGAGTATGTTTTATTTTTCTTTATATTATTAGTAGTTAGGGAAGAACAAATTTATTTAGAAATGTGAACTATACTTGAGTCATTCAAGAGGAAAATGGTCCACATTCATAGGATTTCTCCATGGCCATTTTAAAATATGCTAGCTTTCAATAAAACTTATAAAAAGCAGAATATTTGATACTGTTTATGATTCCTTGGGATCTGAAATCATTTGTATGTGACTTATTTTTAAAGAGAACAGGAAAATATTTGAATTTGGTTGATTAAAATTGTTAGTTCCTTTTGTATTCTATGGCAATATATTGAGTATGTTGAATGAAAGAAGGTTCTTAACCTTGAAGAGTTAATTTTTATTTTTCTTAAGGAAATACTGGCTCTAGTAGACTTTATTTTGTGTTTTTCATAAACAAGCAACCCTTCTGTGGGGCTCAATTTTGGAACTCTTGGAAGCACTGCAACTCCTGCAACGACATCTGCTCCTTCAGGTGGTTTTGGAACGGGGCTCTTTGGATCGAAACCTACCACTGGATTCACTCTAGGAGGAACAAATACAGGTAAAGAGGATTGTTACATTTGCAGGGAATAGGTATGGGATATTCTTTTTCAAGTTCTGTTCTATATGTCTTCCCTTTATAAGGATTGTCATTGGTGGCAGACCTAAAAAATGGTAAATAGTAAGGTGAAAAAATGTATAGGGATGTGGAATTAAGGGCCAGTGATAGGCCCAACATTGGTTATGATCTATTTTAGTGTAAAGGAAAACATGTTTTTAGGGGCTCCAGGGTGGCTCTGTTAAGGGTCTAACTTTTGGTTTAAACCCTTAACAGGTTTCCACTCAGGTCATGATCTCCTGTTTGCAGAATGAGCCCTGCTTTGGGCTTCAGGCTCCTGGGGAGTCTGCTTGAGATTCTCTCTCTATTTTCCCTATCCCTCTGCTGTGTCCTGCCCTCCCCCAAGCTCTCTCTTACAAATAAATAAATAATTTTTAAAAAATTTAAATGTGAAAACACATTTAAATAAATAAGATTTCTCTTTTTAATTATTTTTTAAAGATTTTATTTATTTATTCATCAGAGAGAGAGTGAGAACAAGCAGGGAGAGGGAGAAGCAGGCTCCTCACCGAGCAAGGAGCCCAACATGGGACTCAATCCCAGGACCCTGGGATCATGACCTGAGCCAAAGGTAGCCGCTTAACCAACTGAGCCACCCGGGCATCCCAAGATCTCTTTTTTTAAATAACTCTTTTTGGATATACTTGACACAAAGAAGATATACCTCTTTAAATATAAAGAGTTAATTTAATTTTTATATTAGCGTATATAATGCAGTGTTTTACCTTAGCGAAGATGAGTCAAGTTTACCAATTTGGATATTAATTAATTTAGTGTATGTGGGGGCAGTCAGCATCCTATCTTGCAATAACATTATAATTTACCTTCCTAAGAGATGTTTTAAGTTTTCGTATTATTAAAATAGTTGTTTCCATGGAAAAAGGGCAAAAGGTCAAGGTTTCTGGTAGACGTTTCAATAATAAAAAGCTGTTTGTTTTTTAATGCAAAAGGATATTTGGTTATTATTAAGTTAAAAATAGGTTTCACTGATGCTGCCATTTAAAAAGTTTACTTCTTTGTTTACTCTTTATTCTCTACCCTCAGGGCCTCTTGGTCTGTTACCACTTTTTGCATTGACCTTTCAGCTTTGATTGCAACTTTTCACAGCTACACATAGAAGATGTAAGAACTACAGGAGTAAATATGAGAGCAGCCAGTGAGCTTCTTGAAACAACTTTGTGTGCCAGTGTTTGGTTGGAGTAGCTTTTTTTCTTCTTGCCTAATGTTATAAGCAGTAGTTGTTTACATTTATAAATCTTATTTCCTAATTTATCAAATTATATATAGCCTGTAATATGAAAACCAGTGCTATAGAAAGAATGTTTGTATTAGTGGTTATGGTGGGAGATACTGGTTGTCGTAGTATCATACCCTGAGGATGACTCTAAGTCTTGCCCTTGTAAAAACCCCCCAAAATGTCATCTTTCGTTGATGATTAAATTTTATTTCTCTTTTTGTCCCCAGGAATAGCAACAACTATAACTACAGGATTAACTCTGGGTAAGAATTTTTGAGGAAAGATCCCAGATCTGTGGTTTTCTACTCTTCTCTTTCTTAATATCTCACAGAGCTGGGGTATAGAAGGAAGCATGTAAGGAACCTAATATAGATCACAGACACTGACTCTTCACAGAACCTTCCAGTACTGGAGTTTTTTAAAAAGTCAATGACCTTTTAATTTAGAAAAAACCCCTCAAATACAGAAATGGTTTTTTCTCTGGAGGTTTATTTCACATTGTATTTTGTAATCATTTGAATCCTTTTAGTAAAAAAAAGCAACAAACTATAGGCCAGAAGTCTTAAAATTAAGCCCTGCTTGTACTTCTAAATCATTGTGAAGTCTTAGGTAGTCATGTAGTATCTGGCAGCTTTTAGTTAGCTATAAAACAGTGTAGTGGACTGAAAAGTTTTTGGATTTCTTTCCAGCTCAAAAACATCATAGTTCTCTGTAGTGATATGCCAAAGGGAATGTGAGTAAGTAGGATGGCAGTTAATAATGTCGAAGGAAATGAATGAGTGAAAGGACAGTGAGGAAACTAAGTTAAAGTTAAATTTTTTAATTTAATTAAAATTAAATAAAAATTTTGAAATAAACTAAAGATTGGTGGACTTTCTTTATTTGGATGCTACTCACCTGTTATCAGCAGAAAGTGTAACACATCTGTTTACTACCAGAGCTTTGGACGGGATTGGCTTCAGGGGCAAGCAGTTCGATTCTCTTATTTTGTGAGATTGTAGAACCCGTACAGGATTTCAAAGCACTGTACCCTGGCAGGAATTTCTGACTGTGGTAAGGGCAATCCAGAAGTTTAATTTCTGGCAGCAGCTTCTCTCAGTGCCTTGAGGAGAAGCCAAAATGCAGGTCATTGCGTATTTCTTTATTTAATATTTTTGAGCAGCTACTGATTCCTAATTCTGTGGGGTTGGGTTTACAAACTGCTTTGAACATTTAGTATTAGCTGTTGGTGTGGTGATGATACTGGCGGTGAGGATGCTACTGATGATGTCGAGAACTGCTGAGTACATGAGCAAGGCATTCAGTGGGTTATGAGGTGAAGGTGACCGCAGGTATAGTAATACATTCTTGTGCGACCTGATAAAGGCTCTAACAGATATATGAAAGGCACCAGGGGAGGCAGTGGAAGAGAAGAGTAAGTTTATTTTGAGGGCAGGAAACATCATTCCTGATGGAGGAGTGGAAAGCCCCAATCATAAGGGGATTCAGGGAAATAGGAAAAGTACTTGGTTCTTGGAGTTCAGGATTCAGAAGTGCGAATGGTAGGGAGAAGGGGTGTGAGGAGCAGGAGGAGTAGATAGGAAAGGTGGTTGTGTGCCACGCCTTTGGACTCTGCTGTAGAGACAGTATAGAGCTACTAGGAGCCTTCAGTTAGGGAGAATCACTGGGGTATTTTTTGTTGGTGTTCTCTCTTGTTTTTAAAGTAACGGAAATAATTCCAAGAATAGATTAAAGTTTAGAAGGACTGATAGCACAGAAACAAAATAAGAGGTTATTATAATTGTTCTTGAGAGGGAGATGACCTGAGCTAAGGGTTTTGAGGATGGTTGTAATCCAGGGATATTTCTGCAGTAGAATCAGCAGGATTTGTGACCAGTAGAATGCAGGAGAGAGAAGGGACATCAAGGGTGATTATGGTTCCTGGCCTGAGGAACTGAGTGGACCATGGCAGGGGATTTAGGACTTTTTTTGTATAGGGAGATGTAGAGGTACAAAGTGAAGGGACGCCCAGGTAGAACTAACCAGTGGAGACTCCAGCAGGTATAGATTTAGACCTATGTTCGCTTAGTTGAAATTCTGTAGTTGGGAAGTTTGGGAGCAGGCCTGGAGCCATAGGCAGTATTATTTAAGAAGTGAACAGAGGAAGGAGATGGACAAAAGCAGATTGGAAGGAGTGGCAGGAGTTGACAGAAAAAAGGAAGAGGAAGCAGTAGAGAATGGTGGTTTAAATAGCCCTGGAGGGGAGGAATATTTTTCTGCTGAGTATAAAGCAAAGGAAGGGTAAGTGCTGTTTTAGGTAAATCCAGGGCTAGAACTGAAATTGGATTTCAGTATTACCACATTGATTGGACTTTCTTTTGCTTTTCTTAAATCATAGCATCCTCTTTTATGTATTCACCATGATTTGGTTCCAACTTCTATATTTTCCTTTTTCATACATATCCAAGTATCCTTCTATCTACAAAAGTAGGATCACAAACTTTTTAGGGATCCTGATTGAAACTGGTATAATACATACACAGTTATGGTAAAATAGGATTTGTTTGTTTGTTTGTTGGACACAGGAACGCCAGCTACTACATCTACGTCTACAACAGGTTTCAGTTTAGGATTCAGTAAACCTGCTGCGTCTGCCACACCATTTGCTCTCCCTATTACTTCTACCTCAGCTAGTGGTCTTACTCTTTCGTCTGCTCTGACATCAACTCCAGCAGGTGAGGCCGAATGGAAAAAATCATGTTTTGTGGTTGAATTTTATTTTGGTTTTGACTAGTGAATACAGGTATCCACCTTTATTAAAGATAACTTCAGTTTTGGAAAGTTTTAATTTTAATCACTCAGCAGTTTTGACCTATAAAATTGCTGATTTGTGAAGAAGGTCATCATTGGGCTTTAAAGCAGCAGGTGCCATCCTGGAAGTTGATCTCTCTTTACAGAGCAAAACAGGGAGAGGGCGAGAGGTAAAATGTAAAACTACTTATATTCACTTTGTTTTCAAGGAGCATTTTGGTGACAAGAAGGGCTAAAGAATTTGCATAAACCTTGCCTGCCTTAGGATTCATTCCATTTTGAAGGCGAATTTGGTGTCCTGGGTTGAAAAGTCTTTATTACTGTCTAGACTCAGTTACCTCATACTATTCGAGTATTACCCAAAACTCTTATTTGTGTCACTAGCGTTTGCCTTAAGGTACTATTTTTCTTTATTCTTAAGTAAATGTAATTTTACCTTTAGAGAGTAGTTTTTTTTTTTAAGAGTGAATTTTATCATGGATGTGAGGGTTATCTTTTTTTTTTTTTTTTTTTTTGGCTGGGGGCTATGTTTTGTTTTTTCTCCAGTGTTCTTAGAAATGAAGTTTCGTTGTGAAGCCTTATGATTTTACTTTTTATAGCATCTACAGGATTTACCCTAAATAATTTGGGTGGAACAACAGCTACAACTACTACCGCATCAACAAGCCTTTCCTTAGGGGGAGCCTTAGCTGGTTTGGGAGGTTCACTTTTCCAGAGTTCAAATACAGCGACATCAGGTAATTGATGTATTCATTTTCTGAAATAGTAAATATTTAAATTTACTTTATCTGTATTTTGACCTTTTGAACAGACCACTTTGTCTCTTTAACCTGTATGTTTTTTGTTTAGTATGAAAATTGAATTATAAAATGTTTTTCATACATAATTGGACATCTAGCCATATTGTAGGAATAAATTTTTCTGCTTCTCAATATTGACTGACTAGATAAAGAAGCAAAGAAGGGCCTGTTTAAGGAGCCTGTAAACTATTCTAGAGAAATTTATCAATAAATGGCAGTTGCATAGTCTTGGATCATTTAGTATCTAAGTTCATTGTAAAACAGCCTGATCTTTTGGGCGCCAGGGTGGCTCAGTGGGTTAAGCCTCTGCCTTCAACTCAGGTCATGATCCCAGAGTCCTGGGTTCGAGCCCCGCATCGGGCTCTCTGCTCAGCAGGGAGCCTGCTTCCTCCTCTCTCTCTGCCTACTTGTGATCTCTCTCTCTCGCTGTCAAATAAATACAATCTTAAAAAAACAAAACAAAACAAGCATACATTAATGACTTAAGATTAACTATAGTTTAGCCCCTTCAATTCCTTTTGTCAGTGAGGCAGGATTTAAATAAATGAAGTCTATTTCTTTCATTAAAGTTTTGTGAAAAAATCTTGGGAGTATGAAATTTTTATGATGTTTAAACTGTAAGTCTTCCAACTCTCAGTTCTTTAAATTTCATTAATAATAAAACTATTTGCTGGAGCACCTGGGTGGCTTAGTGGGATAAAGCCTCTGCCTTCAGCTCAGGTCATGATCCCAGGGTCCTGGGATCGAGCCCCGCATCGGGCTCTCTGCTCGGCGGGGAGCCTGCTTCCCCCTCTCTCTCTGCCTGCCTCTCTGCCTAGTTGTGATCTCTCTCTATCAAATAAATAAATAAAATCTTAAAAAAAAATAAAATAAAACCATTTGCTTTATATATTATACTGAAATCTTATAAATTATTACTAGATTATTTATTTATCTGTTACCAGCTTTACTGAGGTATAATTAAGAAGTAAAATTGTAAGATATTAAAGTGTAGAGCATGATGATTTCATATATCCATGCACATTGTAACTGCCCATCGAGTTAATTAACACATTCATTACTTAATTATTTTAAAAGTATAAAATTCCAAAGCATGACTAGAAGATAAGAAGCAGAAAGGGTAGGGAGGACAGGCAAAATGGGTGGTGAGGGGGTTGGTACAGGCTTCCAGTTATGGAATAAGTCACAGGGATGAAAGGTACAGCCTAGGGAATATAATCAATGCTATTGTAATAAGGTTGTATGGTGACAGGGTAGTGACACTTGTAAACATAGCATAATGTATAGACTTGTCAAATCACCGTTGCACACTAATGTGACATTGTGTGTCAACTACACTTAAAAAAATTACCTAAAAAGTTAAAGATGTTAAAATTTTATCATCCAGACTACATATAGCATTGAATCCCAGCTTCAGACTTATTCCGTGTTATTTGTTATATGCTTAAATCAAGTATGAAGAAAAATGGGATCCAACTGAAAAGCATTTGAAAGCTTTAGTCATTAAGGGAAAATCATTGTAAAGACTTTCTTTGTAAATTATATTTGGCTTATTTGTAGGACTTGGACAGAATGCTTTAGGCTTGACTTTGGGAACCACAGCAGCTACTTCAACTGCAGGCAATGAAGGTCTTGGTGGTATAGATTTTAGTAGCTCATCAGATAAAAAGAGTAAGTAATGTTATGTTCTAACAGTAACTTAAATTCCTATGTCAGGAAGATTTTTAGTTATGTATTCAGGAGTAAAGTTTTTACTTTTAAATTTGTTTTTTTATATTTCACAAATTTTGTGTGTATGATGTATTTAAGAGTTTATTTTTGTAGAAAACTGAGTTTTGTATGTGCATATGGTTATGTAGCTATCAATGTGTGTATTAATATATGTTCTTAAGTTGGGATCATGCACACATATGTGATGTACAAGTTGACCCTTGAACAACATGCTTTGAACTGTTTAGGTCCACTTATATGTGGATTTTTTTCTAATAAATAACAGTGGAGTACTGTAAGTGTATTTTCCTTGTGATTTTCTTAATATTTTCTTTTCTCTATCTTATTTTATTGTAAGAATGCAGTACATAGAACATACAAAGTGTGTGTTAATAAAACTTTATATTGTCAGTAAAATTTCTGGTCAGCAGTCAGCTATTAGTAAAGATTTTGAGGAGTCAGAAATTATGCTCAGATTTTCAACTGCCTGGGGGTTTGGACCCCTAATCCCTGCATTGTTCGAAGGTCAGCTGTATTGCTTTGTAACCTGTTCTTTCTCATACTTTATATCACAAATATTTGTCAGTTCAGTAATTCTTTAGGAATGTTTTATTGCTGCTTAATATCGGCTTTATGAATCGATACATCATTAATCAACCATCATTCTATTATTAGTGTTTGTTTTCAGTTCTTGTATTCTAGGAAGTACCAACATATTGAGCATCTTTATAGGGAGATGTACAATACAATAGTATTGTAGTTTAAGAGGATAGACTTGAGCTGAAATTGTCTGGCTTCAAATCCCCCTATTTACAAGCTCTGTGACCTTTTTCAGGTTATTTATCCCTCTGTGCTTTAGTTTCTTTATCTGTAACGTGGGGGAAAAGAACAGTACCTACTTGACAGTGTTGGTCCGAGGATTACTATTTATAAAACTTCAGCAGAGCCAGGCGCATGGTAAATGCTGTCTAGGTGTTTGCTTTTATTATAAATTTTCATTCATGTTTTTGGGTTTTTGTTTGTTTTTTTTAAGACAGATACCTAGAAACTGAATCATTGGCTTAAAGAGAGGGGCAGTTTCGGAGACTCTTGTATATATTGTGAAATTACTTTTCAGAAAGGTTTTACCAATTTATTTCCCACTAGCCAGTATAGAAATACCCTTCTTGCTGCACTCTTGCCATGCTGAATATTCTTTTTAAAGATTGCCAATGCAGGGCGCCTGGGTGGCTCAGTTGGTTGAGCGACTGCCTTCAGCTCGGTTCATGGTCCCGGAGTCCTGGGATCCACTCCTGCATCGGGCTTCCAGCTCCACGGGAGTCTGCTTCTCACTCTGACCTTCCCCCCTCTCATGTTCTCTCTCGCACGTGCTCTCCCTCTCTCTCTAATAAATTAAAAAAAAATTTAAAAATTGCCAATCCAGATTCATTTTGAAAGGTGTTTTAGTTTTGTTGATTCCCTGTGCATGATTTTTTGTTTTGTCTTGCAATGTGTCTTTTGCCTCTGATGAAAGCACGTTTCACTAGGGTACTTAAATGAGTATTGCATTGAATCCTCCGAAGAATTTAGAATGAGGTAATAGATGAAGGTGTAAAATATGCTGTGTCCATATACCTATGTAAGAATTTTTTATTTGGATGTGGTTTTTTTCGTTAATGTAGAGATACTATTCCAGGGTGAAGTACTGTTTTAAAAGCTGGCTATCCTAAAATCCTTTTAAGCTTACAGAATTTAGGATTATTTTTCTTTGAATGAAAATTGATTTTTATTTTTTTAAAGGTTTTGTTTATTTATTTGACAGAGAGGGAGAGACAACTAGAGAGGGAACACAAGTAGGGAGAGTGGGAGAGTGAGAAGGCAGGCTTCCTGCTTGAGCAGGGACCCTGACGCGGGTCTCTATCCCAGGACCCTACAATCATGACCTGAGCTGACAGTAGACGCTTAACAACTGAGCCACCTGTTTCGGGACAGGTGCTGAAAATTGATTTTTAAACATAGGGGTCTATCTCTTGTTTTTACTTAGTTTTCTTTGTAGCAACATCAAAATTAGAAAAATAATCTTAGATGTTTTAGCACCTTATTTTTTTTACTCAGCTGGAGCAATCTGGTACCCTCTAACTACTTTGATTTTAATTATAAGATTGTTTCTGTCTTTATTGTAATTGCTTTTAGGCTCCATGTGAAAGAGCTGATTGAGGCAAAGGAGTAAGAGAAATATAAGGAATTAATCTCTCCTTTCCCTCCCTGCCTTCCCCTATTGTATTCCTCTCCTGTGGTGCCTTAGAGTTGAACAGAAGGAATATGTAGCGTAAGTGCACATGACTTAATGTACCACATCCAGTTCCCTTTAACCTGCTATATGTGTCAAGGGATTCTTTTTTAATCTAGAGGATTTCTGTTTCTCTAGTAGCTACATCAGTTAGCCTGGACCTGCAGTATTGGGTTTAATAGATGAAGAGGGGTAGGAATCAATATTCTGTAAGTGGGGGCAGCCTGGAGCAAGACCTAGAGATGAGGATGATCTTTACTTTTTTGAAGAACTGCTGGAAGACCAGCGAGCTACAACATGGGAAGATCAAATTCCAGACATCATAAAGGGAAGGGCCATGTGTGCCACCTTAAAGAGTTTTGTAATTACACGGAAGACAGTTGAGACCCACTAGGGTTTTGATGTGTATAATATGACGTGAGATATGTATTTGAAGAAGCTCATTCTGGAGCCATGTGGAAGATAATGTGCAGGAGGGCAGGAACAAACATGGAATGCTGATAGGGAGCTTTTGTAGCAGTCCACAGGTATTACAGATGCAAAGACAGATAGCCTAGTCAGGACCCACGGTAGACTAAAAACAGGCCTCAGTTTTATATACACAGGCTTGTGTATATATAAACTTCTATAAACATAATAAAAATGGAATATCAAAGAAAGAGTAAAATAGTACATTAATGAGTAAAAAAATTGAACTATTTGAAAAAAAAAATTAAATCCCTATTTTATCTTACTGTGTCTCATCCAATCAAAGACCTCCATCTGTAGAACATGGATACCAATTTCAGAAATGTTAAACTATGAAAGAGAAAGCTTGAAATACAAAGTATGGAAAAATAAATTATAGTTAGATTAAAGAGGTAAACAAAAGAAACCCCATGGACAAAGGCAAAAAGGTAAATGACAAATTGGCAGTAAAATGCTTGATGTCTAAAGGCTTATTTTTTCACAGTTTAACATCTAAAATTGAGATGTGTCTTAAAATTAGGGTCTGATTTTAGAAACAGACACATGAAATATATATATGAGACAAAGAGGTAATATGTTTAATGTTGAAATAGCTCTTAGAAGTCAGTGAAAAACATACTTCAAAGATGTACAGATAGCCTGAATAAACCATTCACTAAAGGAGAAATATACTTGCCTAATTAATATTTAAAATTTTTACTTAATACTGTCAGAAATACGAATTTAGATTATAATGAAGTGGCATTTTTTCACCCATATTCTGGCAGGGATTGTTTTAGAAAAATGTACATTGTTGTTGAGGGTGTGATGAAAAAATTACTCTTATTCATAGTAGGTGGGAAGATAAATTGGAACAATTATTTTAAAGGATCAGTTTAATATGTCAGAGGCTTTCCTTGATGTAATCTTTAACCTATAAATTCCTCTGTTTTTGGAATACAAATAAAGTCATGGACAAGTATTTGGAGATAGACATTGACTATAGCAGCATTGTTTACATATTTAAATGCTGTTTAAATGCTTATATGTTAAGAGGGTCGGGCATAAATGTTCTGATACAGCTATGTCATCAGTATTCTCTGGTCATTTAAAATCATGTTATGTGACGTGAAAAAGACTTAATTACAACATGCTGAGAAAATATGTTGACATAACTTATAGTCATCCTGATTGCGTTTAAAAATGTGTTTGTAAGTGCCCAAACAGGTTGTAAGAGGAACCATTAAGGTTCTGTGGTGGGATGTTTTGTGTGTTCCTGTATTTTCTTAATTAAGCAGGTCTTATTTTGTAGTGTGAAGTAAATTTTGGAAAAGCAGAAAGTGAGTCACTGTGTTTTGCTGAGGGAGCATTTTTACTTTCCTACTTTTAGACATACGCTATTAATGATAACCACTAAATAGGTGTTCATGAGAAAGTTGTTGATATATCTGCACACATTAAAAACATTTTCTTAAAAAAAATTGCTGCTTTTGTAAAATATTTAGAGACATCCAGGTAATCTGACATATTTTAGTATTCTAAACTGATAGAACCTAAGAAACTCTCAGGAGTTAAACTGTGCTAAGCAAGAATATTTTTCATAGAAGATAGTTGAAAGAAGAAGATTCTTGCCCTTGAAAGAAATAGATACAAATCAGCTACCTAACTGTCTGTTTATGTGTACACAAACATATCCCCATAACATGTGTTTGGAGTTTGCGTCAAGTGACCTCACATGATGTGAGGTCATCTGTAAAATGCTTAGCAGTTTCTGTTTATACCTTAGTTTGTGTTAAATTAAAACTTGAATTTGGAATACATTGTTAAATGACCTGTTTTTACATGAAGCTTCTTGACTTTTCTAGGTGATAAAACAGGAACAAGACCAGAGTAAGTTTACAATTTAACTTTTAAAATATTTTAATTGAAGAATTTTATTTGTTAATTAATAGGCAGGTCATATCATTGGAAGTAAATGAAACCATATAGGCATTTAGAAGAAAAATTCTTTGAATCAATTTTTGTCGAAAATAAATAATAAACATATGATATGGAAAGATTTTGGAAGATCAGGTCTTTAATTTTTAATCATCAGGAAAGTTTATAACCAATTCTTTCTGGAACACTTTATGCTCAATTTTACTTATATATACCTTTTATATATAAATTACTATACCAGTACCATTTATTTTCTGATGATGAAGAGGGAGAAAAGCCTCCATATACATCATATATGTTCGGAGATCACTATTTTTACTACCACTTATAGTTTCTCAGCTAATTTGTATTACATTAGATAAAACATTTGTAAATAAATGATCAAGTTCATGCCTCCAAAATATCTTGTGTATATTTTAGCCCTATTAC
This sequence comes from Nasua narica, assembly GCA_028533885.1. NCBI lineage: Eukaryota > Metazoa > Chordata > Mammalia > Carnivora > Procyonidae > Nasua > Nasua narica. Next base: position 67,619,867 of record CM052810.1, on the reverse strand, counting down.
AAAAATGAGAAAGCTGGAAGAGACTGAGGTTTGCTTAGGGTTATATCAAGGAAGCAGTAGCAGCTCTGTGACTGAAATTTACCTCATAATTACATTATAGCATGCCAAATTTCACCTATTCTATCCTGATTAAATATGTATGATTCCCTTAGCCTATTTCTAGGTTTTATTTTGTTGAAGAACAAATTGAAATTATTAAAATCAAGTAAAATATAATGAGCATCTCGTTATGAAAAGTTTTCTATACTTTCTTTAATGAATGCTTTTGAACCAAATAAAAGGTCAGTCATATTTACTCTAATCTCTTATATTTTTAAATTTTTTTCTTAAACATTTGGTCAGATGCATTTATGTGTGCTTATGATAGATGCCAGTCTTTTTAGAAAAGAAATCTCTCTGTCAGATGAATTGTTAAAGTTATTTTAAAAGTCATGAAACTTAATGGTTCTTTATAAAGAGATTTGAAATCAACCATGAGAGCTATACATGGGGAATATTTGTTTTATTTCCTCCCCTTTAACACATACTGTAGTGGAACTCAGCTTTCAGGTTTTTTATAATCCCAATGGCTTTAATACATCTGTGGCATTTTTCTTAGGGATAGTAAAGCACTGAAGGATGAAAATCTACCTCCTGTCATCTGCCAGGATGTTGAAAATCTCCAGTAAGTGTATCAAATATAATTAGATATATCATGTTGAAGAATGTTAGAGTCTATTTTAGGGGGATCATCTCTTCTCCTTCTTAAACATTTTAACTTGGGTAAAAATTTTAATATTTTTATAAACAGAGAAAGCAGAATAATAGGAATTAAAATTTTGTTACCGTCATTCTGGAAAAAAACATGTGTAGATGAATTTTTAATATTTCCTACTTAAAACACTAGGACTCTGACCAACCTGTTGTAAATAGGTTGTAATAATATTGTAAATAAATACTTTTTTCTGGTAGGAAACCAGAGGTGTATTTTTTTTTTTAATTCAGTTTTATGTATCTTTTTAGGAAATTTGTGAAGGAACAGAAACAAGTACAAGAAGAAATTAGTAGAATGTCTTCAAAAGCCATGCTTAAAGTACAAGAAGATATTAAAGCTCTGAAGCAGCTTCTGTCACTGGCTTCCAGTGGATTACAGAGAAACACCCTCAATATTGACAAGTTGAAAATAGAAACTGCTCAGGTAAACTAACTTACAGTTATTTTATTGTAGGGTTTTGTTTTATTTAAGTAGAAATTATTGTTTTATAGATTGTAAGACTTGATACAGATATACTGTAAGAAAACTGTATTGCATGTATACTTTTTTTTTGTATATATTTTTTTAAGACTTTATTTATATGAGAGAAAGAGAGTGTGAGAGAGAGAGCATGAGTGGGGAGAGGTTCGAAGGGAAAAGCAGACCACTTGCTGAATAGGGAGCCCAATGCACGACTCAGTTCTGGGGCTCCAGGATCATGACCTAAGCCAAAGGCAGTTGCTTGACCAACTGAGCCACCCAGGCACCCTAGCTTGAGTACTTTTAAGTTGCTGTGATAATAGTAGTCACTAGTTTATATCGGGTTCTTACAATTTATGAGGCAGTATTTTAAGCTTTTTATACTTATTAGTCCAGTTTAGTTTTCATGACAGCTCTGTGAGGTAGACACTTTTATCTTTGTTATATAAATAAGAAAATGGGCAGAGAGGTTTGTTAATAAATGGAAGAGCTTGGATTCTAGAGTCAACATTCTTAATTTATTTCTTAAGAGTGCTTGCTGGCTAAATTGCTGTATTATACAAGCTAGGCAGAAAAATATGTTTTTAAAAATCTGTCAGCCATTAAATAAAAACTATATTGTGCTTTAAGTATTAAATTCTGATGACTTGCTAGTTTTATGTCTTAGTTGAAAATGTTAATGAGGCTCGTGGTTTTTTGCCACTCATGTATACTTGTTTTTTCTTTCTATGGTATAATATATATAAAATATATAATACATAGTTCTTATCTACATTGTTGGGGAAGAATGATGGTAGATGATTTGTTTTATATTTCACAATTATAAAATGTACTTCATCAGATCATGGCAGTCTAGAAATCTTTCCCTAAAGTTTTTCCTCATCTGTTAAAGAACTTTATGTGATATGCCTTTTTAAAGATTTATTTATTTTAGAGTGAGCCAGAGAGAGAGAGGACACTTGCTCACCAGAGGGAGGGGTAGAGGGAGAGGGAGAGAGAATCTCCAGCAGACTCCATACTTGGCTGGGAGCCCAGTGCAGGGCTCAATCTCATGACAACTGCACCACCAGGACACCCCTGTGATGTGCCTCTTTAAAACATGGGCTTAGCAGAGTGCTACACTCCTCATAAGTAAAGTGATATTACATTAAGTAAAAATTTTAAAGGTGCTCGTATGTCCTTTTTTATTGACATGATTGACATATAAAACTATGTTAGTTTCGGGTGTACAGTGTAATGATTCAATATCTGTATATATTGCAAAATGACCACAACAAATCTGGGTAACATCTACCACTAACGTAAAAAAAAATTTTCCTGTTGAGATGAGAACTTTCAAGATCTACTCTTTTAGCAACTTGCAAATACACAGTGCATATTATTAACTATAGTCACCATGCTGTACATCAAATCCCTAGGACTTACTCGATTTAAAATTAGAAATTTGTATGTGCTTATGTGTCTTCAAGTCAACTATTAGAGAATACTTTGTAATATTTTTAATAAAAATGTGTTACTGAAGTGGCTATTCTAAACTATAATATTTAAAAGCAATTCAAAGCCTTTATTGTCTGCTTTCAGATTTCCTGGTTGCCCACAAACTCTTTAGTTAAATATGTTTAATGTATTCTCCCATGTTTCTTTTCTACTTATTTTTTCTATATACATCATCAGATATGTTTGTACCATCTTTCTAAGAGGATGGAAATGTTAGTTAACGCTTTTAGACAGTGGAGAATATTTAGATTTCTATTAAACATTACATGAAATTACAAATTTCATATGTGAAATGTATGAAATTATATAAATTACATGGTAAGGGTCATTAGCACAGTAATAGAGGAGGTAAACTCAAGAAAAAGAGAAATGAATGGTACAATGGAACTCTAGCACTAGATGATTTCATTCATAAATATTTGTCAGACACCTTTTACGTACCAGACTTGTTAATAATCTTTCAGAGAGGGGCACCTGCGTGGCTCAGTGGGTTAAAGCCTCTGCCTTTGGCTCAGGTCATGATCTCAGGGTTCTGGGATCGAGCCCCGCATCGGGCTCTCTGCTCGGTGGGGAGCCTGCTTCCCCCTCTCTCTCGGCCTACCTCTCTGCCTACTTGTGATCTGGATCTCTCTCTCTCTCTCTCTCTGTCAAGTAAATAAAATCTTTAAAAAAAAATAGTCTTTCAGAGATAAAAACCCAACCCCAAAGATATTAAAAGACTAGTTGCGCAAATGAAATAATATAAGATCGGGTGGAGTATAAAGGTGGCAAGTGAAGAAGAGGGAGAGTCAAAGAAAGTTTTCATAAGGAAAAAGTAATCTAAGTCAAATTTAGAAAATTTTAAAGGTGGCATCAAAGAAATTCGATCTAAGATTCTTAATTCTAATTCAGAGATTATTGCTCTACCCACAGTTTAGTGAATTATCAATTGAGAAAATATTCTTACTCCCTTAGTGAAGTAGTTATCAGTATTCTTTAACCTTAAAAGTTTTTCTTCAAAGAAAGCCTTTTCGGGAAATATAGGCAATTCTGGGGAACAGTGTTGTGATTGCAAAGACCAGAACCTTATGGGAGCAAAGTCTCTTAAATCCTTTATTTTTTGGTAACATAACTCGAGTTTAAGTAAGAAGGGTATTTAAAATCTCTTCTTTTTGGGTAGGGCAGGTGCCAGTAGTTTGTTGAGGTTACATGTAGACAGTGAGCATTTTTAAGGATCTGTTAAACAGAGCACTTCAGCAGAAGTGTTCGGGATCAAAAGACTAAAATATACTAGGGAAAGTGCGTTAAATCAATTGGATAACATGTTCCAGGGACAAGGTGTGATAGGGACACAAAGGGCTCAAGTGGACACTTTTATCATCTGTCCAGAGGTAGGATACCTTTGTGCTAAATCTTGAAATGAGTGTTACTGGGCTGGTGGAATACCATGCAGAGGAATGGAGCCATGAAGTAGGTATGTTTGAGGATCTGTTAGCAGTTTGGTATCATAGAAGCACTGATCATGAGTCTGGGCCTGGCAAGAGGTAGGCAGGGTTCAGAGTTAATAGTCCAGAGCCCTCCAGGGTATTTGTCCTGAAGTGAGATAGGATGGAAGACTGAGATGAAGAATGAAAAAGAAGTGGAAAGAACAGCTAGAGACTGTTAGAGACTTAGTTTGACAGTAAAATGAGGGCAAGAGCTTGCTGCAGGGAATATAAAGTTAAGGCACTTTTTTTTTAAGTAAGAGAACTTAAACAGAGATTGAAAATCAGTGAGGTGATAGCAGTGTGGGATGTAATGTGGTAAAACCAGAGTATCAGTCTTGAAAAACCACTAGTTTAAAAGATTGAAACGGCACTAAAGAACAATAGGAAGGCAATATAAGAATGGTTAAGTGTGTAAGCTTTAAAATGGGGCTGCTTTGAGGCAGTTCTCAGGTATTCTGGCTTCATGGGTCTGGACACGTTACCTCATGTCCTTGTAAGTTCCCCTCTTCATTGGTATAAAGGGAGACATCACAAGGGAGATGCCACATAGATTAGAAGGTTGTTATTGAGGATAGACCATGATATAGTACACGTAAAGCCTTTAGCATAGTGCTTGGTACATAGTAAGTTACCAGAATGTTTAACTGCTGCTGCATCAGCTTCAACATTATTACTGTGGCTGCCTTGCTTTTTTAAAATAGCATTTTCTATATTTGTATATTAAAGATTTTTAAATAATAGCAGAGTCTTTTGCTGTAGATTAATTAACTTCATGAATTTTACAGAAGTCCATAGTTCTTTTTTTTTAAGATTTTATTTATTTATTTGTCAGAGAGAGGGAGAGAGAGAAGGAACATAAGCAGAGGAAGTGGCAGGCAGAGTGAAAAGCAAACTGAGCAAGGAGCCCAATGTGGGGCTCAATTCCAGAATCCTGGGATCATGACCTGAGCCGAAGGCAGCTGCTTAACTGACCTAGCCCCTGAGCCACCCCAAAGTCCATAGTTGTTAAAATAGATCAGTAAATCATAAATTTATCATGGAGTTTTTTAAAGGTGTACTTTGTCTTTTTTGGGAAGAGATTTTTGCAACTTTTAAAGCAGGTTAAATATAGCACGTTCTCATAACATGAGTGTGGCATTGTTTGAAGTTTCAGTCCAGAGAAAATTTTTTTTAACTGGTTTTTGTTTTTTTTTTTTAAACCTCTGTTCTGTTAGGAGTTAAAGAATGCTGAAATAGCTTTAAGAACCCAGAAAACACCACCTGGACTCCAACATGAAAACACAGCTCCTGCTGAGTAAGTTACTGGATTTTCTCACTTTAAGAAAGCTAAACATTACAAGAGCTTTTAGTTTACTTTGTAGCAGACCTGGGTTAATAAGCACTTAACATGGATTTCTCCATTCGATTCTTATAATAACCCTAGGAAGGAAGTTCTTACCTTCATTTTATTGGAGGGTAACTGACAGCTAAGATCTAAGCTTTTAACCACTATTATGCAGTTATACTTTATTTGCCTGTTACTTAGAGGGCCTATTCCACTATATTAAATTTTGCAGGTAGTAGAATCTTACATTTTTACCAATAAGGACTTTTTAATTTAAAAATAATTTTATGATAGTCCCTTAAACAGGGCATTCTAGAAATAGTTTAGCCCTTTTATTTATTTGCTTAGTTTTATTCATACAGGTAATAAGTCTTCAGGAAGAGCAATCAGAAAATGTAGATAAGTTAAAATTGAAAAAAATTCATCTGTAATCTCATTACCTAGGTTGTGAATTTGTGTAGTTGCCATATGATCTCTATTTGTCTCTTTTCTTCATATCCTTTTGTGTTGCTAGAGATAATAATAGCTAATATTTATATTTAATATAATATTTAATTAATTAAATATTATATTATATTAATTAAATATATAAATATTTAAATAATTAATATTTAAATATTAATATTTATCAGATGCTTAGCACTTTACCTGCTTTATCTCATTTTCCACAAAACCTCTCCAGCTGTTATTATTTCATTCTTAGAGGTGAGGAGCCTGAGGCATGGTGAGGTGACACCCTGAGCTTGTGAGTGGTAGAGGTCTGTCTGACTTCTGGTCCCTCACTTCTTTTTTTCTTTTAACTTTTTATTAGATATAATTTCAGGCTTATAGAGAAGTTTCAAGAATAAAACAAAGAATTCCCATATATCTTTTATCCAGTTTCCTTACATGTTAATATTTTTACTATATCTGTTTTGTTCCCTGCTCTTTATATGTGTATACGTATTTTTCCCCCTGAACGGTTTGAGTTATTTGCAGATATGATGCCCTTTATGCTAAGGTACTTTAGTTTGTATTCCTTAAATGTAATATTCTGTTACATAACCACAGCTCAGTGATCAAAATTGGGAAATAAACAAGGACAGTGATGCTTCTCTTATCTTATTCAGATTGGCATGGTCTGTGCTTTCTCACCAGACTTCTTCTAATATTTTATCCCTCTGTTTTGTTCTCCATGCTGCCATCAGAGCTAGTTTTAAAATGGGTGAACTGTATCATTTTCTACCGCAAAAAGCTTTCATAGTTCTCCATTTCTTACAGAATAACATTCAGCTTGCTTTGTATGCTATTCAAAGTCCCTTTTATCTGTCTAGCATTCTCTGGTTAAATTTGTCAGAATACTAGTAGTATTACACGTTCCTTCTGTAAACACTGTAGTGTTTCAGATTATAAATATAAGAACCGCAAGTACATGCTGGTAAAGTCTGATTGACAATTACACTCTTTTAAAAAAACTTTTTATTTTGAACGTATTTGAGACCTTAAGAAAACTTGCAAAAATGGTAGTACGAAGAATTTCCTTATTTCCCTTACCCTGCTTCCCTTAATGTTAACATACCGTGTAACCACCAAGAATGGGAAATTAACCAAGAATAGAAAATTAATATAGGCATGATATTATTAATTAAGCTACAGAAATTACTTGAATTTTATTGACTTTGTCACTAAAGTGCTTTTTCTTTTCCAGGATCCGATCCGTTTTCTACTAGTGTCCTTTTCTGATTCCAGGATCCTATTCACTTTGCATTTAGTTGTTATTTCTCCTTAATCTCTCCCAGTCTGTAACAGTTATTCAGTCTTTGTCTTTCATGACCCTGATTCTTTTGAAGAGTATAAAGCTATTTTGTAGATTATCCCTTAATTGGAATTTTTCATAATTAGAGTAAGGATGTGCATCTATTTGTGATACCTGTTAGTTTTCTTTCAATAATATCTGTGCTCTGTCGTTAGTCAGTCAGACTAAGTCAAAGGCCAACTTAAATGGGGCATATATTTATTTGGTATTTTGAATGTAAGGGAAGGAATATTTTTAAAACTTCAGTCTGACTTTGTAAATGTTTTTGTGCAGCTACTTCAGAATCTTGGTTCAGCAGTTTGAGGTACAGCTTCAGCAGTACAGACAGCAGATTGAAGAACTAGAAAACCATCTTGCCACTCAAGCGAATAACTCACATATAACCCCTCAAGGTAAACATGCTTTCTGAGATGATTTTGTTTTCTTTTTTGGGGGTGGGGGGAAGCACTATTTTTTGGAGAGAGATGTTAAGGTGTTATTACAAAGTTGGTATTTTAAATAACTATTAGTAGTTGTCTTAAGCTGCTATAAGAAAATTTCCTTAAGGCTTTGCTTAGATCTTTATTCTCTATTAATAGAAAGTGCTTTATTGTGAATTGTTACTATGCTAACCGGGGCAGAAATCTCGGTGCCTCCTCCCTTCCCCCTGATGACTGATGCAGACACACAACTCTCGGTCTGCTCACTGTGCTGTCTTCTCTTATTCATGCAAATATTCATGTAGTTTTCCTCTCCTATACTTTGTACCAAAAATTGGACTCAAGTTACAGAAAATAAGTTACAGTATTATTACACAATAATACTGATTGTGTTACACAGATATTTGTGTGATAATATAATTTTCTTTTATAGATTTGTCAATGGCTATGCAGAAAATTTATCAAACATTTGTAGCTTTAGCTGCACAACTTCAGTCTATTCATGAAAATGTAAAGGTAAGTTTTCATTACCAGTTCACATACCTGTATATCTAGACCCACGTGAAGTATTTATTTGCAGAGCACAGCATTCATGCTTATTACAGGACTAGCTAAAATTACATATAAATGAAAAAGACTAAAACTAAAATAATCCATAATCATGCTTAGACACAATCACAGATCTATTTTTTCCCAAAAAGATCCAAGTATTCTATGCAATCAACTATTTTAACTCTTTTTAGTAGTATATTGTAAACAACTTCCTGCGTTTATATATATATATTTCTTCAGCATCATTTTTAGTAGTTATGTAGGATTTCATCGTATATACGTGTGTAGTTTCCTTAACCAGTCCTCTTTTGTTGGACATTTACGTTGTTTCCATGTATACCGCTATAAGCAGCACTACAGAATATAGACATTCTTAGTTGCAAGATCGTTTTTTTTTTTTAAAGATTTTATTTATTTATTTATTTGACAGAGAGAGGTCACAAGTAGGCAGAGAGGCAGGCAGAGAGAGAGGGAGAAGCAGGCTCCCTGCTGAGCAGAGAGCCCGATGTGGAGCTCGATCCCAGGACCCTGAGATCATGACCTGAGCCGAAGGCAGAGGCTTTAATCCACTGAGCCACCCAGGCGCCTCCCTTCTTGGACTATTTTAAAGCAAATTCTAGACATATCATTTGTAAGTATACATGCTTTTTCCCTGGCAGTTTCTCCTCTCTGGCTTGAAAACTACCCTTTTCAGTAACATGACCATAAAACAGATTCACACAAAATCACCTCTGATCATGTTGGATAAACTAGACCTGACAACTTGACCTATTCTTTGTTGGTTTTTTTTGTAATGCACATTCCTAAGAACCAAAAGATGTTCTATGAGCAGATTTGCTATGTTGCCGTTTATTATCAGCTGCTTTTAGTGAGCAAACTATAATTTCTAGACTGATTGACTTATAGAAATCTCACAAGAGGTGGGGTTTTTTTTGTTTTGTTTTGTTTTAAGAGGTTTTTTATTTTTGTTCCTTGTGTATTGTTTTTCACGAGATAATCTGCTGAAACAGGCTTAAACTACCTGACTCAGCCAGTCTTCAGGGACATTAACACAATTGGACATTGTATCAGTAATTCTATAAATCATGGCTGAGGTCTGTCTTTTTTTTTTCCCCCTTTCCTTAAACCAGTTGTCTTTCAAGTCGCTAAGGCAGGTCATTATTTTCTAGTATCTGAAGTAGAACTAAAATTTATGTTTGGCTGTTGGTGCCAAACATTGCCTTTGCAAATAATTGCACAGAGAAAAGGGAGGATGGATTAGGGGAGATCAATTTTAATAAAATTCATTCTTCTGATATCACATATTCTACTTCTGACTGGATTTCCTACAGTTTTCAGTTCTTGGCTGGCCTGCTTCGATACATTATAGAGGTCAGAAAGTTTGGAACTAGAACATCAAATACTTATGTCCACACAAAATAGGGGATGGTAACATTTAAATACTGTAAATAACAGGAAGATTTCTAAATGCTCTCATGTTAAGACCAAAAAGACCAATACTTACTAGTTTCTGCTGAGAATGGTAGGAAATCTGAAAATTCTGCATTTCTTCAAAAAATTGTTTAAAACTGATCTAAATTAGATTAAACCTTTAATGAAAAAGTATTTAGTAATTCTTTTTTTTTTTAAATTTTATTTATTTATTTGACAGAGGAAGAGAGAGATCACAAGTAGGCAGAGAGGCAGTCAGAGAGAGAAGGGGAAGCAGGCTCCCTGCCGAGCAGAGCCCAATGTGGGGACTTGATCCCAGGACCCTGAGATCATGACCTGAGCCGAAGGCAGAGGCCTTAACCCACTGAACCACCCAGGTGCCCCAGTATTTAGTAATTCTGGTGTGAAGTAGAATCGCTCCTATTAATGGCTTTAATCAAGGCATATTTTGCACCGAGTGAACCAATCCACTTTATGAACTTGGTAATTTCTCTTTCTTACCCTGAAATTATAAGTTCATTTTCCCTGCCCTCGTGCTCCCCGCCTCCCAGTTTGGTGAGATAAGCTCAACATGAGCCATTCTCATTGTAATATAGTCAGATAATATTATAAAGTAAAAGCTCTCTTTCTACCCTCCAAACTCTCTCTGCTAAGGTAACCTTTAATTTTAACATATGTCACCCAGGCCTTTTAAAGAAGGATTTAACAGATACATACTTAGTACATGTTTTTAGCCTTTTGAATCTAAAAGTTGTCAAAAGGTTGGGTGTTGGAGGGAGAAACATGAAAAACTGAAGTATTGAAAATCAAATTTTAGATATTACTTTGCTTGTTTAAAAGCTTTGCTAACTCATTTTTAAAGAGGGCGTCATGGAGCCAGGATATTTTAGGCTGTTTATTATAAAGACATGACAGAAATAGGGAAGAAAATACTCAAGGGAGTATTGCATGCGTCACTTCCCACACCATGCCTCACTTTGATTTGCACTTTAGGGCGAATGTATAGTATTAGCAGTGTCTCATCTCTCCGCTTACTTGTTTCCTAGTCAGAGTATTCATACATTACCAAAGTCAACAAAGAACTTCTTAACTTATTAACCGTCTCTTTTTTCTTTCGTTTAGGTGCTAAAAGAACAGTACCTTGGCTACAGGAAAATGTTCTTGGGAGATGCTGTAGATGTGTTTGAAGCCAGGCGAGCAGAAGCCAAGAAGTGGCAGAATGCACCCAGAGTAACTACTGGACCCACCCCTTTCAGCAACATGCCAAATGCAGCAGCCGTTGCCATGGCTGCAACACTTACACAGCAGCAACAGCCTGCTACAGGTCTGAATGCATTCAAGTTATAGCTTCTTACTGTTCAAATGCAGAACATTGATGTGCATTTTTATAAGTCTTCCTTTTGTGTTAGCACTGAAGAAGTTTCTATGAGTAGCTGTTCCAATACAATCTAAAAATTGTGATGGACACAATTATAAACATACCTGATAAAAAATGCAGGGTAGTCTTAGCAATAATTATATATCAATTAGGTATTGAATATTGTGAATTACTTAATGTTATTTGCTGTATTGCTATAAATGCCCTTTAGAATATGGTGTTTCACTACCGAATTACATTTAAGAATATTAGATTCTAAAAATCGTGATTGTATCATTTATTGTTTTAAAGTCAGAAATAATCCAGCCATACGTTGCATTTTTCATATATGATACTGATAGATGGTGCATTCTCATTTCCTCTTACATAGTGATTACAGAGTACCCACAGTTAGGATGAAGTACATTGTTATGACTGAAGGTGTGTTAAAGATCAGTTGGTTATTTTGATGCATAATGACTGGAAACAATACAGGTCCTCTCTTAACCAAATTTGAAAGAAAGTACATGCTAGAATTATTTGTACCTTTTCAGAATGAACCTAACAGTAGCAAGAGTAGGAAAAAGATGTTTTGAGATGTTCTGGATTGCACATTAAGAAGTATGAACTGGGAAGCTGGACAGATGATGAAAATAATTGGTGAGATACGGGAAAGCAGATAATGTTAGTCCTTGGTTTAATTCCACTTCTAATGAGAGAAACATTTTTGTGGTCTAGTTCTGCAGTGTGGAGTTGGTCCTGTGTCTTTTGGAGATTATTGTCTTTGCTCCTACAGTCTGTTTTTTTGTCAGGCTTGAAGTATGACATAGAAAATATGGTGTTAATGGATATTGATTTTTTACTTTGCTCATTCATAAATTTTTGAGTAATGCTTATTATTCTATAGCATGTGTCTTTCTGAGAGTTCCATACAGTCCAATAGTGAATTATAGTACAAAAAGAGTAAAAAAAATAGGTGTATCTAGATTGCATTCAGGCTGCCTCTACTAGGTAAGCATTCTCTGGTTTTCAGTACTGGCAGTTTAAAAATTATTCTTCACATTTGGAGATGACAGAATTGACTTTCCATCAGTGAATGGCTGATGATTGGTTTATGCCAAATCGTCCACATTCCATGGCTGGACCCATGTGAATAGTGGCTCACAGTGGCACTCTGTAGTAGTTCTCTAGCTGGCTGGAGTGTAGGATTCCATTCTCAAGTTATGGAGGGAAAAAAGTCATTATGTGGCTGATTCCTATCAAGTCAGTATAGGTATCAGTCCCATAATTAATGATTATCAGTTCTCCTGATTATTTAACCAGCTAATCAAACCAACATAGTACCAATTTACTTTTTAGAGCCAATATTAACCCTACAATAGTTGAGATAAGCATGGGTTTTGGTTAAGTGTTCTTTAAAACAGAAGGGACTTCCATTTTAATAAATACAACTTGAGAAAGGTCAGTTACTTAAAGTCTCATGGTATAAATGAATTATATTCTGTGATATACAACTAAATTTGAAGCAAAACCACTTGTCAGGGTTGTTGTTTTTAATTATCTTATGTAGATAGTCTTGAGAGGTCATGCATTTTGGGCTCATGGACATATGAAGATATGTGTTCATTCTATAAGTATGAGTGCCTACTACGTGCTAGGCTCCCAGGACACAAAGGTAAACAATATGAGTTGAGTATGATGTTTGCTCTCTGTTGTGGTGGAGAATGTTAGCTTAATTTATAGTAATCATCTTGAGGAGCCTTTGCTTATTTAATATTATTTGTGACTTTTGCCAGGCTTCAGGGAAACTTGACTGCTTTCTGTGTTCCCTGCAGTTTGGAAACCCACATAAGGGCTTCCTCTTTGGGTGGCAGGAATTGTTATTTATCAACCTAAACAACCTAATCAACCTAAACAGTCTTACGTTGTTTTCATTTTGAGTTGTGTGGATTTTTAGAACTGAGAAGCTGAACAGTAGTAATAACAATTTTGTAGTATGTCTTCTCTTTTTGTTTCTTCGAAGGCCTTCTCAGCTCCTTAGTGCATTCCTTTATGCATCTTATAGTCAGAATGTTAATTATTCCAGTTGTGTCACTGCTACAGGGAGGTGGATGAGGTTTCTTAGATACGTACTGATTTCATGAGTTACAGCCTGTTGAGAAATTTTTGCATTGTGCTTTGTACTCGGTGACTTATTCTTTTTTATGTGTCAAGAATTTGAGGATGTCTTTTTTTTTAAGTGACAATAACAAATTTTAATCACCATCTAGATTCAGTTAGGTAAAGCTGGTGTGCTGTTTTTATACATCATTGTTGATCTGTGCAAGATTTGAGTTGACAGGGGTTTTGCTTTGGTTGCATATGGGTTCTTGACTTCATTAATATAAAAAGTGCAGATGACCTCTTAGGCTTCTACCTTCTGAAGGTGGTTTCTGCGTAGTCTTTCTTGGAGGTGGAGGTATGGATTTAAGTGACTTCTTAACTTTTCTTTGGTGTTTTTTTAATGAAAAAAATATATAATAGAGATTAGGCCTGCATGATTTATGGTTATTGCTTCTGAAGGTTGAAGAGAATTGATGAAAAACCAGCAGGCTAATTATGTATGAAATAAGCATCAGTACATGGAAAAACAACATATTGGTAGATCTTGAGTACACTTGTCCATCAGTGCTTTTGAAGCCTCTTAAAAAGCTTAAGACATTTACATTAGGATTATCAGTAAAATTTTAACATAGGGTAGATTGTTTTAAGCTAACGTATTGCAATTAAGTTTTGCTGTTTTGACACTTTTAAAAGTTCCTGATGTTTACATAATAAGACTATTCTCATGTGACTTAGCTGCTATTTTTAAGGAGAGCTGAGACATTTTGTTAGGAATTCCTAATTTCTAGCTTTTAGTGTAGGTTTGGACATTTAAGATGTAGTGTTAAATAGGAAACTTTAAGTATTTCATTTTAGTTTCTTGTAGTTTTGTGGTTTTGTTGTATTTAACAACCAAAGGAGCATTCCCCATTAAATCAGTAAGTAAAATTTTTCAAATTGGGGAAAAAGCATTTTTTTGTTTCTAAGAAAAATTATTTTTAAAATATGACTTAGGAATAATCACACTAATTACATTAGGTATTTTGAGTAATTATTGAAAATTATTAAAAAATTTTAGCACTTTAGTCCTTTTCCTGTGAATGCAGTTTTACTTTTAAGAAAGTAGAATTTATTCTGGAAAATATGAATTACAGTGCTAAACTTGATTTTGTTGTGTGTGAATATATTATCTGGTAACTTTTGTAAAATGTTACTCTACATGAAGATTTCACTTTGGGCAATTATTGGAATATATTACTACTAACTTGGTTTTATTTATGGAACTAAGCCTCTCGTTGAATGACTATTCAGATTTTGAAACAGAATCCTTGAATTGTTTACGTGACTTTTGCCTGAAGGATTTAGATTCTGCTTTCTAATAGTGAAACTAATTTATATGGTGGCCAGAGTGTAATATATGCTAATACTTTGGCATGGGAGATATTTATCATGAGTTTTTAATATTAAAAATGTTATACATTTGCCTACTAGTTTTATAAATGATGTTGCCTTCAGAATTTGTGTGAAGGTACAAAACTCAAAGTATCATGTACCTGTTGTGCAATGGAAAGTCTTGTCATTGTCAGAGTTCTTGATTACCAATATCCTGAATATTGATGATTAGGGTTACTCTTAAAAACAGACCCACACACAACAAAAAGCATGTTATTTGAGTAACTCTTGCGACCTGTAGGGTTGAGGGCTGTGGTGTGCATTATTCTTTAGGGTCTTCCACCAGCAGTGCCTCCTATCAACATGTGACAATTAAGTCTCTCAGTGTTCAAGAAACTGGACGTGTGTTTTCTACGTATTATTTTTGTTAGAAGTAAGAGGGTAATATGCTTAGTTTCTTTTTCCTATAGTAACATTTTACAAAAGAGCTGCTAGGCAGGTATTTTATTCTCAAATTGATCTCAAACTGGATGTAAAAATTTAAATCCTTTTTTAATTTATTTTTTAATAATAGTATAAGAACTCCGGCTGCTATTAGTTCTTATTCTTTATTTTCTGGGTAGAAGCTATTTGAAAAGTCCAGTTTCTGTCCCAGTGTAGCAAAATGCAGTTTCCTCAGTTTTCTTTTTCTTTTTTTTAATGCTTTATAATTTTACACTACCTTTTGAATATACAAACCTCATTCTTCATTGAACAACTTGAAGGCTTTGATTTTTTTGAAAAGTTTAAATTTCAGTCTGTATATTACTTTGACAGTTCCCTCAACTTTGAGATGCACTGATCACTGTGCTTGAAAAAGACAAGACTGAAGATTGTACTATGAAATTTATTGAATAATTTTCATAAATTATTTATCAAATGAGAGATTTTTAGATTTTTGTATTCTGCTTAGTTAAAGAAAAAAAAGTAGTTAAAAAGAGAGGCTAGTTAAGTTTGATGCTATTCTTGCCAAACAAACTCAGCCAAAATCTTTAAAGTAACAAATGGGAAAAGGATGACTAATTGTTCTGCATCTGAGTACATTTTCCAAAATGTTGGAAAGAAACTTCTGAATTGAAATCTTGAATGTATTGAATCTGTCAAGGTACACAGCGGTGCCTTTGTAAATGTTCATTATCTATCTTATTTAATCAGGTGATAAGTGGTGTAATGTAGCAGAGCTTAATAATAGAACTCAGTTATCACTTTTTGTGAACAAGTTGGAATTGTCATGTTACTGTGTAATTGATTTGCTTTAAAATGAACAATAAATTTAATAAAATAAAACATTGTCTTGTTTTTTTATCTATTTATTGCATATATCATTTATATTTCTTATAAAAAAGTGATGCCTAGTTTTTTGGTACTTACTCTTATGAAGTAACATGATAGTTTTGCCATGTTAGTGTCAGTCTCTTTGATCAGTTGAGACTTGACTCTAATGATAAAGAGCTTGTTTTAAAAAGAAAAAAAAATAAAAACCTTTACTGATTACACCAAGTAATTTTATCAGAAAACAAGTGGGGAGATCTAAAACCATTCTAGAAGTAAAACTAAAAGAATTATAATTTACAATACATTAAAGATTTCAAGTTATTTAGTAGGTTAAATTAACATTCATCTTTCAGTGTGGTAAGCCTCTTAATTGTGTGGCACAAACAAGTCACTTAAAAACAAATTTTTTTTTTGTTAGGTAAATCTGTTAGGATAGATAAATCAGGCTGGGGAGACATCCTGAAAATTGGGTTTTAGCAAATAGAATTTGTCAAAATTAAAAACTGTTTACTTAAAAAATAATTTCATAAAGAAACTTTAATCTTGAAAGAGTAAGGCAAATTTGTTTTTTTTCCCCCCCCATTTTTTTTGTTTTGTTTTGTTTTGTTTTGTTTTTTGTTTTGTTTTGTTTTTTGTTATACCAGGGCCACAGCCATCTCTGGGAGTTAGTTTTGGAACGCCATTCGGCTCAGGTATTGGCACTGGCTTGCAATCAAGTGGCTTAGGTTCTTCAAACCTTGGAGGTACACTTTCACTTTTCTAATATTGCATTGGACTATTATACATTTGAACTGATACTAGTCTGTAAAAAATTTATAAGAGGGTCTGCTATTTTGGAAGGGAAAGTTCCATCTGACAAAAATAGTTCTCCAAACATAATTAGTGCTTTCTAGTATTAGATTTAGAACTTAAAAAAATCATTTCATCTTTGGTGAATAGTAAATATAAAAGTAGTAAAATTAATTGGTAGGGATGTTCATATTTTCAAAGCAATGTGCTAAAATGTGAACTTGAAAATTACTTAGTTTTAATAAATTTAACTTTAAAAAATCAGTAGTCATTAATTAATAACATTGGTTTGGAGTCCAAACTACTTCTGGTCATACATCCTACTAATCATTATCTTCTTTTTCTGTAAATGAACACTTTAAATGGGGAAATAATTTTCTTAAAATTGAACAGCACGGCTTCTGTCTTCCTGAGCATTTTGGGCATATTTGCCTTTATGCATACTTGTATAGATAGCAATTAATAGTTTTATAAGTTAATTCTAACTAGTAAGGTAAGTCTTCTGCAAGTCATCATGCTAAAAACAAATGTATTCACAATTCTCTGGTATGGGTATTTGAACGTAGAGTATGTTGTAACAAACGTATGGTCATGTAATGAATAAGGTTCCCTTATTTCCACTAAAAAAAATCATCATAAGAGGGAAGCCAGTGAGCAATCAAGGTAACTTAATATAGTAGACTCTATTGGAATTAGAATTATGGCAGACAACATATTTCCTATGATCTATAATCCAGTTTGCTATCATATTTCTTAGCATTATAGGCCATAATACTGTCAGACTCAGTATTTTAGATACGCTGTTGCAGAGTAGCCTAAGAAGAATTTGAATTTTATTTTTAGAGTACTTTTAAGAGAATGGAAACAAAGTCTTTACTTAGCAGAATTCATCTCTTCAACTTTATATAACGAAAAATATTTCTTTATTTAAATTGTGAATTGTATTATTAAGAGAAAAACCATGATGCTCCCGCTCTGAATTTCTCAGTTGTTAACATCGGTTGGTATGTGACTGGAGCCTACCGTTACTGAGTAGATTTAATGTGATTGACTATGTTATAGTTATGCAGTTTTTCAATGGTAAAGGTTTGTAAGTGAAAACGTTTTGGTAAAAAGCGGAGTAAAGTTACCTTTTGGTACTTGGTGTTTAAATTGTTATGCATATCAGGCTTATTTATGAATTTAGTCCGTCTTTTTTTTGTTTTTTTCTTAATGAAATGTCCCTAAGTAGATATGTTTCTATCTGTTTGACATCATATTTGGATGGTTACTAACGTTACTAGTTCATTTGGGAGAGAAAATACTAATATGGTCTTATTCTCTGTGGCTTTGTTCTTTTAAATATTATGATGGTTCATAAATTTAGTCTAGATACATAAAAAAATGTTTATTTCAGGATTAACCTGATTCTTCCAAAAGTCTTATGCAACAGAGTAAATCTCAGGTTTCTGTAATAGCACTGTATTTATTAGATCTTTGATAATTTTAGGTTTTACTTGTCAGTATCCTTTAACCTATGTTTTACATACCATTGTATATTTCTCTATTACCCTTCTACTAGGATTTGGAACTAGCTCTGGTTTTGGATGCAGCACCACAGGGGCCTCCACATTTGGATTTGGAACAACAAATAAACCCTCAGGAAGTCTTAGTGCAGGTTTGTGTGTTTTTGGCCTGAATTTCAGGCAAATTTAAAGATGGAAATTATTTAATTTAAAAGTATAAGTATTGTTATTTCCAGTATCCAAAAACAATCCCTGATTCAGTTTCTACCCCCTGAATGAAGCATGCAAGCCTAACAAATCGTATAGTTTTATCTCTTATAAACTAAGTCAGGTTTGTGAAATATTTCTAACAAGACTTATTAGGTTGATATAATAAGTGATTGTGTCCTCTTTTAACTAAGCAGAGAGTCTTTTAAACCCAAAGACTAGTTTCCTGGTTAAACAAGTCTCTTCATTCTTATAAAAATGAACCCATCGTTATAAAGGTTTTAACCCAGTTTTTATCATTATTTATTTAGGAGAATAATTTTTCTCCCAAAGAGATGTTCTTTAGTTATCAGTCCCTTTGGTTTTAAGAACACTGAGCTTAGAGATGATGATTGATTGGTTTCTTGGTTCATTTGGGTATATAATTTTTTGAGTCTTTGAGGAGAAAATTCCAAATTTCTTCTCCATTTTCTTTGTGTTCGTAAATAATGGCTTGTTTTAACATGCAGTGCTTTTAACATGCATGTCTAAAGTAATGACATAATACTTATTAAATTATGTTTAAATTGAGGGAATTTTAAGGAAATTCTATTTAATATTAAGTGGCATTTAAATCAGCAGTTCCAAAAGAGTGAAATAACAGTAGAATTCAGTGGTATAAGGATTATAATCTAAATATGGTACTTTTAAGTAGGCAGTGATAGTTCTTGATCTTAGTTTTGGAAGAATTCTTACAAAATCCGAACAGTTGGTACTACTCTTCGGTATGTTCATTGCCCTGAAAATCATGGGCTAACACCTTCTTGGAGGACTTAGGATTATAGGAGTGGGTCCAGGGGTTGTGAAGTCTCTCTTCTACTTGTTGGTAATATGTTTCTAGAGGGGCTGAGGAGGAGGAAGGCACCATGGCATATTTAATTAACAGGAAAGTATCTGACAACTTGAAGTTTTCTGTCGAGTTCAGTTATTTGTGCTAAGGTTTCTCTTTCGGCCTGGATCACTAAACTTCTGTCTTTAAAGGTGCCTCTTAGTTGTTAGCTAAATTATTTTCCTGTATTTACAAATTTAGGGTTCTAGGATATTTGCTATTTTTATAAATTATATATTCTTTTAGCTAGAAATTTATCTCTCATCCCCATTTTTTGTATTTGTGTTTGTGATTTAACTTCTGATACGAATATTTTCTTCCCTAAACATAAGGCTTTGGCAGCTCAAGTACATCTGGGTTTAACTTCAGCAATCCTGGCATCACGGCATCAGCTGGTTTGACATTTGGGGTGTCCAATCCTGCCTCTGCAGGTTTTGGAACAGGAGGACAACTCCTTCAGTTGAAGAAACCTCCAGCTGGAAACAAAAGAGGAAAAAGATAAACATATGGGTTGATGTGGTTGAGAGAATTCATAGCAGCATCGTTCATTCAATGAGTCTATTTTTCTAAAATTGATGCAGTAATTAAATTGCATCCCAGGAGATTTATAAAGTTTTGATATTTTTCCCTACTCTGGAATCTGAACTTTGTCCTTGTTTGCCATGCTAAACATCTTTTTTCTTGTGAATTTGAAACCCAGCTGTGTATTTTTCATTATTTTGATTGTCAGTGTAAGAAATGTTCTGATTACATCACTGATTAGTAAAACCTATTTAACCTAGTGTCATAGCGATGTTTTTGTTGATAAGGTTTACATGATGTGAATATATGCACATTTGTTTCTTATACAGATGGTATGAACTCTTAAGTCCTATACTAGAATCAGTTTGTTCCTTGATAAAGGCCTTTTGAACTACACTGCAGGGCATCTTGTGAATACATGTGTAAATATATACAGAATAATACACACAGTTGTGTGTTCATATAAAATATATATTTACAGACCTACAACTTTTGCCTCAGACTTGTTCCCCTTTTCTAAGGGTATTCTATTTTTCACCTTTTACGCTTCAAATCCTCAGTGCTTGTAGAATGATGAGCTAGAGGTACCAGGTCATTGCAGTTATTTGCTTAAAGACTTAGTGAAAAGATTGCTGGTGTAAATATTTGACCAACTCCACTTCATTGCCCCCAGTCTTCTCCATTTTTGTTTCCACCTTAACCTTTAGCAGCTACTCTGGATGAGGAGTGCTGTAAGAAGCACTGAACACACTTCAACAACTTTTGTTATCCCATATACCTTCATATTGCCTATATGAGATGTTTTCTCATATCTGAGATGTACCTTCAAGAGCATATTTGAACTCCAGACTGGTGTCTGGAGGCAAAGAGCTATTAAGCCAAATTGATTCTATGCAGGTGAAGGATGCACTATTACTTTAGTGGAAACTTTTCTAGCTATTCCAATACAGAGTTCTTTCTTATAGGGCTATTGATATTGACACCAAATGGAGTGGTTTATCAGCCTCTTAATGTCTTAAGTAAGTGCTTAATTTGGAATAGAGAAACAATATATTTTAAGAAAAAAAATATTCTTTGTAGCAACTATAAACTGTCCCATTTTAACAGTGAACCAGAACTCCAGGTAATAACACATAGGCATGTCAGATTGCATCCGTGTAATATTTGTCTATATTAGTATTAGTGACATAGAGTGGGTGAAAAAGAGGGCCCTTGGAAAGAGAACTGCCTTAGCCATGATTTCAGACAGAAACCATTAGGTAGACCTACTTATCTTTCAAGTACAGTTTTCAAATGGGATGTGAACATGGAATTTCATTGAAAAAGTTTAATTTTTTATATAGAAGGTTTTGTACATAATGTGCATCAAGTGAATATTTTCAGAATCATTTTCACCAAGGCACCTTTTTTTCTAAAACAGGTATTGCATATATATATACACACACATATATATTTTTAGTATAATGTTAGTTGGGTTTGATTATTAAAGTGTTGTTCAATCTGTTTTATTTATCCGCCTATAGCAATGATTGGCTTTTTGGAATTGAAACTTTTGCGCCTTGATGCATTAAAATAAGGAAAATGCTTTGTTTCTGAGCACTGAAGTTGTTTTTATTTTTGCATACTTCTCTAATACTGCAATCCCCAGATCCAGATTTTGGGGAAGGGTAGGAAAATGTAGGATTTTTGTGTTTTGAATTACTGTCGGAATTAAATACCCAATTCCAGCAAACTTTTTTTTTTTTAAAGGATGTTGCATTGTGTTGCAAAAATCTGAATATTTATATTTCTTATTTTTTCTTTATATATTTTACATTTTAATATGTTGAACCACTGGAAATTTGTAACATCATTTTGTGATAGGAGTTTAAATGTGTTGTCATTGTCGCCATTGTCTTCACTCTGTCCAGAGCCTATCATTATGTAAACAATAAAATTTATTGTGTCAGTTGCTTTGAGTCTTTATAGGTGTCAGAAGTTGTTCTTAATATGTAATTTTCTTTTTATTGCTCTTTTATTCTCTTTGGTCGATTTTTAGTGTTTTCTTTTTACCAGGTTAATATATTGCTTCTTTAGAAGATTGTAGAGTGAACACAAGATAGTAAGTTCTTTGTCACTTGCTTTTGTTGTCTCAAGATTACAAAAACATAGATCTATAGAAGGGTAGGGGGTAGAATGTGAAAGTCCTCTTCAACTCCCAGGCCCTAATCCCACTTTCTTCCCCTAGTATTTACTCTTCAAAGTTTGCTGTCTTTCCTTTCAGACCCCTTTAAAAAATGCCGTTTTCCACATAATGTGTACAAATGTTCGTTCTTTCTTTTTTTCTTTTATTTTCTCTCTCGTTTTCTCACATTTTATCATTCTCTCTTACATCCTTTTTCTAACAAATGGGTTAAAAATCTGTATGCCTTATGATTTGCTGTTTTTCCCCTTTAATGATACATCACTAATGTTTTTCCATGTCAGTCCATGTAATTTGCTTTTTTTTGTACCATCCTGTAGCATATTCTCTGTGGTTGGGCAATTTGGTTCTTTCCAGTATTTCAGTTTTACAGAAAAAGCTGCAGTGAATATCCTTGTGTGTGGCTCTTTGTACTTATGTTTAATGTTTCTTTGGGATTGATACTTGAAGAGGAATTCCTGAAAAGGCATACAAATTGTACTTTTTACTACCACATTGCCTTCCAAAATTGCTGTATAAGTAATACATTTCTGCAGCATGAGTACCCATTTCCAAGTATTCTCTGTAACCCTAGATATTGTCAACCTTAATAATAAGTATTTGTGAGGTTGAGCTGATATATATATATATATAATATATATATATATCCATTTGCATATGAATGTAATTGCGTGTTGTTATCCTTTGTCCATTTTTTTAACCAGGTTATTTAGTAGGGTTTTTTTCCTTAATGATCTCTGTAGATAGTGGATGTTAATATTTTTCTTGTGAGGTAGTTTGGACTCCTGGAGTCAACTGGCAAGTCAGACCCTTGCCTTGAACCTGTATGGTAATGGTCAAGTCATTCACTTTTCTAGACCTTAAGCTTTATCACCTGAGAAGTGACAGTAATAAAGATGGGTAGTTGTATTAATAATAGAATCTGTTGTAAAGCCCTTGGATGGCATGAGCCCCTGATACTTTGCAAGCATCACTGCTTTTGATCCGCACCAGTACCTCACTGCTGGTGTAAATCACTAGAGCTGGGTGCTTTGTATTGGTCCCTGATAGGGAAGCTGCCCTATCTTACTCTTTTTTTTTTTTTTTTGGTAATTTGTTTTTGTGTGGGGTGGCTATTTTAGGACACTTATTCTTTTTTTTTTTTTTTAAAGATTTTATTTATTTATTTGACAGAGAGAGAGAGAGAGAGAGATCACAAGCAGGCAGAGGCAAGCAGGCTCCCTAAGGAGCAGAGAGCCCGATGCGGGGCTCGGTCCCAGGACCCTGAGATCATGACCTGAGCCGAAGGCAGAGGCTTTAACCCACTGAGCCACCCAGGTGCCCCTAGGACACTTATTCTTTAAAATAAACCTGAGTACCTCTATTTTCCTTTAAAGGATCTTACTGGGATTTTGATTTGGTTTATACAAATAAATTGAGAGTTGACATCTTAATACAGATAGCATGATATATGCGTTTATTAGGTCTCTTATTTTTTCAGCAAGGTTTTACAGTGTTTGTTAGATACTTGGTTAATTGTTTTTCCAACTTTTCCAACAGCATCTTGATTTTAATTCTGAGTGTCGATTTTTTACTGCACTTGGTACAAGGTCATTCACATTATTACAGAAGCAGATTCTTCTGTGATGGTGTGGTAAATCCAAATGTCTTCCTGATCTCAAGTAGTGTTTTTCGGCAACAAGGGAATTTGAATAGTGCTTTTGGCAATATTGTAATGGTATTTTTATGTGTGAAATATTTGGGTTTGAATGATTTCTCAAATTTGCTTTGGCATCCCCTTCCTCTGTGCCTTGTTCCAATCTCACCGTGTATAAGCCTGGCTATACTGTACTTTTTTTTTTTTTTTTGGAGCTCACACCACAAAGTTATTACTTAGGGGACGGAACCTTGGGACTTGGTAATACGGGGTCAATGTCCTGAAAAATCTGAGCTGGACGGCCTAGTTTAAATCTCGTTCACAAAGGCACCTTTGCCCATGATCTCTTTCATTTATTGAGTGTGCAGTCTGTTCCGGGTGCCACACTCACAGCTTTTATATACTTAACCCTCCTTAATCTCAGTATTATGCTGTAAAGCAGAAAACTCCAATTTCTAGATAAAGAAACTGAGATTTAATTTAAGCAGTTTACTGGAGGTCACATGGCTGTCGAGTCATGGAGCGGGGGTTTTCTGTCGTAACAGGAATAGCACACTGATTTCCATGCCTAAACTCTCAAAGGCACTGAGGTTAACGACATTACAAGATTTACATGGGGGAAATTCCAAGTATACAATAAACTGTAGATCAAGGCAAGGTAAGTACAAGGGGCTATGGAACTTGAAGGTGAATAATCCTATTAAGGGTGTAAAGAGTTAGGGAGAAGCAGGGGCCGCACTCTGGGTAGAGCCACTGGGTAGAGCCACTCTATGAAGAGGCTCAGAGGAAAGACAGTCATTCCAGCATGAGGGGTGCTCTGCTCACCTTGAAAATGGTAAGGGGGAGAAACTTGGGCGATTTGAGTCTTAGGACAGTAAGAAGTTTAACAAGAAAGCCTTTTCGAGCAAGGCTTGCCTGATTCCTGGAACCCAAGAGAACACTACATGCTCAGACTACATGAGACTATATCTCTGCTTACAGAGAGATGAACCTCAACTGGCCCAAGGAGACCATGGGAATGGGCAAGAAACTCAGGTGCTCAGAGACAGCAGCAGATAGAGGAAAGAGTAGGGATTACTAGAAAAATTGTTCATGGTCCAAATTGTTTTTTGCCTTTTTCTACTCAATCTAATGCACTTTTCCTCTTCTACTTAACCTGCCAATGAAGCACAACAGAAAACCTACCAGGCTCACAGAGGTTGCAGTGCTCAGGAGTGGGCTGTAAATTTAACTTGCAGCAGAGACCTTGTTTTTGTCATCCTCAACCCTATTTGAATCCCCTGGTATCAAAGTCAGTTTAATTCAGTAAACATTTGTTAATATTCGCTGTTTGCAAGTCACTATTGGGAGTTGGAGGAATATAAATCTGAGTAGGGTATTTTCTGTGCTCAATAATATCAGCTAAAATCCAGTGCTAAGTGGAGATGAGGGCCTACTCTTAAGAGCTTTCCATACATGAACTCAATTATTCCTCAGTCGTAGCCCAGGCTGTTTTTCTAGAGTCTAGGATTTTAACTCTCACTATGTGTAAATAAGTATAATACAATATGAGCTTCTTATTAAGTGGTAGGATAAAGATACAAAGAAAATTATTGAGAGCACAGAGGAGATACTAATTTGGCTTGGGGAAACTTCAAAAAACTTTTAATAATAGGCGGCTTTGAGAAATGAGAGAATATGACTTTTACTTTTTTTTTTAAAGATTTTTATTTATCTATTAGAGAGCGAGAGACTGAGAATGAGAGGGGAGAAGGTCAGAGGGAGAAGCAGACTTCCCGCAGAGCCGGGAGCCCGATATGGGACTCGATCCCAGGACTCCGGAATCATGACCCGAGCCGAAGGCAGTTGCTCAACCAACTGAGCCACCCAGGTGCCCTGACTTTTACTTTTTTTAAGAGTTCATTTATTGAGAGAAAGAAAGCACATGAGAGCAGGGGGAGGGGCAGAGGGAGAAAGAATCTTGAACAGACTGCTGAGTGTGGAGCCCAATGTAAGGGCTCAATCTCACAACCCTGAGATCATGACCTGAGCAAACCAAGAATCAGACACTTAACCAACTGAGCTACCCAGATGCCCCAGAATATGATCTGTTTGTAATGAAGCATTAACAATTTGAATTTAAAGAACCAAATGTTTATTTATTTAAAGACAATTTTGCATTTGAACAACAAAGGGATAAAATAAAAAGTAACTAATACCCCACTTTCTAGAGGAAGTTTCAGTTACATTTCATTCTGATACCTACTGTTTTTCTTTATAGCCGCATAGCATGTATGTCCACATTGTGTTTAATAAGCAGATCATTTTGGTGGATATTAAGACTTTTTTTGCTATTAAAAATAATTCTAGGGGCACCTGAGTGGCTCAGTGGGTTAAAGCCTCTGCCTTCGGCTCAGGTCATGATCTCAGGGTCCTGGGATCAAGCCCCACATCGGGCTCTTTGCTCAGCGGGGAGCCTGCTTCCTCTTCTCTCTCTGTCTGCCTCTCTGCCTACTTGTGATTTTTCTCTGTCAAATAAATAAATAAAATCTTAAAAAAAAAATAATTCTAGTAGGATAGGTGAAAATGGCATCTAGTTTTATTAATTTCTTTAATTATGAAGAAGTTTGAATGTTTTTATGTGGTATTAGCCATTTTTGAAAAAATTTTAAGAGCTCTTTGGATGTAATCCCTTTCAATTTGTAGAGATGTTTGGAAAAACAATTTTTTAAAAAGATTTTTTATTTACTTATTTGACAGAGAGATCACAAGTAGGCAGAGAGGCAGGCAGAGGGGGTGGGGGGAAGCAGGCTTCCTGCTGAGCAGAGAGCATGATGTGGGCTTGATCCCAGGTCCCTGAGATCATGACCTGAGCCAAAGGCAGAGGCTTTAACCCACTGAGCCACCCAGGCACCCGAAAAACTAACAATTTTAAACCTTTAGTCTTGGATCCATATGACTTTTTAAAATGAAAATTTTGTCATCATCCCCCCCATGTTGCTTTCAAACTTTTTTTATGTTAGTCACCACACAGTACATCATTAGTTTTTGATGAAGTGTTCCATGATTCATTGTTTGCATATAATACCCAGTGCCCCATACAATCTGTGTCCTCCTTAATACCCATCACCAGACTCACCCAACCCCTCAACCCCCTCCCTTCTACAACCCTCAGTTTGTTTCCTGGAGTTCATAGTCTGTCATGGTTTGTCTCCTTCATTTGCCCCTTCTCCTAATGTCCTCCATGCTATTCCTTATGTTCCACAAATAAGAGAAACCATATGATAATTGATTATTCTCTGTTTGACTTGTTTCACTCAGCATAATCTTTTCTAGTCTCATCCATGTTGATGCAAAATTTGGGTACTCATCCCTTCTGATGGCCGAGTAATATTCCATCATATATATGGACCATATTTTCTTTATCCAGGGCATGTGGCTAAAGTTGAAGGGTGTCTTGGCTCCCTCCATGGTTTGGCTATTGTGGAAATTGCTGCTATGAACATTGTGGTGCATAGGACCCTTCTTTTCACTACATCTGTATCTTTGGGGTAAATAGTAGTGCAATTGCTGGGTCATAGGGTAGCTCTATTTTTAACTTTTTGAGGAACCTCCACACTGTTTCCCAAAGTGAATGTACCAACTTGCATTCCCACAACAATGTAAGAGGGTTTCCCTTTCTCCACATCCTCTCCAACATTTATTGTTTCTTGTCTTGTCAATTTTTGCCATTCTAACTAGTGTAAGGTGATATCTCAATGTGGTTTTGATTTGAATTTCCCTGATGGCTAATGATGTTGAACATTTTTTCATGTGTCTGTTAGCCATTGGTATGTCTTCTTTGGAGAAGTGTCTATTCATGTCTTATACCCATTTTCTGACTTAATTTGTTTTTTGGCTGTTGAGCTTGAGAAGTTCTTTATAGTTCTTAGATACCAGCCCTTCATCTGTAGTGTCATTTGCAAATATCTTCTTCCATTGTCTGGGTTGCCTCTTTGTTTTGTTGACTGTTTCCTTGCTGTTAAGAAGTTTTTTTTTATCTTAATGAAGTCCCAAAGTTTCATTTTCGCTTTTGTTTCCCTTGCCTTTGGAAATGTGTCTTGAAAGAAGTTGCTGTGGGCAATGTCCAAGAGGTTATAGCCTATTTTCTCCTCTAGGTTTTTGATGGATTCCTGTCTCACATTGAGGTCTTTTTATCCATTTTGAGTTTATCTTTGTGTACGGTGTAAGGGAATGGTTGAGTTTCATTCTTCTGTATGTAGCAGTCCAATTTTCCCAGCACCATTTATTGAAGAGACTGGCTTTTTTCCATTGGATATTTTTTCCTGCTTTGTCGAAGATTATTTGACCATAGAGTTGAGGGTCCATATCTGGGCTCTCTGTTCCATTGGTCAGTGTGTCTTTTTTTGTGCCAGTACCATGCTATCTTGGTGATCACAACGTTGTAATATAGCTTGAAATCAGGCAACGTGATGCCCCAGCTTTTTCTTTTTCAACATTTCCTTGGTGATTCGGGGTCTTTTCTGGTTCTATACAAATTTTAGGATAGTTTGTTACAGCACTTTGAAAAATGCCATTTGTGGGGTGCCTGGATGGTTCAGTCAGTTGAGTGTCAGCCTTCAGCTCAGGTCATGATCTCAGGGTCCTGGGATCGAGTCCCGCATCGGGCTCTCTGCTCAGTGGAGAGCCTGCTTCTCTGTCTGCCCCTCCACCTGCTCGTGCTCTCTCTATTTCTCTTAAAAAAAATGCTAAATAAATAAAATCTTAAAAAAAAAAAATGCCATTGGTGTTTTCATCAGGATGGCGTTGAAAGTATAGACTGCTCTGGGCACCATAGACTTTTTTTTAACTTTCACAGAAAATTTATTTTAAATTAATGAGATGGTATTTTTTAAAAAGAACAATTAAGATAGCATAAATCAAGGTCACACAACAGAATACAGTATGATCCTAGATTGTATTTTGAAAACAGTGCTTTTACATACCATTAAGATGAGCACTTAATTTAGGGATGGAAGGGGACAAAGAAGCAATTGCAGAAATCCTATCCACTCAGAGGATTAGGATACAAATTATTCAGTTATCTCAAAGAATAACCTGAAAAGAATCTTCTACACCTCTTTTCTAAATCCTTACTAAATGTTTAAGCTATAAATAAAACATTCTAAAACTTGAGTTTTCAAATGGCCTTAAATTCTTTTTCTTTTTTTGCCCATTACTTCCTTCTTCTTCTTCTTCTTCTTCTTCTTCTTCTTCTTCTTCTTCTTCTTCTTCTTTTTTTTTTTTGCATTTTTTAAATTAACATATGATGTATTATTTGCCCCAGGGTACATGTCTGTGAATTGTAAAGCTTACACATTTTACAGCACTTACCATAGCACATACCCTCCCCAATGTCCATAACCCAGCCACCCTATCCCTACCCCCCCACCCACCTCACAGCCACCCTTAGTTTGTTTCGTGAGTTTAGGAGTCTCTTATGGCTTGTCTCCTTCCCCATCCCATCTTGTTTCATTTCTCTTCCCCACCCTCCCACAACCCCCTGCCCTGCCTCTCAAATTCTTCATATCAGAGTGATCATGTGATAATTGTCTTTCTCTGACTGACTAATTTCGCTTAGCATAATACCCTCTAGTTCCGTTTACGTCGTTGCAAATGGCAAGATTTCATTTCTCTTGATGGAGCATAGACATTTTAACAATGTTTATTTTTCTGATCCATGAGCATGGAATGTTTTTCCATCTTTTTGTGTCTTCTTCAATTTCTTTCAAGAGCATTCTGTAGTTCCTAGAGTATAGATCTTTACCCCTTTGGCTAAGTTTATTCCAAGGTATCTTATGTTTTTTGGTGTTATTTTAAGTGAAATCAATTCTCTAATTTCTCTTTCTATAGTTACATTGTTAGTGCATAAGAAAGCAACTGATTTTTGTGCATTGATTTTGTATCCTGCCACATTGCTGAATTGCTGTATGAGTTCTAGTAATTTGGAGGTGGAGTCTTTTGGGTTTTCTACATAAAATATCATGTCATCTACAAGAGAAAGAGTTTGACTTCTTTGCCAATTTGAATACATTTTATTTCTTTTTGTTGTCTGATTGTTGTTTCTAGGACTTCTAGTACTATGTTGAACAAGAGTGGCAAGAGTGGGCATCCTTGTTGTGTTCCTGATCTTAAGGGAAGCTCTACAGCCCATTGAGAATGATATTCATGTGGGTTTTTCATAGATAGATTTTATGAAATTGAGGAATGTTCCCTTTATCCCTATACTCTGAAGAATTTTAATCAGGAACAGATGCCGTATTTTGTATTTGTAAGAAGTGAAAGGAACTCGGCAAACACAAACATCAAATGCTTTTTCTACTTCAATTGAGAGGATCATGTGATTCTTATCTCTTCTCTTATTTTTGTGTTCTATCACACTGATTGATTTGCGAATGTTGAACCATCCTTGCATCCTAGGGATAAATCCCACCTGGTCATGATGAATAATCTTTTTAATGTGCTGTTGGATCCTCTTAGCTAGGATCTTGTTGAGAATTTTGGCATCCATATTCATCAGGGATATTGGTCTGAAATTCTTCTTTTTGATGGGGTCTTTGTCTGGTTTTGGAATCAAGGTAATGCTCGCCTCATGGAAAGAATCTGGAAGGTTTCCTTCTGTTTCTATTTTTTTAAACAGCTTCAGAAGAATAGGTATTATTTCTTCTTTGATGTTTGGTAGAATTCCCCAGGGAATCCATCAGGCCCTGGACTCTTGTTTTTTGGGAGGTTTTTGATCACTGCTTCAATCTTGATTCTGGTTATTGGTCTATCCAGGTTGTCAATTTCTTCCTGTTTCAGTCTTGGAAGTTTATAGGTTTCCAGGAATGCATCCATTTCTTCCATTTATTGGAATATAGCTGTTGATAATAATTTCTGATAATCGTTTTTATTTCCTTGGTGTTAGTAGTGATCTCTTCCCTTTCATTCATAATTTTATTAATTTTGGTCCTTTCTCTTTTCTTTTAGATAAGTCTTGCCAGTGGTTTATCAATCTTATTAATTCTTTCAAGAACCAGTTTCTAGTTTCATTGTGTTCTACTGTATTTCTGGTTTCTAAATCATTGATCTCGGTCCTAGTCTTAATTATTTCCCTTCTTGTGCGTGGGTTAGGTTTAATTTGTTGTTGATTCTCTAGATCTTTAAGGTGTAAAGATAGTTTGTGTATTTGGGATTTTTCTATTTCTTTGAGTGAGGCTTGGATGGCTACGTATTTCCTCCTTAGGACTGCCTTTGTTGTATCCCATAGGTTTTGGCCTGATGTTTCTTCATTCTCATTGGTTTCCATGAATTGTTTAAGTTCTTCTTTGATTTCATGATTGACCCAAACATTCTTGAACAGGATGATCTTTAGTTTCCAAGTGTTTGAATTTCTTCCAAACTTTTTCTTGTGATTGAGTTCCAGTTTCAAAGCACTGTGGTCTGAGAATATGCAGGGAATAATCTCTGTCTTTTCATACTGGTTGAGACCTGATTTGTGACCTAGTATGTGGTCTATTCTGGAGAAAGTTCCATGTGCACTCGAGAAGAATGAGTATTCTGTTGTTTTAGGGTAGAATGTTTTGTATATATCTATGAGGTCCATCTGGTCCAGTGTGTCATTCAAAGCTCTTGTTTCTTTGTTGATTTTCTGCTTGGATGATCTGTCTATTGCTGAGAGTAGAGTGTTAAAGTCTCCTACATAATGTATTATGTCAATATGTCTCTATTTTTGTTAACAGTTGGCTTATGTAGTTGGCTGTTCCCATGTTGGGGGCATAGATATTTACAATTGTTAGATTTTCTTATTGGATAGACCCTTTAAGAATGATATAGTGTCCTTCTGTATCTCTATCTACAGTCTTTAGCTTAAAATCTAATTAGTCTGATATGAGAATTTCTACCCCAGCTTTCTTTTGAGGTCCATTAGCCTGAGAGATGATTCTCCATCCCTTTCAGTCTGGATGTATCTTTAGGTTCATAATGAATCTCTTGTACACAGCATATGGATGGGTCCTGTCTTTTTATCCAATCTGCAATGCTGTGCTGTTTTATGGGAGCATTTAGGCCATTCACACTGAGAGTGATTATTGAAAGATATGACTTTATTGTCATCATGTTGCCTGTGAAATCCTTGTTTCTATAAATTATCTCTGTATAATTCTCTTCTATATCACTCTTGGGGGCTTTCTCCTTTTATAGACCCCCCCCCCTTAATATTTCTTGGAGGGCTGGCTTAGTGGTCACATGTTCTTTCAGTCTCTGCCAGTCCTGGAAGCTCCTTGTCTCTGCATCCATTCTGAATGACAGCCTTGCTGGATAAAGAATTCTTGGCTGCATATTCTTCTCATTTAGTGCCCTGAATATGTCTTGCCAGCCCTTTCTGGCTTGCCAGGTCTTTGTGGACAGGTCTGACGTTATTCTGATGTTCATTCCTCTGTACAAGGAATCTCTTCCCCCTAATTGCCCTTAAACTGGTTTCCTTAGTTCTAAGATTTGTCAGTTTTACCATTACATGCTGGGGCATTGGTCTGGCCTCTTTGATCTTGGCAGGGGTCCTCTCTGCCTCTAGGACATGAATGCTTGTTTCATTCCCCAGATTAGGGAAGTTCTCAGCTACAATTTGCTCAAACATATCTTCTAGTCCTCTCTCTCTGTCCACCCACTCAGAGATCCCAATAATTCTGACATCAGAATGTTTCATGGCATCATTTATTTCTCTAATTCTGTTTTCATGGGTTTTAAGCTGTTTGTTCCAGGCCTCCTCTTGCTCCTTCTTTTCTATCAGTTTGTATTCTACATTACTAATTTGTTCTTTTGCCTTATTTACTCTAGCTGTTAGAGTATCTAGAGTATCTAGATTAGATTGGATCTTATTGGTAGCATTTTTAAATTCTGCCAGATCAGCTCTCATTTCTGCCCTTTGAGAATCTATGTTGCCTTTAATAGTTTTCTCCAGCCTGGCTACTGTCTTCATAACTGCTACCCTGAAGTCTATTTCTGACATCTTGCTTATATCCGTACCCATTAGGTTTGCAGGAGAGACCATGGTCTCTGGGCCTTTTCTTTGTTGGGAGTTCCTCCTCCTAGTCATTCTGTTGTGGTTGGTGAGATGTACAGCCAGAAATATCAACAACAACCCAGGCAAGGTGCACCCTGGGAAGGTTCGGAGAAATGTTTGGAGCAAACAAACAAAAAGATCAAAACACACACACAGAGACACACACATACACACACACACACAGTCACACAGACAAAAAAAAGGAACCCAAAATAAAAGGGGCCGGTGACAGGAAGGTGGCTTTAATCCCTCGATATGGGCAAGGAAGAGTATTTCAGTTCTTCCTGGGTGTATTTTATTCTCTTTGTTAGAGAATTCTACTTCCCAGAGACAGGGAAATTAAAACTGATATATATATATATATATAAAGGTAGTACTGAATAGGGAAGAAAGGATTACATTTAAGCTTATATCTATCTATCTATCATCTATCTATCTATCTATCTATGTATCTATATACACAAAGAAAAAAGTATGTGTGTGAAAAAGTTCAAGTTAAAAAGTTACTATGGGGCGCCTGGGTGGCGCAGTTCGTTAAGCAACTGCCTTCGGCTCAGGTCATGATCCCGGAGTCCCGGGATCGAGTCCCACATCGGGCTCCCAGCTCCATGGGGAGTCCGCTTCTCACTCTGACCTTCACCCTTCTCATGTTCTCTCTCACTCTCTCTCTTTCCTAATAAATAAATAAATAAATAAATAAATAAATAAATAAATAAAATCTTTTAAAAAAAAGTTACTATGAAATATGTTGTTTTAAATATCTAGTTGAAATGATAACTAGGTAAAAAAATGAGAATTTAAAAAAGAGATAAAACTTGTATATAAGAAATACATGGGCTGTGAGGCAACGCCAGGAGCTTAATATACTGTTTTCCCCTGGTGTTGGGGGTCTATAGTTTTATGGGGACCCAGTGGTTGTAGTCCTCTTGTTCTTTCAGCTTGTGTTCTGGGGGTGGGGACTGCCACGTTGTTTTTCAGTCAGTCCTGCTTGGGTGGAATTGTCCTGCCCCCTATCAAGGGGCTGGGATCCATGGAAACCAATTTTTTGGCCTTTTGTTCTCTGCTGTCTTTTCTTCTCTGGCAGCTTTTCATGCCTTTTTGGAGGGTCAGAGCAGAGGAAACTGTCCACACCCAGACCTCCACCTCAGAGGCGAGAAGCCACAGTCTGCTCCTCTCTGAATCCTCCAGAACACACAGTCTCCCCCTCTGTAAGTGCCACTGAAAATCACAACTTCCCACAGGTGGTGCACGCCCCCAGTGATCCTCTCGGTGGTGGACCTTGGCCCCCCGCTTGTCTCTGCACCTCCGTGCCACAAAAACCGTGAGCGATTCTGATCTGGGCAAGCCTGGGCCCTGGGAGCTGCCATTCCTGGGACCATGGGCTCCGGTCCAAGCTGGTCTTCTTTGGTGCCGGCGACAGCGGCAGCCAGTCCCGGGACCACAGGCTCAGGTCCACAGCCACAGGGTCCCAGCATTGGCCCCTTAAGCCCCTGTGTTCTATTTGAGTGCTGTTATCAGTCCCTTCCCATCCACCGCTACTCCTCTCCAAGCTATCACTGGTCCCCAGGCACAGGACACTTTTGCACTGGGGTATTACTTTCCAATGGCTAGCTTCTGGTGTCTCCCTCCTTTCTGTTTGTCCCGGGATATCTGTGCAATCCCAACTTCATCTTTCGGACTGATGATCTTCTGCCCCTGTAGAGATCTAGATGTGTATAATCGTATATGATTTCACGGGTGTACAGAGTGGCTTGGTAGAGATCTAGCTAAATTCAGGGGACCGGCTGAAATGGAGGTCCCCCTCCCACCATCTTGCTGAATATTCTATGCTTTCAAACTTTCTTAACATTTTATATCATTTCCTATGTATTCCAAATGTTTCACAGTTAATCTTTTCAACTGTTTATGATTTTGTTTTTGCTGAGGAGAAATTTTAATTTTTTATTTTTCCAAAACATATTCGTCTTTTTTTTTAATGACTTCTGGGAACAAGTGAGAAGTCAATGAGAAGAAAAAAAAAAGGGAATTAAGACTTTTTAAGTTATACAATTTATTGTCTTGTATTTATTTACCAGTGCAACTTCATAATTGTATGAAGTTGTCTTTAGAAGACTCAGCGGGGTGCCTGGTGTCAGGCTGTAATTAGAGAATGGCAGAACTGAAAGGAGACTTCATGCATACCACTTTCTAGAGTGGGTTGGCAGTCATGAAGTTTTTGAGCATTCCAGTAACATTAAGGTAGGTGATATAGTGATATAGGGATATAGTTCCAGCAGAAACTAAGTAATGGGGCGCCTGGGTGGCTCAGTTGGTTGAGCGACTGCCTTCAGCTTGGGTCATGATCCTGGAGTCCGGGGATCGAGTCCCGCATCGGGCTCCCTGCTCTGAGAGGAGCCTGCTTCTCCCTCTGACCTCTCCCCTTTCATTCTCTCTCTCTCTGTCTGTCTCAATTAAATAAAATAAATCTTTAAAAAAAAGAAAAAAAAAAAGAAATTAAGTAATGTGCCGAAAGTGATGCAAGTCCTAATTGATGATGCTAAAGGCTCAAACTCCAATATTCCAGGTGTCATTCTAGTGAAGTCTTTTAGAAACCCATTATTAAAGGATGGCACTTTCAGCTCAGTGTCATTTCCAAATTTAATGCCCTTTATATTGTTATATATTGAGAAGGCAGAAGAAAAGTGAAATCTCTGTGGCCAATGCATTTTTTTTTCTTTTTAAAACTGTTTCTCCTAGATAGGTATGATAACTTGATTCAAGGACACCAACTCTTAGATAAACAACTTGAGTTTACCTTACATGGCAAACTATGTAGGTGCCACTGTGGAAACTGGAATAAACTATCTTTTAATTGGACCTTCTAGACTGAGCCCTTGTTTGATGGAATGATTTTATCTTATTTTTGAAATAATCTGTTAAATTTCTAAAAACTACCACTTTTAGAATCCTTATGTAGGTAGTGTCGAGCCTATGTGAATGTGGTCCTATTTCTAATGTTTTCCCCTAAAACTGTAATTGTGTGTGAGGTGTGTGTATCTGTGTGTCTGTGTGCCTACAGATATAATTAAAATAATTTGTATATAAATAAGATTGAAAATGTATCCTTGAAAGTCATCCCTATTTTTGATGAAATATGAACATTTAAAGATACATTTTAATATATTTTTGTATATCAATAGTATATACTTCTAACTGACTTAGTTAGTATTTTAGTGAATTTCTTACTCTTGAAAATAGAAGAATTTTTCATTTTTTAATTCTTATTTTTTGTCAAAATCACATGATGCTATTTAAAGAGTCAACTGTTTCTATAACCCCTGTTACAAAAGCACCAGTCTCCCTTTTCTCTAATTGGATATGACCGTTTTTCACCTCTTAAAGCTTTTAGTCAATTCTGTTTTCATTCCTGTCTTCACCCCTACTTGCAGAAGTATCAGTAGCTTTCTTGGGGCACTTGGATGGCTCAGTCAGTTGAATATCCAACCCTGCTTTCAGCTCTGGTCATGATCTCAGGGTTGTGAGATCAAGCAGGGCTCCAGGCTGGGCTTGGAACCTGCTTAAGATTCTTCCTCTCCCTCTGCCCCTCCCCTCCCTCCTCATCTGCTAAGTCAGTTACTTTTCCATTCCAGTTCCTAAAATTCCTTTGCTATTAACTTTTTTCCTATTCTCATTGTCTTTGTGGTTTTAGACCATCTTTTATTTTTAACTTTTTATTTTATTATTTTTAAATTTTAAATTCAATTAATTGACATATAATGTATTACTAGTTTCAGAGGTAGAGTTCAATGATTCATCAGTGTTATATAACACCCAGTGCTCACTACATCACATGCCCTCCTTAATGCCCATCACCCAGTAATCCCACTCACCTCCCCTGCAGAAACCCTCAGTTTGTTTCCTATGATTAAGAGTCTCTTCTGATTTGTCTCCCTCTCTGATTTCTTCTTGTTTTATTTTTCCCTACCTTCCCCTATGATTCTGTTTCGCTTATTAAATTCCACATATGATTGAGATCATATGATAATTCTTTTGCTGATTAACTTATTTCATTCAGTATAATACCTTCCAGTTCCATCCATGTCATTGTAAATGGCAAGATTTCAATTTTTTTGGTGGCTGAGTAATATTCCATTGTATATATATACCACATTTTCTTTTTTTTTTTTTTTAAGATTTTATTTATTTGACACACAGAGAGAGATCACAAGTAGGCAGAGAGGCAGGCAGAGGGGGGAAGCAAGCTCACCGCCAAGCAGAGAGCCTGATGCAGGGCTCGATCCCAGGGCCCTGAGATCATGACCTGGGCTGAAGGCAGAGGCTTCAATGCACTGAGCCACCCAGGCACCCCTATACCACATCTTCTTTATCCACTCATCTGTAGTTGGACATCTGGGGTCTTTCCATAGTTTGGCTTTTGTGGACAGTGCTGCTATAAACATCGGGGTGCAGGTGCTCCTTCAGATCACTACATTTGTATCTTTGGGGTAAATTCCTAGTAGTGCAATTGCTGGGTCATAGGGGAGTTTGATTTTCAACTTTTTGAGGATCCTCCATATTGTTTTCCAGAGTAGCTGCACTAGCTTACATTCCCACCAACAGTATAAGAGACTTTCCCCCTTCTCCACATCCTCACCAACATCTGTTGTTTCCTGACTTGTTAATTTTAACCATTCTGACTGCTGTGAGGTGATATCTTATTATGGTTTTGATTTGTATTTCCCTGATGCCGAGTGATGTTGACCATTTTTTCATGTGGTTTAGACCATCTTTTAAAGATTTTAATCATTTTGGTGATTTTTGAAAAGTCATTTAATTTTACATTTCAGTATTTTTTCCTTTGTGGAAGTTCTCATTAGTCCTTTAAAAACTATGTCTGGTCACTTTTTATTAATCTCTTGTCCTTACACTTTTTCTTTCTGCATTATTCAGTTCACTCATTTTATGTTTGTCATTGATAAGTCCAGTAAATCTAAAGTCAAGAGAGTCTGATTTTTTTTTTCTGCTGACTTGTTTGATGTGAATGTCTTTCTCCTTGTGTGTTTTATAATTTTTATTTGTGAGCTCATCCTTGATAGGAATTTATCTTCAGGAATTCTTTGAGTCTGAAGATGTGTTCCTCCAGAGGATTTCATTTACTTTTGTTAGACACCTGACCCAGCTCCAGTTCAAAATAACATCTCACTCTGAGAACTTTCTTAGAGCACATATATAGTGGGAATTGAACCCATAGTCATTTCTGAGAGTCAGTTGTGAGTAATGAATTCTCAGTAGAATTTTCTTTCCCTTGAGAGAGCCAAGGCTATGACAGGCAAGTTTTGTTTATTAGACACTTTCTTATTTATTTATTTAGTACTATATTGACAAGGGGCTGGCAAACTATAGCCTGTGGGCCAAATGAAGCCCACTTACTGTTTTTGTAAGTAATTTTATTGGAACACAGCCATACCCAGTTGTTCACTTCTTGTCTGCGGCTGCTTCTGATCTGCAATGGCAGAGTTAACTAGTGGGGACAGAGGCCATAAAGCCTACAAAGCCGAAAATAATCACTGTCTTCTGTCCATTAGACAAAAATGTACACATTTGACCTAATGTACACTCATATACACTAAATGTACACCTTAGACCTAATATACACATTTGGTGTTCCTGTGGGGGGTTCTCTCATCTCCTTACTTTTATGGCTCGTATTACTTTGGATACAGGCAGAGCTGCTTTATTAAGAAAACTCAAAATTCAGTGGCTTGAACTAGATAGTGTATTTCTCTTTCACATGATGGTCCAAGCAGCACTCCAGGGTTGATGTGACTGCTCGGCAGACTCACAGGCCCAGATTCCTAATTGTGTTGTTCTGCTATTTGGAGAGTAATGTTCTTGTCTGCACAATGAAATATATTTGCATATCAGCTCATGGGAAGAGGGAAAGCATAGAGGGAAGAACACCCTCTTTTCTCTTATGAGTGTGATCTGGAATTTCTGTATGTCACTTCTACCCACATCACAGTGACCAGAACTTGGTCACATAGCTACAAGTGAGGTCAGGATATGTCTTTTGGTAGGTGGTCAGGCACTGAGCTAAAGCTCCTATTGGAAAAGAAGAAGGGGACAATGTTTTCTGGGGGACAACGGGTAGACCGCATAGGTTCCTGGGCCTTGGCCTATCCCCTAAGCAACTGCTAAACCCTCTAGATCATTGGCAACTACCAGCATCTGTGCTCCCCCTTCCTCAAGCTTTCACTTCAGGTTTTTTTTTTTACTTCTTTTTTTTTTAACATCTTAATTTTATTTTTTTTCAGTGTTCCAAGATTCATTGTTTATGCACCACTCCCAGTGCTCCATGCAATACACGCCCTCCTTAATACCCACCACTAGGCCACCCAGAATTTACCTTTCCTTGCTAGCTCAGCTATGAGTTTAGAAGGTGTTTTTAGGAGTGCCTGGCAGGCTCAGTCAGTTAAGAGTGTGGAACTCTTGATCTTGGGGTTGTGAGTTCAAGCTCCACATTGGGCATAAAGCTTACTTGAAGAAAAGTGTTTATGTTTATTTTTATTTTTTTTTAGAGATTTCATTTATTTATTTGACAGAAAGAGATCACAAGTAGGCAGAGAGGCAGGCAGAGAGAGAGGGAGAAGCAGGCTCCCTGCTGAGCAGAGAGCCTGATGTGGGGCTCCATCCCAGGACCCTGAGATCATGACTGAGGCCGAGGTGGAGGCTTAACCCACTGAGCCACCCAGGCGCCCCAAAGAAAAGTGTTTTAAAAAATTCTACATATCATTTTCAGGTGTTTTGTAGTGGGAGTATAGTTTAGGAGATCTAATCCGAATGTAGTTATTTTTTTTTTTTTTAATGATTCCATTTATTTGAGAGAGAGAGAGAATGAGTAGGTGGGGCAGAGGAAGAGGGAGAGAGAATCTCGAACAGACACCTTGCTGAGCATGGAGCCCCATACTGGGCTCAATCTTACAACCTTGAGATCATGACCTGAGCCAAAACCAAGAGTCAGATGCTTAATGACTGTGCTACCCAGGCGTCCCCAAATATAGCTCTAAAGAGAGGGCCTTTACTAAATTGTTATGGGTACATATTCTATTGAATCTATCTTATTCCTGATATGGATATAAACTGACCTGGATTCCATCCATACCAGCAGTGATTTTATTCTCTTTTGTCTATGATCTAGTTTGCACTATTCTTTCTTCAAAATAACTATCCTTCACATAGCTTTTACTTTAACTCTGTTTCTGGTGTTGCTTTTTATTTTGACCTTTTTTTTTTTTTTAAGATTTTTTTATTTAGAGAGAGTGAGAGAGCGTGAGGGGGAAAAACAGCAGGAGAGGGAGAAAAGCAGACTTCCCACTGACCGTGGAGCCCAGCACAGGACCGATTCCATGAAATCATGACCTGAGCCAAAGTCAAGAGTTGGATGCTCAACTGACTAAGCCACCCAGGCACCCCTAATTTTGACCTTCTGTAACTTTATGTTCAAAGGTTGTAAACTAGAGACCTGCAACTTCACCTGTTTGGCCCACAAGATGTTTGTTGATTTTACGTGAAATCCCAAACCTCTTTCTTGTGAACAGACAGTGGACAGATCTGGCAGCAGTGACTGGCCTCCCCACCTCCTCAGGGAGCTGCCCTTCCAGAGCTGTCATTGACTGACTCTCCAGTTTACCCCAGTCCCCACAGCTCCCTTCCATCTCTTATGTTCACATCACTTGTTGAATGTCCGGCTGTGCCAGTATAATCATTTGCTCTGTTGCAAACTGGCCTTGTCCATTACTTTTCTCTCCTTTAACTATTATATGAGTCCTCTCTATAGTCTCCTTTACTAGTGCCATGACTGGTGGGGAAACCAACTTACAGGGAGCCAGGCTCCAAGTCTTCCCTACTCACAGAGATGTGAGAGTGATGATGGTTAGTCTGCTCAAATAATCATGAGGAAGGAAATGTATTCACCATCTGGCAAATTTCTCGGTGCTGCGGAAAGCCTTTGGCCATCTGTCATCACTCTGAATGCAGTGAATTCGGAATTGGAGCTCTGTAGTACCGGGCAGCTGACAGCAGGGGGCAGGGGAGATGAGGTCCCTCCTGCTGGAGGGCTAGTTAGACATTTCTTGTACTATTATTCAAGGCGCAGTATAAGTTTCCTGACCTGTTGGGACTGGTGTTTTGTGTTTTGCTACTTTAATATTTGATATATTAATAACAAAGAATAATTCTTTCTAATCGTAGTTTACATTTTCTATCTAGCTGAACAGAGGATTGGTTTAAAGAAAAGTGTTCTTTTAAATAATAGCCAAAATCAATACTGTGCCCAGCATTTAATCCTCTTGGTTTCCAGAAGAATTACTCCCATCTTATACATGGCTTTATTTGCAATTGGTTTAGAATTAGTGATTCTCTATTTTTTATTTTATTTTATTTTTTAAAAGATTTTTAATTTTATTTAATTGAGAGAAAAGGAGAGAGAGCGTGAGCAGGGGAAAGGGCAGAAGCAGAGGGACAAGCCGACTTCCCACCAAGTGGGGAGCCTGACTTGGGGCTCAATCCCCCCGGACCCTGAGATCATGACCTGAGCTGAAGGCAGACATTTAACCGACTGAGCCACCCAGGCCGGCCCAGATTTTCTTATTTTTTTAATCCTATGCTTTCTGATACTAGTAAACATATTTAGAGAAAACACCTATGATAAGCCAAGCAGGAATGTGTGGTAAGTCATTCTGCCTTGGTTCAGAATTAGTACTTCAATCTGCACCGTCTAAAATGGTAGCCACTTGCCATGTGTGGGTACTGAGCACTTGAAATACGGGCTGGTGTGATTCAGAAACTGAATTTAAAAGTTTCATTTGAGGGGTACCTGGGTTTGTGCCATCTGTTAAGCCTTGGACTCTTGGTTTCAGCTCAGGCTGTGATCTCAGGTCATGAGATGGATCCCCACATAGGGCTCCGTGCGGGTGTGGGCCTGCTTGGGATTCTTTCTCTCTCCTCCCCCCTCTCCTACTTGTGCTCTCTCTCTCTCTCAAAAACAAATAAGTAAATCTTTGAAAATTTTTTCATTTGAATCAATTTAAATTTGAAAATGGACATCAATTTAAATATTGGGTGACATTTAAGTGTGTTTGGAACAAACTGGATGTATGAGTCTACTTTTTTTATTGTAAATTTTATGAAATCTACATGCAGATCAAGTAGTTCCAAAGCAAATTTAGCATCTGAGAATCCTTTAGATGTAAAACTCACACTGGGTTTTGAAGTCTTGGCATGAAAAAAGGAATAAAATATTTCACTAAAATTTTTAAATTGATTTCATGTTGAGATGATATTATTTTAGGTTAAATAAAATATTAGTTCCATGTGTTTGTCTTCTTTTAATGGGGCTCCTAAATTTTAATTTAATTTAAATTTGAAATTACACATGTGACTTCCATTATATTTGTTGGACAGTACTGCTTTATTTACTTATTTATTTTTTATTATGTTATGTTAGATATCATAGAGCAGTATGGCTTTAGATAGTACTAACCCATGGCCCTG
The DNA here is from genome assembly GCA_028533885.1 of Nasua narica. NCBI lineage: Eukaryota > Metazoa > Chordata > Mammalia > Carnivora > Procyonidae > Nasua > Nasua narica. Next base: position 67,577,727 of record CM052810.1, on the reverse strand, counting down.
GGACCACAAGTGGCTTATCATAAACCTAAAAAGAGAAATAAATTGCAAACTTTTTTAAAAAAGATTTTATTTATTATTATTATTTTTAAAGATTTTATTTACTTATTTGACACAGAGAGAGCACAAGTAGGCAGAGCAGCAGGCAGACTCCCCACCGCGCAGGGAGCCCCTTGTGGGGCTTGATCCCAGGATTCTGGGATCATAATCTGAGCTGAAGGCAACCGCTTAACCAACTGAGCCACCCAGGTGCCCCAAATTGCAAACTTTTAATTTGTTTCTCTAAAAAAAAATCTGTGTCAATGGTGTTTTTTTTTTCATTTTTCAAATTTAAATTCAATTAGCCCACTTAGAATACATCATTCATTTCAGATATAGTATTCAATAATTTATCAGTTTCATATAACACCCAGTGCTCATTACATCATGAGCCTTTCTTAATGCCCATCACCCAGTTACCCCATCTACACACTCACCTCCCCTCCTTCAGTTTGTTTCCTATAGTTAAGCATCTCTCATGGTTTTTATCCCTCTCTGATGACTTCTCATTCTGTTTTCCCTCCCTTCCCCTATGATCCTCTGCCCTTTTTACTATGTTCCTCATGTGGGTGAAACCATATGATAATTGTCTTTCCCTGACTGACATATTTCACTCAGCGTAATACCCTCTAGTTCCATCCACGTTGATGTAAATGGTAAGTATTTGTCCTTTTTTTTTTTTAAGATTTTATTTATTTATTTGACAGAGAGAGAGAGAGATCACAAGTAGGCAGAGAGGCAGGCACAGAGAGAGGGGGAAACAGGCTGAGCAGAGAGCCCAATGCGGAGCTCGATCCCAGGACCCTGAGATCATGACTTGAGCCGAAGGCAAAGGCTTTAACCCCCCGAGACACCCAGGAGCTCCAAGTATTCATCCCTTCTGATGGCTGAGTAATGTCCCACTACGTGTGTGTGTGTGTGTCTATATATACATATATGTATATATATACACAAAGAGGGATACACACACACACACACACATAAATATGTATACCACATCTTCTTTTTCCATCTGTCGATGGCCATCTTGGCTTTTTCCATGGTTTGGCTACTGTGGATATTGTTGCTATGAGCATTGGGATACAGGTGCCCCTTCGTTTTACTACATCTGTATCTGGGGTAAATTCCTAGGAGTGCAATTGCTGAGTCATAGGGTAGCTCTGTTTTTAACTTTTTGAGGAACCTCCACCCCTTTTTCCAGAGTGGCTGTACCAGTTTGCATTCCCACCAACAGTGTAAGGAGGTTAATTGTTGTAACAACCTACCATCTGTCATCTCTACTCATTCATTGTCTCTACCCTTGTCAGTGATCGGGATTCTTAGTTACCTCCTCAGAATGCAAATAGGATTTTGTAAAGCCCATACTCTTTGGTGCTCTTTATTCCAAATGCACTAGCAGAATGGACAGGGTCCCTCACAGCCAGGTGTCTACTTTCCCAGCCCTCTTCTGCCACTGTCACGCACCAAGGCCATTCCAGGACACTATGTTCTTTCATACCACTTTGCATTTGCAACCTCTGCTTCTTTTGTCTGGAATAAAATAAAGAGCCTCTCGGTGCCATCTTTCCTCATCTTTCCCCATCTCCGGCAAAGTTAACATGCACCTTTTGCTCTGATTGGACTTTGGGCCTTATGATACAGGGTTTACAGTATTATATTTTTGTTGCTCAAGAATGTATTTGTCTCCCACGTTAGATTATGTAATTCCAGAACAAGAGCCCTATCTCGTTATTATTTTGCTTTGTGTTTGTGTCTTCATGTGATTGGACTCCATAAATGTTTATTAATTGAGCGAATACTGCATTGGGAAAAAGGTGTATTCAGTGACCCGCTGCTGACTCTTCTTTGCATAGGTTTTGGAACCATGCTTCTAGGGTTAGAATCTCTGCTCCACCACTCAGTAGGCATATGACCTTGGCCAAGTTATTTCTGTCTTCTAAGTAACTCCTTAGTGAAATAGAGACAATAATACCCATCTTACAGGATTAAAATGAGTAAGATATAGGAGGTACTTCAGTGTGTACCTGGTTGAAGCTAAGCATGCAATAAATGTTAACAATTATAATTGTCACGATACAGTCTAAACTCTTTTTCTTTTTCTCTCAGGAAACAAATCACAGGTTTTAACTGGATTTCGAAAACCCAGTGTTATAGAAACCAATGAAGTAGGAAGAAAAATCCAGTTCTGACCAGTCGTTGAATCAACAAATACCTACTTTGCAAGAAACTCCTGATTATCATTTTGTGAACCTCACTATTTAAGAAGAGAGCTATAAGGCTTAGAGTGAGATCGGTCAAGATGTTTTGAATTCAGCAAAGAAAACTTGCCCTTTGGTGTTTAAGGATGATTGAATGGATCATAAGCCAGTTGCTGAGAGTGTTTTACAAAACTGGGAAGTAGGCCACTAATTCAGTGTAGTATAAGGAGTCGTGGAAAACTTACAGCTGGAGTAGGAAAAGTTGATACAAAATGCAATTGACCAAGTATAGTGAATTAAATATTTGTAAACTTTAATTATGTAACTCATCCTTTTTTAAAAAACAGCTTTACTGAGAATAATTTATATACCATTACAATTCACCCATTTGAAGTATACATTCAATGGTTTTTAGTGTATTCACAAAGTTATGCAATGCCACAATCTAGATTTGGAATATTTTTGACTCCCCAAAAGGAAAACCCATACATTACTATTACTCCCCCTTCACCTCCACCACTCCCACCCCAATCCTAGGCAAACTTTCATCTCCTTTTTGTTCATACATATATATGAACATATGTATATGTATATATGTATATATATGCATGCTTGCTTGCCCATTCTGGGCATTTCATATAAGTGTAACTGGCATCTTTCACTTAGCATAATGTGTTCAAAGATTATCCATTTTGTAGGGTACATCAGTACTTCATTCCTTTTTACGGCTGAATAACATTCTATTGCACAGATATAATGCAATTTGCTTATTCATTCATCAATCAGTGGACATTTGGGTTGTTTCCACCTTTTGGTGGTTATGAATAATGCTGCTGTGAATATTTATGCACAGGTTTTTGTGTGGATGTATGTTTTCAATTCTTATGGGCATGTACCCAGGGAAGGAATTACTGGGTCACACGGTGGGTGACTATTTAACATTTTGAGGAACTGCCAAACTTTTCCAAAGTAGTTGCACCACTTTGCATTCTCACCAGCAATATATGAGGGTTCTAGTTTCTTCATATCTTGTTATTGTCTTTTTTCAAAAAATATAGCCATCCTAGTGGGTGTGAAGTAGTATCTCATTGTAGGTTTAATTTCAATTTCCCTAATGACATAAATGTTGACCATCTTTCCATATCCTTATTGGCCGCCTGTGTATTATGCCCTTCATTCTTAGGAAGCATACAACGTTCCTGTGTTCACGATATTGAAAAATATTTGCTGAGAAACTATTATGTGCCGGACACCCTTCTAAGTGTCGGAATAAGTAAGTAAGTACATCACACAAAAATCCCAGCCCTCGGGCGCCTGGGTGGCTCAGTTGGTTGGGCGACTGCCTTCGGCTCAGGTCATGATCCCGGAGTCCCGGGATCGAGTCCCATATCGGACTCCCGGCTCTGCGGGAAGTCTGCTTCTCCCTCTGACCTTCTCCCCTCTCATTCTCAGTCTCTCGCTCTCTAATAAATAAATTAAAAAAAAAATCTTTAAAAAAAAAAAAAAAATCCCAGCCCTCGTAGAACATATATTCCAGTTGGGGGCTGGAGATTATATAAAAAATAATAGGGTAAATGTGTAGAATGTGAGGTGGCGATGAACGCATGGAAGAAATAAAGTGGGAAAGAGGAATAGAGAGTGCCGGCGGTGAGGCTTACGATGTTAGATGAAGGAGTGTGGAAGCCCTCACCTAGAAGATGGGGTCTGAGTGAAGCTAAGAGCTGATGATGCAGGGACCCATGCAGAGACTTGGGCAAGAGCAGGCCGGGGAAATAGCGCAAATGTCTCAGAGGCAGGAGGCTTCAGTGGTTCATTCAAAGAGCATCAGTATGGCAGGAAGGAAGAGAGGGAGGAGAGTAGGAACCTATGGGAAGATCAGAACTAAAATCCCATCGGACTGTGTAGGGCTCTGTAAGCTATGAGGTGGGCTTTGGCTTTCAGTTTGGGTGAGATGGGAAGTCTTTGGAGGATTTGTATGGTGGAGTACACGATCTGATCTCTACCTCTTTTAAAACATTAATTTTATAATATTTAGAGAACTCTAATAAAATCAGAAATGATGAATAGTTATACTTTTGGTCTTGGGGCAAAATAATACTCTGAAATTGATTTGATTTGATTTAAATTTTTATGAAGAGCATAAAGCTTGCAATGCATGAAATTTGGCCGTGAGATACAGCTGCATATCATAAAGAATGAAATATGTAAAACATTTAGCAAATTCCAGAAAGAAGATACATTTGAAAGATATTACCTTACGTAGGAAAAAATTTTAGTAAATTCAAGGAGTAGTAGTTTTTTAATTGAGATATATTAGTTTCAGGTGTACAACGTAATGATTCAGTATTAGTATATGTTATGAATTGATCACTACAATAAGTGTAGTTAGGGTCCATCACTACACATAGTTACAATTTTTTGTTTCTTATGACGAGAACTTTTAAGAGATACTCTTAGCAACTTTCACATTAATGCTGTATATTACATCTCCATGACTTATTTATTTTATAACTGGAAGTGTGTACCTTTTGATCAACTTCATTAATTTTGTCTACCTTCCCACAACCACCTTTGGGAACAATTAATTTGTTCTCTGTAGCTATCAGGTTTGGTTTGTTTATTTTTTAAGATTTCATATAGGAAATAGTATTTGCCCTTCCCTGATTTATTTCACTTAGCATAATGCCCTCAAGGTACATCTGTATTATCACAAATGGCAAAATTTCCTTCTTTTTTGTAGCTGGATAACATTATATATATATATATATATATATATATATATATATATATATATCCCATTTTCTTTATCCATTGATGACACTTAAGTTGATTTCATCTCTTGGCTATTGTAAAAAAGTACTGCAATGAACATGGGGTTACCACATATACTTTCAAATCAGTGTTTTTGTTTCCTTTGAAAACGTACCCAGAAGTGAAATTACCAGGTCATCTGGTAGATCTATTTTTAATTTTTTGAGGACTCTCCATACCGTTTTCCACAGTGGCTGCATCAATTTACATTCTCACCAAGAGTTCCTTTTCTCTACATTCTCGCCAACACTTGTTATTTCTTATCTTTTTGATAACAGCCATTCCAACAGGTATCAGGTGATATCTCCTTGTGGTTTTGATTTTCATTTTCCTGATGATAAGTGATATTGAGCACGTTTTCATGGGCCTGTTAGTCGTCCGCATGTTTTCTTTGAAAAATATCTATTCAGATTCTCTGCCCATTTATAAATTGATTCATTTGCTATTGAATAGTGTGACCTTTTAAAAATATATTTTGAATATTAATCCCTTATCAGATATATGATTTGCAAATATTTTCTCTCATTCAGTATGTTGCCTTTTCATTTTGTTTGTTTCCTTTGCTGTGCAGAAGCTTTTTGGTTTGAGGTGGTCTCACTTTTTTTTTTTTTTGCCTTTTGTTGCCTTTGCAATTGATGTCAAATTCAAAAAAAATCATCACCAAGACCAATGTCAAGGAGCTTACTGCCTACATTTTCTTCTAGGAGTTTTACGGTTTCAGATCTTATATTCCAACCTTTAATCCACTTTGATTTAATTTTTCTGTGTGATATAAGAGTGGTCCAGTTACTTATTTTTTGCATGTGGTTGTCCAGTTTTCCCAACAGTATTTATTGAAGAGACTCTCCTTTCCCTATTGTATATTTTGGGCTTTTTTGTCATAAATTAATTGACCATATATGCACACATTTATTTCTAGACTCTTTTCTCTGTTCCATTGAGCTTTGTATCTGTTCTAGGCCAATACTATACTGTATTGATTACTATAGCTTTATAATACAGTTTGAAATCAGGAATCATGATGCCTTCAGCTTTGTTCTTGTTTTTCAAGGTAGCTTTGGCTATTCAGGATCTTGTGTGTTTCCATACAAATTTTAGAAATGCTTTCTATTTCTGTGAAAAGTGCCATTGGAATTTTGACAGAGGTTGCACTGGATTCGTAGATTGCTTTGGGAAATGTGGACACTTTAACATTAATTCTTCCAATTCATGAGTATGAAATATCTTTCTATGACCTCCATCTTAAAAGGATGTTCAGAGATGCATTTGTGTGCAAACGCATGAGTAAAGGGGTATTAGTTGTCACAATGACTGGGGGCCAGTGGTGCTAAACATTTTGCAATGTACAAAATGTCAATAGAAGGTGTGCTAGAAAACACTGGTGCAAAGAAACAGGAGGTGAGTTGACAGACTATTCCTGCAATCTAAGTAAGAAATGAGAGTAACTTGAATCAGGCTGGGGCAGTATAGGTGATAAGGAAGCTTGATGATTCTGAATATATTTTGAAGTTGGAATTGACAGGACTTGTTGATAGATGGGATATGAGGTAAGACTGAGAGAAGAATCAAAAGTGACTTCAAGGATTTTGTGGAAAAAGGAGTTGGCATTCATTGGAAGAATAAGACTTAAGGAGGAGTAGGTGGGGAAGTGGTGGTAAAATCATGGGTATAATCAGATATTTTAATTTTGTCATGCCTTCAGACATACAAGTGGACATGATAAGTAGACAGTTGGAAACACAATTCTGCAGTTAAAAAGAGTCCTGAGGGGTGATATAAATTTTATAGTTTTTCTTCCTTTTAAAGATTTATTTATTTCTTTTAGAGAGAGAGAGAGAGCAAGTGGGGGCTGGGGCAGAGAGAGGGGGAGAGAAGCAGACTCCCGCTGAGAGGAGAACCCAATGTGGGGCTCGATACCAGGACCCTGAGATCATGACCTGAGCCAAAACCAAGACTCAGACATTTAATCAACTGAACCACTCAGGTGCCCTTAAATTTTGGAATTTTATTAGGCCAGTTGATAAACAAAAGAGTGAGTTAAAGAAGGGGCAAGCTTGGGCTTTCCAACATAAAAAAGTCAGAGTGGTGAGCAGGAACCAGCCAAGGAGACTGAAAAAGAATGTCCAGTAAGGTAGAAGGAGAAAGAAGTTAACTGTCAAGAGGAAATCTCTGGCCACATTTAGCAGCACAATTGGGTGCAGCAGTGAGGACGACAACCTGCTTCTAGTGGAGTCAAAAGGAAGGAGATTCCTAGTCTGGTTATTATGTTCTTTCCCCTGATAGCATATCCTTCTTGCTGATTACACATATAAACTCTGTACAGAACACAAAATCGCTACACAAAGATGTTGAAACATATGCAAAAGAAGGCAGATTGTTGAACAGGGGCCAGTTTCCTTTTTTTTTTCCCTCCTCAATGCTTTGCCCCCAGGAACAGGTCATAGTAGCTTATCAATGCATTTCAGGTGGCTGAAATTCCAACAGAAACTACCCAGTCTTTCTGACCAGACGATTCAGGTAAAGGAGCCCCATGAACTGGAAAGAGAGAGTATGTGTAGTCTGTTGAGGGGCGGTGGTGGTGGTGAAGGGATGGACAGATCTGAAGAGGAAAAAAAAACAGAAGGGGATTCCTTAACTCTGTGTATGAACCTGCAAAAGTCTCAGACTAACCCTGAATTACATGCATGCAGGGCAGATCCAAACCAAGATTGCAAACTCTTAGATAACTGAACTGAGACTTGAACTACTAACGGCAAAATGGAGCTATGGTCCGAGGTTAACCAGGACAGAAATAAAGTAAAAAATAAAAACATCAACATTCTCTAGAGCATTAAAACAGAACTCAGAGCTATATGACTTAATATTGACAATGTCCAGGACACAATACAAAATTACATGACATACAAAGAACCAAGAAAAAATGTGACCCATTCCCAAGGGAATAGACAATGCTGAGATGCTCCATAGAATGAGAGAAGACTCACTTGAGATGATTAAAAGATAAGAAACCTCAATAGAGAAATAAAAACTATAATGAAAATTTGTAATTGAAAACCACATCTGAAATAAAAAATTCAGTCGAAACTAATAGCAAAATGAAAATGATATAGGAAAGACAGTGAACTTGGGAGATCAACAAAAATGATAAAATGTGAAGAACAGAGAGGAAATAGGTAGAAAAAAGATGAACAGAGATTTAGGAACATGTGGTACAATCCAAAAAAATTTAACATACATCTAACAAGAGTCCCACAAGGAGAGGAGATAAATGGTGGAGTAGAGACAACATTTAAAGAAATAATAGAAACTTTCTAACTTTGGTGAAAGGCATACATTGACAGATTCAAAAGGCTGACCAAACTCCTAGCAGAACAAATTATAATATACTGTCCTAGGTATATCATAATCAAACTGTACAAAATCAAAGAAAAGATAAATTTAAAGTAACTGTAGAAAAATGACAGTTTGAATAATCATGAATTTCTTGTCAGAAACCAAGGATGCCAACATTCAGTGGAAGAACATTCTTAAAGTGTTGAAAGAAAATGTATGTAGATGTAATACTTATGGTGACACAAAGTGCATTGGAGGAAGAATGACATGATCTCAATGGTTGCAAGATTTCTAAAATTAATGGATTTGGAAAGTTTATGTATATTGTAATCCCTAGAGCAACCATCCCAACCAACAACAAAAATACAAAGAGATATAGCCAAAATGCCAATAGATGAATTAAAATGGAATGTTAAATATGCTCAAAATTTAGGAGAAGTTACACAAGGGGAACAGAGCAAAGCTTATGGGATTGAAGTAAATGTTAGTTTGATTGTGCACAGGTGAACACATACACCAAGCTTTATCAAATTGTACACTTTAAGTATATGTGGTTTATTGTACACCAATTTTACTTCAAAAAAGTGAAAGAGAGAATGGGAAGATAAATTAAGAAATTCAGAGTTTTCAGCAAGTAAAGGCAACACTTGAGAGGAGATTGTTGAAAAACAGGGTAAGAATTTGAGGGGAAATAAGAATCAAGCATTCTTTAAGATGTTAGAAACAATGGTTTGTTGGTATGCTGACAGAAAAGACCCAGTGGAGAGGGAAAAATTGGTGATGTAAGAGAGAGAGAGAGAGGCGAGAATTGCTAGAATGATGTCCTTGGTTAAGTGAGGGGAGATGGGACCTGTCTCAGATAAGAACAGATGATGATTCATTATGATGGAGCTCGTCTCAAGGGGACACAGAACTTGTGGGCATAGATGTGGCGTGTGGGAAGATGTCATGGTAGAGCTTGTGAAAGCTGAGTGTGCTCATGTGGATGAAGGTGTAGAGATTTGAGAAGAAAGAAGATATAAAATAGTCACCCTATGGCAGTCAGAAAGTGAATAGATTAGATTACGAGGCAATACTTACTGAGTACCCTTTTGAGGTTGGCACTCAACAAGTCCAGTCCATAGAGTTGGGCATTTTTCTTCTCCCCATTCAGATAGTCAGATTTTGGTGTGTAGAAGGCAGAGACTTGGATTGAATCAGGTTTTAGTTTTTGCTAAGCAGGATAAAAAGAGGCTGGGGAATAATGAGGGGCTTGGGATTATAGAATTCAAATTGTGTAAAGAGGGAAATTAATTGAGGGACAATGAAATAATGTAGAATCAGTGGGTTTTCATTCCTATGGTGATGAGTGATGAAAAGATTACTATAGATGATGTTCAATAAATGTGGTTGAAAATAGATGGTAGGAAAATGTGATGATTGAAATTCAAATTGGAAAGGAGTTTTCCAGTTACTTGTATTGACAGAATCTAGAGCTGTTTTCCAATATGATAGCCACTAGGCTTGGGTGGCTGCTTAAATTTAAGCTAACTGAAAGTAAACAAAATGAAAAATTCAGTTCTTCAGTCACACTAGCCTCATTTGAAAAGTCCACATGTGACAGATGACCACCATATTGAACTGTACAGATGTAGGATATTTCCATCATCACAGAAATATGTACTGGACAGTGTGGGGCATGTGACCATGGGGATGAATGCTAATATTGGTGAAGATAAAAATCACTGGAGAAAAGGAAGTTAAGGAATCTTGAGGCCAGGATACTGGATGGATCATCTACACAGACACTGGACTCAACAAGAATCACAGCAGGAGTAGCACTGGAAAGAGTGGGAATCAACCAGGAGCTAAATTCTTCAGGGAAAGAGGTAAGGAGGAATGACCTGGGTAGCCAGTGGTATAGTCAGATGGCCTTAGATTCAGAGCTCAGGGATTTTTTAAAGGAGGGAGAATAGCCTGGAAGCAGCCAGGTAGAAGCAAGGACACTTTCATCATCTCCTGGCCAGGTATATGAGGGATGTAAGAGAAGGCAGCAATCCTATGTGAAGTCTGCAAGGGCAGGAGTGTCCTTAGGAGAGAGGTGGCTTCCTTCCTTCCTTACTTCTTTCTTTTCTTTCCTTTCCTCTCCTCTCCTCTCCTCTCCTCTCCTCTCCTCTCCTTTCCTTTCCTTTCCTTTCCTTTCCTTTCCTTTCCTTTCCTTTCCTTTCCTTTCTCCTTCCTTCCTTCCTTCTTTCCTTCTTTCCTCTTTCTTTCTTCCTTTTATTAATGTATAATGTATTATTTGTTTCAGGGTTACAGGTCTGTCAATCATCAGTCTTACACAATTCACAGCACTCATCATAGCACATACCCTCCTCTATGTCCATCACCCAGCCACCCCATCCCTCCACTCACCTTCCCTCCAGCAACCTTCAGTTTGTTTACTGAGATTAAGAGTCTCTTATGCTTTGTCTCCCTCTGTTTCATCTTGTTTCATTTTTCCCTCCTTTCCCCTATGATTCTCTGTCTTGTTTCTCAAATTCCTCACATCAGTGAGATCATATGATAATTGTTTTTCTCTGATTGATTTATTTCACTTAGTGTAATATCCTCTAGTTCCATCCATGTCATTGCAAATGGCAAGATTTCATTTTTGATGACTGCATAATATTATATATATATATATATATATATATATATATATATATATATATATATATACACCACATCTTCTTTATCCATTCTGTTGATGAACATTTAGGCTCTTTCCATAGTTTGGCTATTGTGGACATTGCTTCTATAAACATTGGGGTGCAGGTGCCCCTTTGGATCACTACATTTGTATCTTTAGGGTAACTAACCAGTAGTGGAATTGCTGGGTCATAGGGTAGCTCTATTTTCAACTTTTTGAGGAACCTTCATATTGTTTTCCAGAGTGGCTGCATCAGCTTGCATTCCCACCAACAGTGTAGTAGGGTTCCCCTTTCTCCACATCCTTGCCAATGTCTGTCATTTCCTGACTTGTTAATTTTAGCCATTCTGACTAGTGTGAGGTGGTATCTTACTGTGGTTTTGATTTGCATTTCCCTGATGCCGAGTAATGTAGAGCACTTTTTCATGTGTCTGTTGGCCATTTGGATGTCCTCTTTGCAGAAATGTTCATGTCTTCTGTTCATTTCTTGATTGGATTATTTGTTCTTTGGGTGTTGAGTTTGATAAGTTCTTTATAGATTTTGGATACTAACCCTTTATCCGATATGTCATTTGCGAATATCTTCTCCCATTCTGTCAGTTGTCTTTTGGTTTTGTTGACTGTGCAAAAGCTTTTGATCTTAATGAAGTCCCAATAGTTCATTTTTTCCCCTTGCTTCCCTTGCCTTGGCAATGTTTCTAGGAAGAAGTTGCTGTGGCTGAGGTTGAAGAGGTTGCTGCCTGTGTTCTCAAGGATTTTGTTGGATTCCTGTTTCACATTTAGGTCTTTGATCCATTTTGAGTCTATTTTGTGTATGGTTTAAGGAAATGGTCCAATTTCATTCTTCTGCATTGGCTGTCCAACTTTCCCAAAACCATTTGTTGAAGAGACTGTCTTTTTCCCATTGGACATTCGTTCCTGCTTTGTCAAAGATTAGTTGACCATAGGGTTGAGGGTCCATTTCTGGGCACTCTATTCTGTTCCATTCATCTATGTGTCTGTTTTTGTGTCAGTACCACACTGGCTTGATGATTATAGCTTTGTAATAGAGCCTGAAGTCTGGAATTGTAATGCCGCCAGCTTTGTTTTTCTTTTTCAACATTCCTCTGGCTTTTGGGGGTCTTTTCTGGTTCCATATAAATTTTAGGATTATTTGTTCTATTTCTTTGAAAAAAGTTGATGGTATTTTGATAGGGATTGCACTAAATGTGTAGATTGCTCTAGGTAGCATAGACATTTTCACAATATTTGTTCTTCCAATCCATGATCATGGAATGTTTTTCTATTTCTTTGTCTTTCTCAGTTTCCTTCATGAGTATTCTATAGTTTTTGGAGTACATATTCTTTGCCTCTCTGGTTAGGTTTACTCCTAGGTATCTTATGGTTTTGGGTGCAATGGTGTAAATGGGATCAGCTCCTTAATTTCTTTTTCTTCTGTCTTGTTTTTGGTATATAGAAATGCAACTGATTTCTGTGCATTGATTTTATATCTTGACACTTTCCTGAATTCCTGTATGAGTTCTAGCAGTTTTGGAGTGGAATCTTTTTGGTTTTCTGGACATTCTTTGATTTTAGAGTAAAGAATCTATACATTACTTGGTAATATCATGGAGTCAGGGATATTTTTGAATAAGGAAGAGCTAAGCTCAGAACTGTGTTTTGGGGAAGTTAATCCACCATTGGTAAAGAAGAGAATTGGAAAGAAAGGTGACTGGGGTAAAGCTCTCAGGAATTTATTACCGGAGAGAGCTCAGAGGTCATAAGGCTCTAACATGTGGGGATGGAAATAGAAAATATAAGGAAGTAAGGAAAAGAAGTGAATGAAACAACTCATTATAAAGACTTATGTATCTTGTCATTCAGTATTTACCTACCTGATACAGATGCCAGATATGAGGAAAAGAAAGAGTTGAAGAAAAAAATTTTTTCTATTCTTGTTCCTACAGATTCACATTCTAATTGGTAGATTGGAATGTGTATAAATATTTATAATGTAGTGTGGTGTTTCCAGTGAGGAATGTACAAAGTACTATGAGAGCATCAAAGACCGAATTATTAACCCTTGGTAAAGAATTGCATAATTGGGGGATGACGAGTGTGTGGGTCTTGGAGATCAGGATGGGGGATGCAGGGGGCAGTGGTTGGTGTTGGTTATAATCTCTCCTCTTTCATTAATGATTTTATTAATTTGGGTTCTTTCTATTTTCTTTTGGACAAGTCTGGCCAGGGGTTTATCAATCTTATTAATTCTTTTGAAGAATCAGCTCCTAGTTTCATTGATCTGTTCTACTGTTCTTTTGATTTCTATTTTTATTGATTTCTGCTCTGATCTTTATTATTTCTTTTCTCCTGCTGGGTTTAGGCTTTATTTGTTCCAGGTCCTTTAGGTGTAAGGTTAAGTTGTGTATTTGAGACCTTTCTTATTTATTGAGAAAGGCTTGTATTGCTATATACTTTCCTCTTAGGACCACCTTTGCTGCATCCCAAAGATTTTGAACAGTTGTGTTTTCATTTCCATTTGTTTCCGTGAATTTTTAAAATTCTTCTTTAATTTTCTGGTTAATCCATTCATTCTTTAGTATGATGCTCTTTAGCCTCCATGTATTTGAGTTCTTTCCAACTTTCCTCTTGTGATTGAATTCTAGTTTCAAAGCATTGTGGTCTGAAAAAATGCAGAGAATGATCCCATTCTTTTGGTACCAGTTGAGACCTGATTTGTGACCCAAGATGTGATATATTCTGGAGAATATTCCCTGTGCACTAGAGAAAAATGTGTATTCTGTTGCTTTGGGATGGAATGTTCTGAATATATCTGTGATGTCCATCTGGTCCAGTGTGTCACTTAAAGCCTTTATTTCCTTGTTGATCTTTTGCTTAGATGATCTGTCCATTTCAGTGAGGGGGATGTTAAAATCCCCTATTATTATTGTGTTACTGTTGATGTGTTTCTTTGATTTTGTTATTAATTGGCTTATATAATTGGCTGTGCCCATGTTAGGGGCATAGATATTTATAATTGTTAGATCTTCTTGTTGGATGGACCCTTTATGTATGATGTAATGTCCTTCCTTATCTCTTATTATAGTCTTTGGCTTAAAATCTAATTTATCTGATATAAGGACTGCCACCCCAGCTTTCTTTTGATGTCCATTAACATGATAAATGGTTTTCCACCCCCTCACTTTAAATATGGAGGTGTCTTTGTGTCTAAAATGAGTTTCTTGCAGACAGCATATTGATGGGTCTTGTTTCTTTATCCATTCTGATATCCTGTGTCTTTTGATTGGGGCATTTAGACCACTTACATTCCGGGTAACTATTGACATATATGAATTTAGTGCCATTGTATTGCCTTTAAGGTGACTGTTACTGTATATTGTCTCTTCCTTTCTGGTCTGTTAGTTTTAGGCTTTCTCTTTGCTTAGAGAGCAAATTGTCCCTTTCAATATTTCTGTATATTACTGTATATATATATATATATATATATATATATATATATATATATATGTATATATATATATATACATATAATAAACATATATATTACTGTATAATTACTGTATATTGTCTGTTACTTTTAGGCTCTCTCTTTGCTTAGAGAGCAAATTGTCCCTTTTAATATTTCCCATAGGGCTGGTTTGGTGTTTGAAAATTTTTTTTAGTTTTTGTTTGTTCTGGAAGCGTTTTATCTCTCCTTCTATTTTCAATTTTAGCCTAGCTGGATATAGTATTCTTGGCTGCATATTTTTCTCACTTAGTGCTCTGAATATATCATGCCAGTCCTTTCTGGCCTGCCAGGTCTTGGTGGATAGGTCTGCTGCAGATCTAGTATTTCTACTGTTATAGGTTATAGACCTCTTGTCCTGAACTGCTTTCAGGATTTTCTCTTTGTCTCTGAGACTTTTAAGTTTTACTATTAGATGACAAGGTGTTGACCTATTTTTATTGATTTTTGAGGGAGGTTCTCTGTGCCTTCTGGATTTTGATGCTTGTTTCCTTCCCCAAGTTAGGGAAGTTCTCCACTATAATTTGCTCCAATATACTTTCTGCCTCTCTCTCTCTTCCTTCTGCTTCTGGGATCCTAATTGTTCTAATATCGTTTTGTCTTATGGTATCACTTATGTCTCTAATTCTTCCCTTGTGATCCAGTAGTTGTTTATCTCTCTTTTTCTCACCTTCTTTATTCTCCATCATTTGGTCTTCTATATCACTAATTCTCTTTTCTGCCTCATTTATCCTAGCAGTAAGAGCCTCCATTTTTTAGTTGCACTTCATTAATAGCTTTTTAAATTTCAATTTGGTTAGATTTTAGTTCTTTTATTTCTCCAGAAAGGGATTTTATTTCTACAGTAAGGTATTTGCTAGTATCTTCTATGCTTTCTTCAAGCCCAGCTAGCATCTTTATAATTGTCATTCTGAACTCTAGTTCTGACATCTTACTAATGCCTGTATTGATTAGGTCCCTAGCAGTTGGTACTGCTTCTTGTTTTTGTTTTGTTTTGTTTTGTTTTAAGGTGAGTCAATCTGCCTTGTCATTTTATCCAGAAAAGAATAGATAAATGAGAGAACAAAATGCTAAAAGGGTAACAAAGACCCCAGAAAAATATACACTATCCAAATCAGAAGAGACCTGAAACCAGGGGGAAAAAAAGGAAAAAAATATATAATTAGACTGGTTAATAGAACAGAGCCACACAGTTTATTTGGATGTATTTTGGTCTGTTAGGAGAAACTGCCTCCCAAAATTTTAAAGAAAGAAAAACTTATATGTACACAAAATATAAGGTTCAATACAATGAAGGGATAGAATATGACTGTAACAATGAAAATTTAAAAAGATTTTTAAAAAGATGTTGATAAAATAGTTAAAATAGATTAAAATAGGAAAGAGGAAAAATTTTAAAAATAAAATAAGAAAAATAAAATTAAAAAAATTTAACTTTGAAACTAAAGAATAATGGGGGGAGGGGAAGCCATGAATTCTATGTGTTGCATTCCCCTAGCTCTGGAGTACCGCAGTTCTCATTGATCAGTGAACTTGGTCTTGGCTGGATGTTCTTGCTGATCTT
This sequence comes from Nasua narica, assembly GCA_028533885.1. Lineage (NCBI taxonomy): Eukaryota > Metazoa > Chordata > Mammalia > Carnivora > Procyonidae > Nasua > Nasua narica. Next base: position 67,561,609 of record CM052810.1, on the reverse strand, counting down.
CTGTGGCAGGGACTTGTTTCAGTGATTCTCAACTGTTTTTGCCCAAGACAGAATTGCACCCTTGCCAGGGGCCAGGGGCTAAGCAATTTGCTCAGGTTTGCTCTCAGAGTTTTTGTTCCCTGAACACTATCTGTACAGCTTTGGAGGACAGGAATAAAGATGGTGGCTTCCAATCTCTGGCACATAGGTTCCTAGAGCTCAGGGCCCCACTCCTCAGTGCACCCTCAGAGAAAAGCAGTCAATATCTCCTGTCTCCCTGGTCTCCAGCTGCACTCCAAGCTCACCCAGCCTGTGACCAAGAGTTTCTATCTCTGGCACATGGAGTCTCCAAACCTAGCAGATTCCTGCAGCATGCTCCTGTGCCGCTCCCCTTCGGGGAGGAAGGTGCGTCTCCCCAGATCTGCCACTTGTGGGATCCCTGCTCAAAGAATAATGGCCCAACTGTGCCGAGAATCATGGTTTATGGCAACCCTGAGCGAGAGCCCACTCCTGGGCTCCATCTTTGCAGCTGGCTTCCCCACTCTGATACCTGGGAGCTCTGCTGCACTCAGGCACCCCTTTTCTTTCTGTGACCCACGAGGGTCCTGAGACCACACTGACCCACTGAGGTTTTTCACCCCCCGCTTAGTCACTGGAGCGATGTTCTTCCATGGAGCAGACTTCTAAAAGTTCTGATTTTGTGCCGGGCTGCTCTATCACTTGCTGGGAACTATCTGACAGAGGCTCCCTCCTGCCGCAGTCTATCTTCCTGTATATCACCTCAGAATCACTTCTCCACACATCATACCTTCCAGAAAGTGGTTGCTTTTCTGTTCATAGAATTGCTGCTATTCTTTTCTTTGATCTCTTGTTGAGTTTGTAGATGTTCAGAATGGTTTGATAACTATATACCTGAATTCCTGGGACCAGAGGAAATTTAGGTGTTGTGCTCCTCCACCATCTTGCTCCTCCCTCTGAGAGGTGGGTTTCTATTACAGCAAGAAGATGACAGGAGTGTTCAGAGCTTGAGGTTCAGGAGTGTTCAGGGATTTTGCTAATGATTGACCTTGCATTGTGGAGGACACAGGATCTAAGAATTGAGGAAGGGTAAGTGATGAGATTGCAACTCTGTGCAATGTTGTATGGAGTTAGAATGTGGGAATTTAGAGGTAAATGGGGAATCCTGGAGTTGTGTGGATTTGACATGCACGTAAAGGGCATTATGAGCTTAGTTCTGATGGTGCCAGTTGAGTGTTAGGTGAACTGGGAATCTTGCCTGGAGCATGCAGAGTTCCAGTGCCTCCCCTTAGGGGTTCTTAGCAGATATTTGGGGTTTAGGGAAACCTGTTCTTACTCTGAGCATATGGGTCACACTCTTGACTCTTGTACATGGCAACTTGGACCAAATCTATAGGTGTTTTTTTTTTTTTAATTTTAAAAGTGCATTATATGCTATCTGATAGATATAAAAAAAACAAGTATGGGATAAGTGTAGGCATAATATATAAGTATATTAATAACAAGCACATAATATATAATAACCACATAATAAACATAACAAGTATAATAATATAGATATAAATTATGAGTAGTAATGATAATCACTCATGAAATCATCATCCAGTTTAGAATCAGAACATTCTCAATATTGCTGAAGTTACCTGTGTGTTCTTACCTAATCCCACCTTCCTGACTCCCCATAGAACTAACCACTGTTCTAAATTTTTCTTTTTTTTTTTCAATTTCTTTTAAGGATTTTTATTTATTTATTTGGCAGAGAGAGAGAGAGAGACACCGAGAAAGGGAACACAAGCAGGGGTAGTGGGAGAGGGAAAGCAGACTTCCCGCTGAGCAGGGAGCCCTATGTGAAGCTCAGTTTCAGGATCCTGGGATCATCACCTGAGCCAAAGGCAGATGCTTAATGACTGAGCCACCCAGGCTCCCCTATTCTAAATTTTCTAAAATTTCTAAATTTTGGGATGGCTGGGTGGCTTAGTTGGTTAAGTGTCAGCCTTCAGCTCAGATCATGATCTCAGGGTCTTGGGATTGAGTCCCACATCAGGCTCTTGCTCAGCGGGGAGCCTGCTTCCCCCTCTGCCTCTGCCTCCAGCTCCCCCTGCTTGTGCTCTCTCTCTCTCTCTTTCATAAATAAATAAATAAATAAATATCTTTAAAAATTTTTTTAAATTTTTTCTTCAAAAAAAAAAAACCCTCTAAATTTTCCTTTGGTGTTTTAAAAATAGTTTTTATCCATACCTATATTTCCCTAAACATCATATTTTGTTTGTCTTGAGTGTTACGAAAATGGTATTTATATGCAGTCTGTAAATTGCTTATTTTCACTTAACGCATTTCTAAGATTTATCCACCTTGTATCTAGGTCTATCTAGGTACGTGAATGTTCCTGACAGCACAAACATTTGTTGTGTGAGATTAACTATCCCTTCTCCTGAGAATGGGCATTTTGTAATTTCTACATTGTTTTCTACTATGAACAAATGGTTGTGATGCATATTTCTGTATGTGTTTCCTGACACACCATATAAGAAATTCTGTAGAGCAACGTTTTCAAACAGTGGGTCACACAACTCATTAGGAAGTCATGAAAACAAATTTTTAGAATGTCACACACCCAGCATCTACAGATTTCAACCCAAAGTGCTTTCTTTTAGTGGTTACCAAGATGGTGAACAGGGAAAAAGAGGAGGGACTTTGTACTTGTTCCCTGGGCCTTGCTGAAAACATGGAGTTGTTCCTTTGGTTACATACATGGAATCTACCAGAATGTTGATATTGTAGACATCATGGGATTACAGCTTATTCTAAAAGGAGGGCCCTGCAAATGCTACTGTGACAAACCTGGAAAGAATCTAGAATGTCAAATACCACACTTCTGAAATTGTTGGATCAAGGAAGGTATTTACCAGAAGTAATATGTGACTTGTGCATGTTATAAGCTCTCCAATGAACTGAGGGAATTTACTAAACGTGAAGAAAAATGCTCAGACAAAATCAACGGAGAAAGGCCTGGGGTTCAATTGGAACACCAGCCTGCTCTATGTAAAAATACTGCCTTTATGAAGAGGTTTAAACTGCTGGAACTGACTCTATATAAATTCATGGCAGGATTTGTATAAAAGAAATGAAGACTTTCATATGAAAAAATAGAAAATCTCAGTATATCATGTAGAACACAATTTTCACCTGTAAGCATGTCATTGTACTGGTTTGGGATATAAAATATATTATTGCAGCTGATAGTCATAAGATATAAAGCCACTCTTCTATGGAGTATTTGAGTATGCAAATGTCCAAATTGTTTTTCATAGGAGTTGTATAAATTTACATTCCTACTGGCAGTGTTTGTGAGTTCTCTGCACTAGCAATAACAATGAGGAATTCCTTAATTTTCATCAGTCTAATTAGTATTAAGTGGTATCTCCTGGTGGTTTCAATATTTAGTTACTAAATGACTAATAATGTTGAGAATATTTTCATATGTTTATGGGTCATTCATATTTTTCTTTCCAATTAAATATCAGTGATATCTTTTGTTCATTTCTTTTTCTATTGGGTTATCTTTTTCATATTAACTCATAAATTCCAGCTGTCCAACCTTTGTTGGTTACATGTGTTGCAAATGTTTAATCACAGTTGATGGCTTGTCTTTTTCATCTAGAGTGTTTTTTGATGAGTGGAAGTTCTTCGTTTTAATGAAGTTAAAATTATTTCTTTATTTTTTCCTTTATGATTTTACAGAGTTTTGGGGGGTTATTTTAAAAATCTTTCCCTACTTAGAAGTCATAACAGTCTTTTGCTCTTTCCACCTTGAACTGACTCAGGGGTGGTGTGAGACACAATTTTATTTTTTTCACGTGGAAACTCAGCACCAATTTATTGAACAATCTATTATTTTCCCACTGCCCAATGCACAGCCCCTGGCAGGGACCACTGTTCATGTAAGTGCACACCTCTTTCTCACTATTCTGTTCCATTGGTTCTACTGATGCTCTTCCAGCATCAATCCCACACTGACTTAACTGTTACAGAAACTAAATTACAAACTTAAGTTCTATAACTTCATAATATGTTCAGTAGGTTAGGTTCTCCTACTTTGTGCTTTGTTTTGGACTATTTTGCTTGTTCTTGGCCCTCTTCTAGGAAGATGAAAATCTGCTTCTCAAGTTTCATGAAAAAAATCTGTTGGAAATGTCTTACGTTCCATTGAATCTCTATGGATTAATTTGTGGATAATTACATCATATAATACTGAGTTTTTCTATCAAGGGGTATGGTATAAGGTTCTATTTATTTAGGTCTTTTTGATGTTTTTAATAAAATTTTATAACCTTTTTCCATAATAGGACTTGCACACTGTTAGATTTATTCACAAGCTCTATTGCTATTCTAAATGGTATTCACTTTTTAAAGAAAACAATTAACATTTCTTGTTGTATAAAAGGTAATTTTGAATTCATACAATGAATTTGTAATCCTTATTCTAATAATTTCTTATCATTTATCTGTATATGATTTAGACATTTTTATCTTTGACAGTCATATCCTCTCCAAATAATCTGTTTTGTTTCTTTGCAATCCTTTGACTATCATCTGGTTTTATTCTCTCCCCCCATTGGCTGGGTTACAATTTTAAATAGGGGCAGGTATAATAGTTCTTGTGTTTCTCCTGGTCAGTATTTCATCTTTAAAGGTTATTTTTTTTCCTTAAGTTTCTCTTTATCTAGGTAAGCAAAGTCCCGTGTGTACATTTTAAAAAAATCAATAGGTATTGAATTTCTTCCTTTTCCTGCATCCATTGAGGTGATAAAGGTTTCCTCCTTTAATCTGTTAATGTACTAAATTGTGTTCATTTACTTTGTTAAACTACCCTTGCATTTATAGGATTAATCAAACTTAGTCATTAATATATTACCTTTAAAAAAAAAATTACCTCCTCTGTGTGTCTGTCTGTCTCTGGGTCTCTCTCTCTCCCCCCCGCACCATTCTCCCCATCCCACTGGTGATTTAACTATTTTATTAGTTTTTTGAAGGCATAAACTGTTGACTCTGTTGATACTCTGTATCATATCCTTCTTTCCTATTTCATTAATTTCTGTTCCTATCCTTGGAATCTTTTGTCTTCTCTGTTGCTCTTCTCCTAATTTTTAAAAATGGGCATTAGGCTAATTAATTTGGGGGCTCTTTTTCATTTCTTGTTTTTCTAACATGAACATGATGTCTCTAAATTTATCTCCTGTGTCAATTTAGCATTACCCCCCAAATTTTGATCATTGTTATTAAAGTTCGGTTCTAAGTATTTCTTATTCAGCGTGCATTTTGCTTGAACAGGAAGTCTCTGCATTTCCGACCATATTCTTTAAAATACAAATATTTACTTTTGTTATGGATTTCTAACTTAGCTGAATTGTGGTCATAGAATGTGGTCTGCACTCTTTTTGAAGCCTTTGATATAGCTTGCTCCATTTTTATGTGTGCTTGAAGAGAATATTCTCTGTTGAGTGCAAGATTTCAATGCCTATTACAAATCAAACTTTTATTTATGTCATTTAAATCCTCTACATTTTGTACATTAGTTTGTTTGTTTTTGGTACACTTAGCCTTGACAATGAAGTAATAAGCAACTACATAGCACTTGCTATGTACCAGGTGATGTTCCAGCATCCAGGTGATGCTATGTACCAGGTGCAAGTCTTGGCATTAGTTATTACGTGATTATTTTAACTACCCTTTAAGGTGAGCACTATCAGTACCTTCATTTTACCAGTGAGGAAACTGAAAGGAATTAAGTAGTTTGTCCAAGATCCCAGAGATAGTAAGTGCCAGAGTAGACAATCACACGTGACACTCTGGGTGTGGAATGCATGCTCTTCACTGCTATATTAGACCATGTGTCAAGAACTCCCACAGTACTGATGTGTCTGTCAATGTCACGGTGATGTTCTGTCAAGTTTTCCTTATACACATTAAGGCTATTATATTAGGTGAATGGAATTTTTTATCATTAGGCAGAACCCTTCTACCTCTACTAATATTACTATTATCTGTCCTTATTATATTATTATATACTATCAGATTATACTCTCGTCTCTTATTAACAGTCACTCTTGCTTTCTTTTTGTTAGTATCTGCATAATGTAACAATTCCGTTCTTTTGCTTTCAAACTTTCAGTGTCCTTATATTTTTGGCATGTCTCTTATAAATAGCATTTAGCTTAATAATTTATTTTAATTTTCATTTTTATTGGTATATGTCTTTAAGACTATAAATTTTATCAATATCTTTAAAAGCGTCTCATAGATTCTGATGCTTAGTGCTTTTCAATATCCTTATTCTGTAGGGATTTTGTAGTTTAAAAAGTTGCCCTTTCACCTGAGAGTAGTTGAATATAAGGTTTTAAATTTCCACTGGAAGGACCTTTTAAAATGTTTGTTCTGCCAGGACTTCTTAAAGGGGAAGAAACATGCAGACACGCATTCAAGCCAACTATCTGACTTTAATTTATTGGGTATGCTACAGTTGGTTAAGCTTCATCAAATCTCCCAATAAAACTTTCAGAAGGGCAAAAAAATTTATACATTGATCCCTGTAAAGTGTCACCTCATCAGTTTCACTGGAAAATTATAATTAACCTTCAATTTCACTTGTAGTCTAGCCAAAAATAACACAAATATCCTTTTAGGGGCATATCTATTTTCTTGTCTTTTAAAAAAATTTTATTTTATTTTATTTTTTCATCATGATAAGTGTACTCTTTAATCCCCATCTTTTATCCATCCTTCCCCACTGCCCCAGCACCCCTCTGATAACTGTTAAGAGTCTGTTTTTTGGTTTGCCTCTCTCTTTTCCCCCTTTCTTTTCCTTTGCTCATTTGTTTTGTTTCTTAAATTCTGCATATGAATGAGATCATATGGTATTTGACTTTCACCGACTGGCTTATTTCGCTTAGCATTATTATACTCTCTAGTTCCATCCGTGTCATTGAAAATCATAAGATTTCACTCTTTTTGATGATTGTATAATATTCTATTATGTATACATATACTTCTTATCCATTGATCAGTCGATGGAAACTTGGGCTGCTTCCATAATTTGGGTATTGCAAATAATGCTGCAGTAAACATAAGGGTGCATGTATCCCTTCAAATTAGTGTTTTTGTATTCTTTGAGTAAATAGCCACTAATGGAATTACTGGATCATATGGTAATTCTATATTTACTTTTTTGAGGAACCTCCATATTGCTTTCCAGAGTGTTTGCACCAATTTACATTCCCACCAATAGTGCATGAGGGTTCCTTTTTCTCCACATTCTTGCTAGCATGTGTTGTTGCTTGTGTTTTTTATTTTCGCCTTTCTGACAGGTGTAAGGTGATAGCTTATGGTAGTTTTGAGTTTCCCTGGGGGCACATCCATTTTTCACTATGAAGTAGAACTCTGCTAGCCAAAGTGTGGATTCTAAACTTCCTGGACTTTAGACTGAGTCCTGTTTTTCAGAGTGCAATTTCCCTACACTTATAAGAAAATTTTTTTAAGTCCAGATTCTATCAAATCTATACTTTTGTTTTTAAAGATTTTCTTTATTTACTCGAGAGAGAGAGCCTCTCAAGTAAATAGAGAGAGAGAGGGCAAGAGCAGGGAAAGAGTGGCAGCAGGAGAGGAAGAAGCAGGCTCCCCACTGAGCACGGAGCCCGACATGGGGCTCGATTCCAGGACCCTGGGACCATGACCTGAGCCAAAGGCAGATGCTTACCTGATTGAGACACCCAGGCGCCCCTCAAATCTATAATTTTCAATTATTGAGATTTACAGACCACTATCAACCCCTAATAATAATTAGAGCTTACAGTTAATCGTTGAATGCTCACAGTATGCAGGAAGTAAGCTCAGTGATATACTTAATTTCATTCCCTTTAATTATGTTACAGATGAAAAGAAAGAAGGTTATCATAGTTGGACAATTGCTCAAGCTCACTGAGATGATAATTGGCAGAGCCTATGCTCTTAACCTCTGTGCATTTAGTATCTTTTGTTTGTATAAAGATTCTGTTTGTATATTTGAGCTTTCATAGCCATATTTAGTATCACAATTAAATGGTGATATTTCTAAAAAAAAAAAAAGCCTGTTACTAATTAACAGTTTTATTACACTGTGACCAGAACATTGATCATGTTATTTGTATTTTATGGAAGTTATTGATGTTTCTTTATTACCTAACATAAGATAAATTTTTGTGAATGTTCCATGTGCAATTGAGATAAAGATATACTCTCTAGTATTAGTAGACGAAGTTCTATATAAATCCCAGAAGTCCTACTTTATTGGTTATGTTGTTTAGGTTGTCATTATTTTTATTTTTTGTCCACTTGATCTAACTTGTAGTAGGAGTGGTGTCTTAAACTCTCCTATTATTAATGTGTTTATAGCTATCGTTTCCCGTATCTCCTGTAGTTTGCATGTTTAAAATTATTTTTCGGTAAGCCTTTAGCTTGAAAGAGTTTGGCAAGATCATTATTGGTTCACATTTTCCTTATATACTTTGATTCATAGTGTTTTTCCTTGTATTTCTATAAAATGTTGCTCTCATGAGATACCACCTCACACCTGTCAGAATGGCTAAAATCAGAAACACAAAAAACAACATATGTTGGTGAGAATGTAGAGAAAAAAGAACCCTCATGCACTGTTGATAGGAAAGCAAATTGGTGCAGCCACTGTGGAGAAGAGTATGGAGGTTCCTAAAAAAATTAAAAATAGAATTACCATATGATCCAGTAATGTCACTACTGGACATAGACCCAAAGAAAATGAAAACACTAATTCAAAGGGATACCTGCACCCCTATATTTATTGCAGCATTATTTACAATAGCCAAGATATGGAAGCAGCCCAAGTGTCCACTGAAAAATGAATAGATAAAGAAGATGTGGTATATACATACAATGGAATATTACTCAACCATATAAAAGGATGAGATCTTGTCATTTGCAACAAGATAGATGGATCTAGAAGGTGTAATGCTAAGCAAAATAAGTCAAACAGAGAAAGACGAATACCATATGGTTTCACTTGAGGGTTTCCTTTTCTCCACATCCTCACCAGCCACTCTGACAGATATGAGGTGGTCTCTCCTTGTGGTTTTGATTTGCATTTCCTTGATGATGAGCGATATTGAGCATCTTTTCATGTATCCTTTGGCCATCTCTATGTCTTTAGAAAAATGTGTATTCAGGTCCTCTACTCTAAATTGGATTGTTTATTTTTTTGGTGTCATAGTTGTCTAAATTCTTTATATATTTTGGATATTAACTCTTATCAAATATGTCATTTGCAAATATCTTTTTCCATTCGGTAGATTGGCTTCTTGTTTTGTTGATGCTTTCCTTTGCTGTGCAGAAGCTTTCTATTTTGGTGTAGTCCTAATAGTCTATTTTTGCCTTTGTTTCCCTCACCCAAGGAGACAGCAACAAAAATGTTGCTGAGGGCAATGTCCAAGAGATTACTGCCTATGGTCTTGTTTTGTTTTGTTTTTAGGAGTTTTATGGTTTCAGGTCTCACATTTACGTCTTTCATCCATTTTGAGTTAAATTTTGTGTATGTTGTAAGAAAGTGGTCCACTTTCATTCTTTGCCTGTAGCTGTGCAATTTCCCCATGTATATTGCTTTTAGCTAGCGGTCTAATTCTCTTGCCCTTATGTAAGTTATTTGAGTTTTGCCTGGAAGCCCTGAGGATTTTTTTTTCTCTTTATCTTTAAAGTTCTAACAGTTTTACTAGGCTATCTTAATTTTCCCAGAAATCTGATTGATCCTCTCAATAAATACCTTCAGCTTTTCTCTTATTTCATGAACATTCTCCTGCAGTACAGCTTGTAGAAGAGCTCTGTTAGAGTGCGCTCCTCCTCTTCTTCCATGTCCCTCTTCCACCAACTCCTTCCCCTTCTTCTTTGTCCCCTTTACTTCCATGTGTCCTCTTTCTATTCCTCCTCATCATCCAGTGTTTATTCTTTCTGTTTTCCTCAGTGAGAGGCTCTACTTATACGTACATTAGATCTTCTTTTCCCATATTCTGTGTCAACCATTTTCTCCCTTTTAAATCTCATCTCATTTTTTCCCCATTTTTTGCAACTCTTCAGTGCACCTTAGTAAACTTTCACTTGAGTCTATTCTCTCTCAGAAATTTTGCAATTTAGTCTTCATTTCTGAGATGATCTTGTCTTTAGATTTCATTTGTTTCCTCATTTTAATCAAATTTCATTTTATTTCTTTTGGTTTTTCGATTAATTTCTTTCTTCTTTGTTAAATAAAAACTACTCATTAAAGGTATTTTTTTTCATTTTCCCAAATGCTTGTTTGGGATCATTTAATTCTGTCTGGAGTATTTATTACACTTTCCCTCTGTTTGCTTTTGTCAAGGAAAAGCATTTCATTGGGTTCTTTGGTTGAATGTTTTGATTCTTACTTTCAGATATTTTTTTCCCTCTTATGGTAGTTATGTATAAAGGAAGACTGCTTTAATCTATGCATTTTAGGAGCAAGGTTGTACAACAAAGCACTGTAAAACTTATGGGCCTGAAACAGTAACTTTAGTTGTTTAAAGTATGTATTGGCTGCTAGTGGTTCTTCAGTTGTCTCACCTGGGCTCATTCAGGCAGTCACATTCAGCTGATGGGATGGCTGGGGTGGGCTCAGCTGGGGTGGACCGCTGGGACTCTGTTCTTGAGTCTTTCATCCTGAAGGTAGTGTTCTAAGAGGTTAAATATGGGATCTGCAAGGCTCAGACACCACCCAGTGTCATTTCCATTGCATACTACTTATCAAAGCAAATAATGAGCTTAGCCCAGATTTAAGGCACAGGAATGCTACAGAAGTAGAATGCTAAATCCCATTGCAAAGAGCACATACAGATGAATAAGAGGAATTGTTCCATCAATCTTTGTGAATAATTTCTACAGAAAATCACTAATTCCAAGAGAACTCTCTTCTCTCTATGTAGCAACTGGATGTGTAAGAAACTACTTCTTTTTAATGGATTTTTTTTTTTTTAGAAGAACATAGGAGGCTGGGGGTGTGTGTCCCTCAACTGTTGTTTTACTTTAATCTTTGAGGATCCTAAAATTTCCCCTATAGTTAATTTTTTCCTTTACTGTTAAGTCTCCAAAGGGGCCTTGCTTATCTTTTTGAGCATTTTTTTCCCTCCGAAGTGATGTTTTTATGTGACCAAAACCTTGAGTTTAATCTACTTTTAAGTCCTGTCAGTGCTCTAAGCCATCGCTCTGATGAGCTAAGATGCTTTTTCAATATTTTCATTCTTGAGGTGGAGTTTCTGTGTCTTTGGGAGCTTTTAGGTAAATACTAAGTCCTTTGTTCCTTTATTTTCTCTATCGTGGGGACCTCCAAAACTCTCCACAAAATCTTGTGCTGGGAATTTGAGGTATATCTCTCTGGAAACCACGGTTTGTTTTCCACACACAAGTGATCTAAAGTTTGTAATCTCTGCCTTCTAGTTATGATGACAACATGGGATTCAGGCTACTTTGTCCTCATGCTGTATATGTCACTGGAGGATGTGTGGGGACATTCAGTGTAGATGATCTCCATGACCCCAGTGCCCCAGAAGTCTGCCCTTGCTGTGATTCTTAACAACTAGTTTGTTTCATCTCCTTGCTCTCTATGTTGTAATTCTGGATTTTTTTTTTTTGGGGGGGGGGGATTTGTTCATTAATTCCTTTTCTCAGTTTAAGTTGCCATTTCAGGTCCAAGTTTTAATTTTTCCCCTCTGAAGGCCTCAGTTAACAGGGGGAGTTCAAGGTTCAATTCTTCCACTGTGTGGTGGAAGGCAATGCTGCTTCCAGATCAAATCCTATCTTACAATCCTACTACAAATCCTATCTTGTTGCCTACTATTCTCATTTCAGCTCTCTATCCTTTTTTTCACTTCTAGCCTTTCCCCAATCCTACCTTCTTTGATAGCCTTTGATGCCTCCATGTGAATGCAGTAATGCTTTAAAAGGTATGATGATGGCAGTGTCTTCTTGTTTCTAGCCAAAGGTCCTAAAGTTCTCATTAATTATCTTTCATTGCTTCTTTTATCACCAAGAAATTCCACCTTCTCTAACCTGGCCACAAAGAGATAGTAAGATGAGCAAAATGAATTGATTGGAAAATGTAGAAGCACTTGAAGTAGAAAAAAGGCATAGTCGATTGTAATAGACTTTAGCTGTAAGAGTGTTTATGTGAGTATTACCCATGACATGGGGGAGACCAGACTAGGGGTTGGAAATTAATCCAGAATATGCCCTGTATGGGATGTCTCTGAGGAAGTGGCAGCAAAACTTAATTAACTTTTACACCAAGATCCCACTTGGGAATAAGGAAGAATTTTCCCTAATATGTTCATTTGTTTTCCCAATAAATAAGGTTAATGACAAATACACATGCTCATCATCTATTTATAATTTCTACCTAGCAATGTTTGTGTCTTTTATTGTTTTGACACCCAAGAGGGAGGATGTTTTAAATTCTTCCTTTGAGCCTCACACTAGGTCCTAAGAGTCTGTTCTTTGGATTGTAGGCATTTTACTAAGTTAAATTTATAAGCTTTCAGTCTTACCTATCTACCTATGACTCTCCACTTCCCAAATTGCAGTGGGAGCTGTTTTGTCTTATGTAGGGTTGGTTGTTTTCCAATTTTACACTTTTGTTGCTATAATTTATATCAACTTTTATACTTAATATTATATTCATAATTTGAACCTTCCATTTCCCTTCAAGACAGGATGATTAATGGCCTGTGCTGAGAGAGAGAGAAATTTGTTACTAGTCCCAGTTCCAAGCTGGGATATAGCACTGACATTCAAATCTCTGATAATACTTCTTTAATAGTTTTGCTTATTGCATGGCTACACTGGAAAAATTAGATAAATGCCTTGGATGGGTTGGGGGAGAGTCCTTTTTATATAAATCTGCTTTTCCCTAAAGATCTTTCACTGAAGATAAATTGGCTGATCTATGTCTTTAGAATGACTCTGAAGATTTGCAAAAGTATCCTTTCTATGGTTTGGGGGAAGAGGGAAGAGAATCTTGAAAAATACAAGTCAGATTCTGTACCATAGAGATGGTCCCAGAAAAGAAACAAACAGGGTGACTGAAAATGCAGAATTGAAGCTTTAAGCTGCTCATTGTGCATTATCATGCATATGGCCCCCAGGCCAACATTTAATCATCAGTGTCGCCTGCCTTCTCTGCTTGGGACAGCGCCAACCAGAGTGCTATCCTGTAGAAATAGCACTCCATGTGGAGGAAGTTGCTATAATTCACTTGGTGTCAGCTGCCTTGTTGAGGGTGCCTCTTTAATCTTGTTTTAACACTGAAAAACGAAGAGCAGGGCCGTCTGTGCTAGATTGTTTTCCAAAAAGGCCAGACACATCACTCAATGAAAATCCCAAACAAAACAGCCCAGTTTCCAGAAGACAAGATAATGGCTGTCAGTGGCAGTTGTGTTCCCAAGCTTTAGAGAAAGATTTGACTTTTCCAAAAGCTCTTTTTAGTGGTTGAGTATTTTACATTCTGAAGAAACCTGCCCCTGTGTTAATATCATGGCTCCATAATTACTCTGCAAATAGGATGTTATTTAAGGACCAAATCTTTAAAATACTACGAATGGCCCCTATGTTTCCACTTTATAAAACCAGCACTGGGGCACTTGGGTGACTCAGTTGGTTGAGCACCCAACTCTTGATTTTGGCTCAGATCATGATCTCAGGATTGTGAGATCAAGCCTGGAGTCAGGCTTCATGCTTAGCGAAGATTCTGTTTGAGATTCTTTCCCTCTGCCTTTGTCCCTTTTCTCACTCTCTCTTTCTAAAATAAATAAATAAAGGGGTGTCTGGATGGCTCAGTGGTTTAAAGCCTCTGCCTTTCGCTCAGGTCATGATCCCAGGGTCCTGGGATTGAGCTCTGTATCGGGCCTCTCTGCTCGGCAGGGAGCCTGCTTCCCCCTCTCTCTCTGCCTGCTTTCTCTGCCTACTTGTAATCTCTCTCTCTGTCAAATAAATAAATAAAATCTTTAAAAAATACTTTCACATTTCTTTTGCAGAGTTCATAACCTTTCCAGGCATGTTTTATTTTATTTATTTATTAATTTTGGTTTAATTAGTACCCCCAACACCCATGTGAGAAAGGGACTTTTTTTTTGGCGTATGGATTAAGTGAATACATGAAGGAAATTGACCTACAAAATTTGTACATTAAGTGATCAACATCCAGAATATACATCATTTTTATTTTTATTTTTATTTTTAAAAGATTTATTTGTTTATTTGATGGAGGGAGGGACAAAGGGAGAGGGGGAGAGAGACTCTCCAGCAGACTCCTGCTGAGCAGGGAGTCCAACATGGGGCTGGATCCCACACCTCTGAGATCAGGACCTGAAGTGAAATCAAGAATTGGCTGTTTAACCAACTGAGCCACCCGGGCACCCCCATCATTATTTTGGGGAATAGCTTTTACCAAAAATCACACACACAAAATTTAACATCTTTTAGCTCCTGCTTATAGAAGGGATACATGCCTATTGTGAACAATTTTAAGAGATGGAAAACACACAAAAGAACCCATTCCTCAGAGATAATATTGTTTAAAATTTCAGCATATTTTCTTTCATTCTTTTTTTTTTGTAGGAAGAACCTCACTTGCTAAAATTTATTTCAGAAAGAAACAGAAATAGAAAGGAAAATGTGTATTTATGTTAAAACTTAAAAAGTCTTCGAATTCATGCTACCTGTTCCAAAGACTATAAGTCAGACAAAATGTAATTTTGTCATATTGGAAGAAGATGTGGATCCCACCGATGTTTCTTCAGCTCATGGCCACAGTATAGTCAGAAAACCCATAACAAAACCCATAACACAGAAGGTGTATCCGCAGAAGGGACTTAATGTGGGGGAATGGGTTACATAGGTGCTAGGGGCTAAAAGAGCAAAAACCAAAGACAGTAAAATCTCCGGTAAGGAGCTACCATGCCTGGATTGAGGGAGATAAAAGAAGAGATGGAAAACAAAGAAATTTGAAAGGGAGACCCACAAAGTTGGTGTTCAGTGCTCTGAGGGGATACAGTCAGCTGTCGCTTCAACTCAGGAATGTGGCCGATGGGTCTCTGGAGTTGAGAGAAATATATTACCCCGGCTCTCTTCTTGAAAACTCTACTTGTAGACATAATCCAGCTAACTGAGATATAAAATATGAACAATCATCATGTTGAACAAACATGAGTTTTGGAGTGTAATCATAAATGTTAAATTCTAGAAGTCAAAAATATGATTGACAGTAAAAACAGGAGGAAAGTTTTAGTACAGGCAAAAGCATATATAGAGAATTAAACAATAGAAGAGAATAGAAGTAACCCTTTGGGAAGAATTTGGAAATATTTGCTAAAGTTGATGATCCACATATGCTAAGCCACAGCAATGTGACTCCTGGGTGTACACCCTAGAAAAATGCTCATTATACGTGTAAGGAAGCATAGATATGTATATGTACATTGTCTGTAATAGTGAAATCTAGAAACAATCTAAATGGCTATCAGTAGAAATGGATAAATAGTGCTATATTCATGTAATATTTGATGGCAGTTCAATCTGTATTATCACTGTGTCTAAATAGAAAAGTTATGAAAAGATAGATACCCCCAAAGGACCTGGCATAAACTTATACAAGTTTATGCACAAATTTTTACAAACACTTAAGGAACTTTATGAACATTTACTATGTGCTTTACATGAATTTTCAAAATAACACTATGAAATCATATCATCATCACCCCTATTTTATAGATGAGGACACTGTGGCACCAAATGATTACTTTGCCCAATGTCGCACCACTACGAAATGAAGATACAGGATGGAAATCCAGGCAGTCTGCTTCCAAAGGCTGCACTCATCACCAGGCTATCCCACCTCATCCCTTTGCTACCTAAACTATTCCAGAGTGCAGTGAAAGATGAAACTTGTCTGATTATTGTTTAAAAACATAAATAGTAAAAATTCTGACCGTTTAATAAAAGCAGTACGCAAAAAGAAAACCACAGACAAATCTCGACTATGATATTAACGGAAAAATTCTAGTAAAATATTAGCAAATACAATTTAGTAGAACATTAATAAATGGTACAACTGGAGCAGATGGAGCTCTTCCAAGAAGATGAGGATTATTCATTATTAGGAAATTTATTTAAAAACCTTACCACACTCATAAGTCAAAGGGGCAAATATATAAATGATATTGCTTATTTAAAAATTATTCAAATAATATAGGAAAGCATTCTACAGGGCACGATTTAATATGGAAAATATAATACGTGGAATAAAAATGAAAACTTGTGTCTCTCTGCCCCTTCTCATTCCCAATTGCTTCTCCTTTCTAGAGGTAACCCCTTTAGTGAATATCAGGTAAATCCGATAACGAATTTTTAATGTATTATTCAGGTACAGCCTTACATTAGCTGAAAAATAAGCAAAACTTATGCTATTATGTACATAATGTTTACTGTTCTGTCTTTTCAGGGGATTGTAAACTTTTATCAGTAGTTGTTTGGCCAACTTTATATTTTGTGTGTCCTTGAATTCAATTTCATATGAAACTGATTCCCTTTTGTTACCATTCTCATTTTGTTTTAATGGCTATTGTTTTATAAGAACAACACATGGTTACCCTTTTTTTTTATTAAATATGGGGAATTACAAAGATACAAGTTGAAACTTACTTTCACTCCTACTATAAATAACCACCATTAATATTGGTCATACATAATTCCAAACAGATCTCTTTAACATATAAATAGGTAGGTAGGTAGAAAAAATTATTGGGTAGAAAAAATAGGTTTTTTTTTTACAAATAAGGCCATACAATGCATAGTTTAAAAAAAGAAAACCATTTAATTTTTCCCTCAAATTTCATAGGGATAAAATCCTAACCAAATTGAAACTAACAGAAATACTGAAACTCAAATATTTCTTTACACAGGAACCACTGCTTTCTAAACAATTTCTTTAAGATGAAGAAATAATATGTAGGAAAATATGAGAGGCTACAATCTTTATATACATATTTTGCTTCATGCTATAATTTTAAACAGTAAGAATTAACTTCCTGATGTGAACAGTGATAGAAAATGGGTAACTTCATATCATTTCTCTCACTTTCTGTCTTTCTAGTCCCAATTTTTATATTCCAATAGTCCTACTATTATTTTTTTGTTGATATGGCTTATATCACTTACTTTTCTGGAACAATGTTTCCATAATTGTTGATCTGTAATTCTATAATCATTTGAACTTCACCAATCTGGTGCTGTGAATTCCATTTTGATCCCTCTCTTGGTTGGTTGGATTTCATCTTTAGAATTTTTTCCCAGGGTACTCTATAGGTCTTTCTCTGACTGATTTATTTTGCTTAACATTATACACTCTAGCTCCCTTCATGTCATTGCAAATGGCAAGATTTTATTCTTTTTAATGGCTGAGTAATATTGTATTATATATATATTCCACATCTTTTTGTTTTTATTTTAATTCTAGTTAACACACGGTGTTCTATTAGTTTCAAGTGTACGATATAATGATTCAACTCTTCCGTATAACACCTGATGCTCATCACAACTGCCCTCCTTAATCCCCATCACCTATTTCACCCATCTGCCCCACCCCTGCCACAACCATCAGTTTGAAAGACAAATGCTGTGTAATTTCACTTATAAGTGAAATTAAGAAACAAAACCGACAAGCAAAGGGAAAAAAATAAGAGAGAGACACAAATTAGAAACACTCTTAATCATTATATCTTCATTCATACGTACTTAGGGATTTGGTTGGGTATAAATTTTAGGTTAAAAGTAGTTTGTTTTAGAAATTTGAAGGCCTCCTTAGTTTGTTTTCTGGCATTATGTTAGTGAAGAGGAAAGTTATCTCTGCCTGTCTGAGTCTCGTTTCTTTCAGAGTAATTGGTTTATTTCTTTCTAGGAGCCTGTAGCATCTTCCCTTTGTTTTCTTGGTATCTTGAAATATCACAGTATTTTGTCCAGATGTCGAGTTGTTGTTGTTGTTGTTGTTTTTAATCCCCATGTTGGGCACTTGACTGGTTTTTTTTAAAAAGATAATAATTTAAAAAAATGTTTAATTTCAGGATAATTAACAGTGTTACATTAGTTTCAGGTTTATGATATAGTGATCCAACAATTCTATACGTTACTCAGTGTTCATCTTTTTTTTTAAATTTTATTTATTTATTTGACAGAGAGAGAGAGAGATCACAAGTAGGCAGAGAGGCAGGCAAAGAGAAAGGGGGAAGCAGGCTTCCTGCTGAGAAGAGAGCCCGATGCGGGGCTTGATCCCAGGACCCTGAGATCAGGACCTGAGCCGAAGGCAGAGGCCTAACCCACTGGCCCCCCCAGGGACCCCTCAGTGTTCATCTTGACAAGTGTATTCTTAATCCCCTTCACCTATTTCACCCATCCCCCCACCAACCTCTCCTATGATAACCATCAGTTTATTCTCTGAGGTTAAGAGTATGTTTCTTGGGGGTGCCTGGGTGGCTCAGTTGTTAGGCGACTGCCTTCGGCTCAGGTCATGATCCTGGAGTCCCTGGATGGAGTCCCGCATCGGGCTCCCTCCTCACCGGGGAGTCTGCTTCTCCATCTGACCTCTTCCTATCCCTCATTCTCTCTCTCTCTCAAATAAATAAATAAAGTCTTAAAAAAAAAAAAGAGTATGTTTCTCGGGGTGTCTGGGTGGCTCAGTGGGTTAAAGCCTGTGCCTTCAGCTCAGGTCCTGATCTCAGGGTCCTGGGATCGAGCCCCACATTGGGCTCTCTGCTCAGCGGGGAGCCTGCTTCCTCCTCTCTCTCTCTGCCTGCCTCTCTGCCTACTTGTGATCTCTCTGTCAAATAAATAAATAAAATCTTTTAAAAAAAAAGATCCAAAAAAAAAATAAAAAAAAATAAAAAAATAAAAAAAAGATCCTGTTTCTAGTTCTTTTTTTTTTCTTTGTTCATTTGTTTTGTTTCTTAAATTCCACATATGAGTGAAATCATATGGTATTTGTCTTTCTCTGATTGACTTATTTTACTTAGCATTATATTCTTGCATCCATTCATGCTGTAAAAGGCAAGATATCATTCTTTTTTATGGCTGAGTAATATTCCATTGTATACATATACCACATCTTTTTTATCCATTCAATTGATGGATATTTGGGTTGCTTCCATAATTTGGCTATTGCAAATAATCTTGCAATAAACATAGGGGTGCATATATCTTTTTGAAGTAGTTTTCATATTCGTTAGGTAAATATCCAGTAGTGCAATTACTGGATCATCTGGTAATTCTATTTTTAATTTTTTGAGGAACCTCTATATTGTTTTCCACTGTGACTGCACCAATTTACATTCCCACCAACAGTGCACAAGGGGTCCTTTTTCTCCACATCCTCATCAATGCTTGTTGTTTCTTGTATTTTTGGATTTTAGCCATTCTGACGGGTGTGAGGTGATATCTTATTGCAGTTTTGATTTGCATTTCCCTGATCATTAGTGATATTAAGCATCTTTTCTTGTGTCTGCTGGCCATCTGTATGCCTTCTTTGGAAAAATGTTTGTTCATGTCTTTTGCCCATTTTTTAATTGGATTAGTGGTTTTTCTGGTGGTGAGTTGTGTAAGTTCCTCATATATTTTGGATACTAATCCATTATCAGATATGTCATTTGCAAATATCTTCTCACATTCAGTAGGTTTTCTTTTAGTTTTGCTGATTGTTTCTTTTGCTGTGTGAAAGCTTTTTATTTTGATGTAGTCCCAACAGTTTATTTTTGCTTCTGTTTTCCTTGCCTCAGGAGACATATCTAGAAAAATGTTGCTATGGCCAATCTCAGAGAAATTATTACTCGTACTCTTTTCTAGGATTTTTATGGTTTCAGGTCTCATATTTAGGTCCTTAATCTGTTTTGAGTTTATTTTTGTATATGGTGTAAGAAAGAGGTCCAGTTTCATTCTTTTGCATGCTGCTGCCCAGTTTTCCCAGCACCATTTGTTGAAGAAACTGTCTTTTCCCCATTGGATATGTTTTCTTGCTTTGTCAAAGATTCATTGACCATATAATCTTGGGTTTCTTTCTGAGCTTTCTATGCTGTTCTGTGATCTCTGTGTCTATTTTTGTGCCACTACCACACAATTTTGATTACTATACCTTTGTAGTATATTTAGAAATCTGGGATACTTCTAGTTTTCTTCTTCTTTTTCAAGATTGCTTTGGCTATTGGAGTATTTTGTGGTTCCATACAAATTTTAGGATTATTTGTTCTAGTTCTGTAAGAAATGCTCTCGGCATTTTGAAGGGATTGGATTAAATGTGTAGATTGCTTTGAGTAGTATAGACATTTTAACAATATTTATTCTTCCAATCCATGAACATGTAATATCTTTCCATTTGTGTCATCTTCAATTTCTCTCATTAATGTCTTATAGTTTTTTTGGGGTGGGTCAGTATTTTCACCTCCTTGGTTTATTCCTAGGTATTTTGTTCTTTTTGGTGCTATTATAAATGGGATTGTTTTCTTAGTTTCTCTTTCTATTACTTCATTGTTAGTGTATAGAAATGCAACAGATTTCTATATATTGATTTTGTATCCTGTGACCTTACTGAATTTGTCAGTTCTAGTAGTTTTTGGTGGAGTCTTTAGGGTTTTCTATATATAGTATCATGTCTTCTGCAAATAGTGAAAGTTTTATTTCTTCCTTACCAATTTGGATGCTTTTTATTTCTTTTTCTTGTCTGATTTCTGTGGCTAGGACTTTCAGTACTAAATTGAATAAAAGTGGTGAGACTGGACATTCTTGTCTTGTTCCTGATCTTAGAGGAAAAGCTCTCAGTGTTTCACCATTGAGTATGATGTTAGCTGTGGGTTTTTCATATATGGCTTTTTTATATTGAGGTATGTTGCTTCTAAACCTAATTTGTTGAGAGTTTTTTCATGTAGGGATGTAGGGATGTTGTACTTTGTCAGATGCTTTTTCTGCATCTACTGAAATGATCATGTTTTTAATCCTTTCTCTTGTTTATATGGTGTATCACATTGATTGATTTGCAAATATTGAACTACCCTTCCAACCCAGGAATAAATCCTACTTGATCATGGTGAATGATCTTTTTGATGTATTGTTGGATTTGGTTTGCTTATATTTTGTTCATGATTTTTGCATCTATGTTCACCAGAGATATCATCAGATTGTCCTGTAGTCTTCATTTTTTTTTTTTTTTTTGGTAGTATTTTCATGTGGTTTTGATATCTGGGTAATGATTGCCTCATAGAATGAATTTGGAGGCTTTCCTTCCTCTTCTATTTTTTGGAATAGTTTGAGAAGAATAGATATTAACTCTTTAAATGTTTGGTAGCATTCATCTGTGAAAATATCTGGTCCTGGACTTTTGTTTGTTGGGAGTGTTTTGATTACTGATTCAATTTCACTGCTAGTAATCATTCTGTTCAAATTTCCTATTTCTTCCTGCTTCAGTTTTGGGAAGTTATATGTTTCCAGGAATTCATTCATTTCTTCTAGTTTATCCAATTTGTTGGTTTATAGCTTTTCATAATATTCTCTTATTATTTCTGCAGTGTTGGCCGTCATTTCTCTTCTTTCATTTTGGATTTTATTTATTTGAGTTCTCTCTCTCTCTGTCTCTTGGTGAGTCTGGCTAAAAGTTTATCGATTTTGTTGATCTTCTTTTTAAAGATTCAGCTCCTGGTTTCATTGATCTGTTCTATTTTTTTTTTTTTTTAGTTTCTACTTAGTTTATTTCTGCTCTAATCTTTATTATTTTCTCCCTTCTGCTGGATTTGGGTTTTCTTAGTTTTTCTTTTTCTAGCTTCTTTAGGTGTAAGGTTAGGTTGTTTATTTGAGTTTTTTTTTTTTTTTTCTTCTTCTTCTTGAGGTAGGAGTATATTGCTATTAAATTCTCTTTTAGGATAGCTTTTCCTGCATCCCCATGTATTTTGGACTGTCATGTTTTTATTTTCACTTGTCTCCATGTATTTTTTAATTTGCTCTTTGATTTCTTAGTTGATCCATTCATTGTTTAGTAGCATGTTATTTAAACCCCATGTATTTGTGTTCTTTTTCAATTTTTTCTTGTGGTTAATTTCGAGTTTCATGGCATTGTGGTCAGAAAAGGTGCATGGTATGACTTCAATCTTTTTGAGTTCGTTGAGACTTGTTTTGTGGCCTAATATGTGATCTAATCTGAAGAATATTTTGTGTGCACTTGAATGTGTACTCTGTTGTTTTAGGATAGAGTGTTCTGAATATATCTGCTAGATCCATTGGGTCCAATGTGTCATTCAAACCATTGTTTCCTTGTTGATTTTCTGTTTAGATAATCTATCCATTGATGTAAGTGGGTTGTTAACATCCCCTAGTATTTTTGTTTTAATATCAATTACTTCCTTTATGTTTGTTATTAACTCTTTTACATATTTGGGTGCTCTCATATTGGTGCACAAGTATTTACAGTTGTTATATCTTCTTGCTGTATTGTTCCTTATATAATTATATAGTGTCCTTCTTTGTCTCTTATTACAGTCTTTGTTTTATAGTCTGTTTTGTCTGATACAAGTATTGCTACCCTGGCTTTTCTTTTACTTCCATTTGCATGATAGATGTTTCTATATCCCCTCACTTTTAATCTGTAGGTGTCTTAAGGTTTGAAATGAGTCTCTCATAAGGCACATATACATGGGTATTAATCTTTTTTTTTCAATCCATTCCATCACCCTATGATTTTTGATTGGAGTGTTTAGTACATTTATATTCAATGTAATTACTGATAGATATATACTCCTTGTGAAATAAGTCAAGTGGAGAGAGTCAATTATCTTATGGTCTCACGTGTGGAGTATAAAGAAAATCATGGAGGGCATCGTGAGAAGGAAGGGAAGGGTGAATTGGGGGAAATCAGAGAGGGAGATGAACCAGGAGAGACTGTGGACTCTGAACAACAAACTGAGGGTTTTGGAGGGGAAGGGGTGGGGGGTTGGGCGAGCCTGGTGGTGGGTATTGAGGAGGGCACGTAAGGCACGGAGCACTGGGTGTGGTGCATGAACAATCAATCTTGTAACTCTGAAAAATTAAAATAAACATATTTGGGGAGAAAAAAATAAAAATAAAAACAAACACAAACAAACAAAAAGATATATACTCCTTGCCATTTTGTTACTTGTTTAATGGTTGTTTTTGTTGTTCTCTGTTTCTTTCTTTTCTTGCTCTCTTCTCATGGTTTGCTGGCTTCCTTTAGTGAAGGATTAGACATTTTAGCCTTTAGCCCTTGGATTCCTCACTATTTTTGGCTTGTTACCAGTTTTTTTTTCGATATATAGTTGCTATTAAGATTATATATAATATGTTATGCATTTAGCAGTCTATATTAAGTTGATGGTTGCTTAAGTTTGAACTCATTCTTTATTCCTCTCCCCACCATACTTTAAGTATCTAGTGTCATACTTTATAGCTTTATTTTGTGAGTCTCTTGGCTGATTCTTACAGATGTACCTAGTATTACTGCTTTTGTGCTTCCTAATTTTCTTACTCCTGCTATGGTCTTTCCTTTTCACTCAAAACATCCCCTTTAACATTTTCTGTAGGGCTGGTTTAGTGACCATGAGTTCCTTTAACTTTTGTTTATCTGGGAGACTCTTTATTTTTCCTTCTATTCTGAATGGTAGAGATCTGGATTGGGGGAAAACATCCCCTGCCTCACTCTGCTCCCCTCCTCCCATAAAACATGCTAAACCAGTTGAAAAAAAGTAGTAAAGTGGGAAAATATTTACAGTAGGAATATATGCGCCATGATAGATGAATAAACAAAGAGCATTAATGGCCAATTCACAAAAGGAAAATACTACCAATAAATACACGAAAAGATGTTTACTCTTTCTAATAAGCAAAGCTATGCAAACTTAAAACAAATCAACTATTTAACATCTATTAGATTTTCCTAATCTAACTGAATTGGCAGAGTAAACCACAGGCTGTATTTTCCAAGGCACAGTTGATACCTTTCAAGGAAATCTTTCCCGAAGTTCAAATCTCTATTTCCTGGCCTTTCTGGGTGTTTGGTTCTGTTTTCCAACGCCTTGTCCATTGACTGGCTGCGTACTTTCCTCTGGTCTCTAAGCCGTGATGCCATATAGGGAGGAGGTCTGCAAGATCCCGTCTGGCCTTGAGCGGGCAATGCTGCGGAGCCAAGCTAAGCGGAGGATCTCTGCACATCTGCTCTGAGTACTCAGCCAGCCAGGCCCCTCCATTGAGGTCCCTCCACCTCAGCCTCCCCGGAATCGGGCCAGTCCATGTTCTTGAACTGCATCCGCCACCCGGTGCCGTTCCCGCAGCTCTCTATTTGGAGCTTTACCAGGGTCCACCTATGTAACAATTGCCAGTACTGCTGGCGTGCCCTGGGTAAGGAAGGGGTAAGAGCTGCCTGGGACTGGAGGTGGTGGTGGTGGTCGGGGGCAGACAAGAAGGAAGGGTCCCAGGAAGGAAGAAGAGAGCCTCAGGGCAATGCAGGCGGTAGGAGCAGGCAGGGGGCTGGCAAGTGGAAGGGAGGACCCGTGCGGGTGAGGGCGTGCGTCTATCCATGCGCATGAGTCTGTGCGCAAGGAGGAGGGTGAGGATGTGTCCAGGGCGTGCCAGTGTGGGAGCAGAGAGCCCCCACCGCGGTGAGGAGCTCCCGGGAGAGGAAGGGGCTTCGGGCTGGAGGCGGCATCCAGGGCTCAGCGGGGAGGGCAGGTGGGACGAAAGGAAAGGACCTGCTCCCTTTGCCCTAACTCCAGCCATGTCTCTCTTTCTGCCCCTCCTCTTCTCCATATACCCTGTCTGTGCTCATTTCCTCTTCTGGCTCAGGGCATGCGTGGGACTCCAGGCCGGGTCTCCTCCCTGAACACCGTGGGCTATTTCTGGCCAAGCTGCCTGGGGACAAGACCACTTCCCTATGCATGAGGGGCATTGGCGCCCAGGCAGTCACAACTTTGGGGGGCCGGATTCTACGTTCTGCTCGTAAAACGTGCACCTCATTCTCCATAACCCTAGGGGGGGGGGTATTTGATAGACTTGTTTTTCCAAGGTCAATCATAAACGAAATGGTGTCTCTTGCGGTCGTCCTCGGATGCACACTGGCGAATTCTCCATCTGCGGTGTAAACGGTGCTCCGCGATCATCACAGGAGTGGGGCGCAGATGGGCTGCCCCGCGGTGGGGAGACCTCCGACACCTCCAGCAAAGGCCGCCTGCCACTCCCGGCCTTCCAGAGAGCCAAGGGGTCCGTCTTTCTGTCCCAGGTCTCACCTGCCTCCTACCCGGAGCTCGCCTACGGAGAGCCGGCTCCTTTCTGACCCCTCGTGCACGGAGTGGCCTGAGTGTGCTTTTGTTGCTCTGCCAAAATGCAACCTAAAGCATTCTGGTTGTTTAATAATTCAGAAAACGTTCATCTGTCTTTGCTGCTCCCGTTAAAGGCAGAGCAACAAAGTAGCAAACAGTGAGGGAAAAGTGTTTAATGTGATGTGAGCATTAATGTTTCTCAAGTAATTTCAGCCCATAGAGGTGCTAAAGCAGATAGCAAATCAAATATTAAATATTAACTTCTCAAAGCATTGTCTTCAAGTTATGCCCAGGCAAGTAATTCTCCAATATTCTGGAGCCAGTTCAGAAACAAGAAGTTGTTTCTGGCTCTGATGATGTCAGTGAGGTTCATCTGTATGGTGGCATGTATTAATACTTTCTTCTGGGGCACCTGGGTGGCTCAGTGGATTAAGAGTCTGCCTTTTGCTCAGGTCCTGATCTCAGGGTTCTCAGATCTAGCCCCCCCTGGAGCCCCACGTGGGGCTCCCTGCTTCAGTGGGGAGTCTGCTTCTCCTTCTCCCTCTGCAACTCCTCCCCCCCTGCTTGGGCATGCTCTCTCTCAAATAAATAAATAAAATCTTTTTAAAAATATATTTATTTCCTTTTCATTGCTGAATAGTATTCCTGGTGTGGACTCACCACATTTCTCTGTTCAGCAGTCGATGGACACTTCGGTTATTTCTGATATGAGACTTTTATGAATAAAATGCTGCTATAATCATTTGTATACAAGTTTTTGTGTGGATGGACGTTTCCATTTTTCTTGGGGGATTCGTAGGAGCAAAATTGCAGGGGTTATAGGGTAAATTTATGTTTACCTTTTTAAGGAACTGCTAAAGGGGATAGACTTCTGGGTTTTCGTGCTTGGAATCACCTTTTGGTTTCCAGGTAGACTTAGTCTGATTGGTCAGCAGTGATTCCTCCGGCCAGTGGTAGCTGGCACCGGCTGTGATAGCGTTAGCCCTCTCTTTCCCAGTAACTTGTTGTGGAGAGATAGCGGGTCATAAACGATAACAAAGCAACAGATATTTATCTGATGAACTCCAGAATTCAGTAAAATATGAGTTTTTGCTTATATTGGATATGAGAGGACATCTGTTCAAAGCTGTAATTACCTTTGGTGGAAAAAAATATAGATAACTTGATTAAAGCCTTTCACTTTTTTTTTTTTAGATTTTATTTATTTGACAGAGAGAGATTGAGATTACAAGCAGGCAGAGGCAGGCAGAGAGAGAAGGGGAAGCAGGCTCCCTGCTGAGCAGAGAGCCTGATGCGGGGCTCGATCCCAGGACCCTGAGATCATGACCTGAGCCGAAGGCAGAGGCTTAACCCACTGAGCCACCCTGGCACCCCCGATTGAAGCCTTTCATTCTGTTTATAGAAAAATATGCTTTGTGTTTGTGTTATTATGACTGCCCAAAAACACTTTGTTTCTTTTCTTTTCTCTCTCTCTTTTTTTTACCTTCGACACCTCTGTTGAAAGACCTCTTTGGAGTCTACCAGAATTATGAATGAGGCCACTGGACAGCTCACCTTCTGGCTTCACTTACTACCGACCTGTGTGATCTTGGGGGAAATGATTGCACTTTTCTGAGTTTTCTCATCCACAAAAGGGGGAGAATCATGTACTTATCTCTTTGTATTGTTTTGAAAATTACATGAGAAAATGCAAGCCAAGAATTTAGCTTATTGCCTGGTGCAGAATAAGCACTGAAAAATGCTATTTTCAAAAAAAGATTTTATTTATTTATTTATTTATTTATTTGACAGAGGGAGGAAGGGAGAGACAGAGAGAGCACAAGCAGGGGGAGGGAGCAGCAGGCAGAGGGAGAGGGAGAAGCAGGCTCCCCACTGATCGAGGAGCTGATGTAGGGCCCCATCCCAGGAACCTGGGATCATGACCTGAGCTGAAGGCAGAAGCTTAACCAACTGAGCCACCCAGGTGCCCCAATGTTAGCTATTTTTGTCATTATTATAAACCTAGTTCATCTGCTTTTAGACTTGTTCATTTGTCTTCGAGTCTCTGTGTTGGCTGTTAAATTCCCCCACACTCTGCAGCTGTGTGGTGTTTCCCGAAGAATGTTATTCTGACATCCCTTCCGGTCCTCCAGTTCAGCTTGGCAACCAACACGTGCTTTACTCACTCTGACATCCCTCCTCTGCACATTTCAGCCAGCTGGAATTGTAGCAAAGCAACGGCTCTAGGCTGATAAACTCACTATATTCCTATACTTCATTTAAGGAGAATGATTGTAAAAGGTTTGCAAGAGCATAAGATGGAAATAAAAATCACCATCCAGAGACAATTATGGTTAACATTTTAACTTTCTAGATAAGGATATGTGTGTATGTATATATGTGTATATATACATATATATATACATACATATACGTATATATACACACATATACATATATGTGTGTGTATGTATATTAAAAATAGATCACGACATATATACAGTTTTGCATTTTGCATTTCCCCTTTGTTCATTTAACATTATATTATAATTTCTCAAGCCATTGCATATTTTTTGAAAATTTTATTTTTAAAGAGAATTATTTTCTTTAAAGAGAATTTTAACTTACTTCCTCGTTCTTTTATCAGTGGGCTTGTTTTCCAAGTTTTTGTTCTTATAAAAGACATTATTATGAGTATCTTAGTGCAAGCATTTAAAAACTCACTTCCTTTAAAAACTAATGATGTATACTATATGCTGTCTAACTGAACATAATTAAAAAAACCTCACTTCCTTTATAAGTATTGTAAAAGTCAAGGTATAGTTTACAGTGAAACATGTAGATCTTAATTGTACAACTTGATGAGTTTTGAAAAATGCACACACCCAATATCTACTCCTTTGTGGAAAAAAAAAAGGAAACTTCTATCACCCTGAAGTTCCCTTGAGTCCCTTTTCAGTGAATCTCTACAACCTGACCCCTAGGATTTTTTTTTTTTTTTTTTTTGCCTTTTCTTAAACTTCATTTAACGGGAATTGTTAAAAGAAAGTTTCCCACAGACGATTTGTAGATCCATTTACTAGATCAAGTAGGCTTTTGTCCAGCAATTCATGAATCAAGGAGCATTCAGTCTAGCAGGTTAGAAAGCAGCTTCAAAGAGCTATAAAGGCAAGAGATTGTTTCTTATTGAGGTATGATTGGTAGATAACATTTTATTAGTTTCAGGTGTACAACACGATGAATCAATATTTGTATACATTGTGAAATGATCACAAGAACTCTAATTCAAGATTTTTATTTAATAAAAAAAAATTTTTATTTATTTATTAGAGAGCGAGAGACTGAGAATGAGAGGGGAGAAAGTCAGAGGGAGAAGCAGACTTCCCACAGAGCCAGGAGTCCGATATGGGACTCGATGCCGGGACTCCGGGATCATGACCTGAGCCGAAGGCAGTTGCTCAACCAACTGAGCCACCCAGGCACCCAAGAAGTCTAATTAACATCTGTTACCACACAGTTACAAATAGTTTTTCTTTGATAAGATCTTCTAAGATCTACTCTTTTAGCAACTTACAAATATACAACACAGTACTGTTAACTATAGTTACCAGGTTGCACACGACATCCCAAGGACTTATTTATTTTATAACTAGAAGTTCGTGCCTTTTGACTACCTTCACCCATTCTGCTCTACCCACTCATGTCCCCATATACAGATATACCTTGTTCTGTTGCCCTTTACTGTGTCCTTCACACATAATCATATTTCTCACAAGTGGAGCAAGTCCATTGACCCTATTTTCCCAACAGCATTTGCTCCCTTCAGTTTCTGGGTCACATTTGGTAATTCTTGCAATGTTTCAGACTTTTTTTTTTAAATTTTTTAATTTTAATTTTTTTTCATTTACCTTTGTTACTGTGATCTGTGGTCAACGACTGCTATTTGCTAAAATCTCAGGTGATGGTTAGCATTTTTTAGCAATGAAGTGTTTTTTAATTAAGGCATGCATATTTTTGTAGCCATAATGCTATTGCACACTTAACAGACTACAGGACAGTGTAAACATAACTTTTATATGTGCTGGGGAAACTAAAATTTCATTTGACTCACTTTATTGTGATATTTGCTTTATTGAGGCAGTCTGGAACCAAATCTGCAATATCTCTGATGTATGCCTGTATGACTGAGCTCATATAGTCTTTCTTCGTCTGACTTATTTCACTTATTATAATGCCACCAAGGTCCATCCATGTCATAAATGGCAAGATTTCCTTCTTTTTATGGCTTGGTAATATTCCATTATATATATATATATATATATATATATATATATATATATATAATGGTTATTTCCACATCTTGGCTATTGTATATAATGCTGCAATAAACTTGGTAGAGATATCTTCTTGAGTAAGTATTTTTGTTTCTTCCACATGAATGCCCAGAAGTGGAATTTCTGGATCATATGGTATTTCTATTTTTTAAAAAATTTTATTTATTTGACAGAGAGAGCGGGGGGTGGAGCGTGTGAGCACAAGTGGGGTAGAAGCAGAGGGAAAGGGACAAGCAGGCTCCCCAATGAGCACGGAGCCCTAGACGGGGCTCATCTCACACCCCTGTGATCATGACCTGAGCTGAAAGCAAGAGGTGGACATTTACCCCACAGAGCCACCCACATGCCCCCGGTATTTATATTATTAATTTTTTTGAGGAACCTCCGTACCGTTTTCGATAGTAGCGGAACCAATGTGCATGCCCAGCAGCCGCGCACAAGGTTTCCCTTTTCTTCACATCCTCACCAACACTTGTTGTTCCTTGTCTTTTTGATAATAGCCATTCTAAGAGGTGGGAGGTGCTATCTCACTGTGGTTTCTATTTGCATTTCCCTGATCATTAGTGATGTTTAACAACTGGCAAGACATTTTTATAGAGCAAAGTGAGCAGGAACAAGGAAGTTGTACTGGGCATTTGCTTACTGGTTAAAGCAGGGTTACTTTCCTTCTGTGAAGAAAACGGACATTTTGGAACCATGTTAGGTAATTTGTGCTGGATAGATGAGTGCTGATTGGCTGGCCTAGGCCTTTCTTTTCTCGGGGAGCCAAGTCCAGAGCATAGAATTTAACGTTTTGCTTTGCTTACCTGAGGCTTAGCATGAGGAACTTCAAGTTGGACCTAATCTGATTACTTTAATGGGATTATGCTGTCTCTGCTCTTTTATATCTTGCTTTCACTCAGATAGTGTTTTTAAGATTCACCTACGTAGTTATTTACATGGGTAATTTATTCCTTTTTATTCCTGAGTCATAGTCCATTATATGAATACATGCAATTTGTTGATCCATTTACCTGTTGATGGATGTTTGAGTTGTTTCCAGTTTGAGGCTATTATGAATAAAACTGCTATTAATATTCTTTTTTAAGTCTGTAAATATGTGTACATTTCTCTTGGGTGAATACCTAGAAGTAGAATTTCTGGGTCATAGGGAAGGTGGACATTTAACTGTATAGGAAATTACAAGTTTTTCAAAGTGGTTATAACATAACTACACTCCTAAAAGCAAGTATGAGTTCTGTTCACCATCTCCTATGGTATTTGGAGTTGTTAATCTTTTTTTCTTTTTAAAGATTTATTTATTTATTTGATACAGAGAGAGAGAGATCACAAGTAGGCAGAGAGGCAGGCAGAGAGAGAGAGGAGGAAGCAGGCTCCCCACTGAGCAGAGAGCCCGATGCGGCACTCGATCCCAGGACCCTGAGATCATGACCTGAGCTGAAGGCCGAGGCTTTAACCCACGGAGACACCCAGGCACCCCTAGAGTTGTTAATCTTGATTTCAGCATCCTGGTGTGTATTGGAGTATGTGGTGTGTCATTGTGTTTAATAGCATTTTCCTAATCATTAACAAATTAGATTTATCCTTTTAGTATTGAGTTGTAGGAGTTACTTATATATTCTAGAAATAGGTCCTTTGTCAGATGTATGCATTGTGAATGTTTTCTCCTGGTCTGTGGCTTACCCATTTGTTCTCCTGGTGCTGTTTTTTTGATGAACAGAAGCTTTCTTTTTGATGATGTCCAATTTATACATTTTTTTCTTTTAGTTTAGCGTTTTCTACGTCTTGTGTAAGAAATATTTTCTCTTATGTTTTCTTCTAGAAGCTTTATAGGCCACTTTTTTACACTTTATGATCCATTTTTTTAAATTTTTTTATTAACATATAATGTATTATTTACCCCAGGGTACAGGTCTGCGAATCATCAGGCTTACACATTTCACAGCATTTGCCATAGCACATACCCTCCCCAATGTCCATAACCCTACCCCCACCCCACCTCCCAGCAACCCTTAGTTTGTTTCGTGAGTTTAGGAGTCTCTTATGGTTTGTCTCCTTCCCCATCCCATCTTGTTTCATTTCTCTTCCCCACCCCCCCCTTAACCCCCTGCCCTGCCTCTCAAATTCTTCGTATCAGAGCGATCATGTGATAATTGTCTTTCTCTGACCGACTTACTTCGCTTAGCATAATACCCTCTAGTTCCATC
>CM052810.1:67513693-67529177 GCA_028533885.1 Nasua narica | reverse complement strand
ATTGCTTTAGGTAGCATAGACATTTTCACAATATTTGTTCTTCCAATCCATGAGCATGGAACGTTTTTCCATTTCTTTGTGTCTTCCTCAATTTCTTTCATGAGCACTTTGTAGTTTTCTGAGTACAGATTCTTTGCCTCTTTGGTTTTTATGATCCATTTTGAGTTAATTACTGTGTTTGGCTAAGGGGTCAAGTCTTATTTAATTTTTCCGTATGAACATCAACTTGTTAGAACACTTTTTAAAGATTTTATTCATTTGAGAGGGAGGGAGCACGAGCAGAGGGAGGGGCAGAGAGAGAGGGAGAAGCAGACTCCCTGCTTGGCGGGGAGCCCAACATGGAGCTCCATCCCAGGACACTGGGATCATGATCTGAGACCAACCGAGTCACCCAGGCATCCCTGTTTAGCACTATGTATTGAAAAGACTATATTTTCCTTATCGAGTTGCTTTGATGCCTTTGTCAAAATTGTTGAACCATATATACCTGGACCTATTTCTGGACTCTGTTTAAGTGATCTATTCATGTGTCCACACTACACTGTCTTGACCAGCATTCGTACTACCGTAAGATTTGACATCAGGTAATGTATGGCCTTCCATTTTGTTCTGTGGGTCCCTTATTTTCAACGTGAACATCTTGCATGCCTTTCATTAATTTTTCCATAAATATTTTACGATTTGGGTGCAATTATATTGTATTAAATTAAAATTTGTTGCTAGTTTTTATATATTTTCAAAAATCACTGCAACAGTGTTTCCAATCCTTAAGTTCTAGTAGAATCTAGCAAGAGCTAGGGTCTATTTCCTGTCCTCTTGAACTGATTGCGCCTTTGTGACGGCCTTAACAGATTGTGGCGGGAGTGATACTGCACGATTCCCGAGGCTAGGTTAGAAAAGGTGAACTAGCCTGTGCCTGGCTCTGTCTCTTGGGACTCTTGGAAGCCAGCCACCCTGCTGTGCGGAAGCCCAGGCTACCTGGAGAGGACATGATGACGTATACCGGAAGACAGCCCCCCAGCTAAGATTCCAGCTGCAGCCAGCATCACATGCTAAACACGAGTGCTAATGAGTAATCGAGGGGCAGGGGTCTGGACCACCTGTCCCTTTAGTCAGTAGGAAGATAGATATTGACCATTCTACTGAATATTTCTTCTTCTGTGTCCAATTTGGGACGCTGTGTAAAATATGTAAAAATGAGAGGAATTTGGAGTCATCAGAACGCATTTACAGAATGCTGCATGAGACCACATAGAAGAATAAAGTTTTCTACTAAATCATTTTCTTTGCTGAATTCTTTGCCCAATACTCTCAGGGTTGCCTTTTAGCCTGTTTGTGAATAACAGGGAAAGAGGAAGAAAGAAAACCTATGAAGAAAACCTAAAAATAAATTTATCTGGGGACAAACAGAAAGGAAAGGGGTTAGGGATTGGTAGTAGCTTCCACTCGGTCTCTATTATTCCCTAAACTGGGGAGTAGGTACACTGATGAACACTATATGCATATCTGTACCTTTTTATATGGCGTATATATGTAGTTTCCTTTTAAAAAATATCTATGTATAGACACATATGCACACATATAAGAGAGATATATATATACATGCATGAACATTTTTTTCATGTATAAACATTTTAAAAGGAAATGGGGTTTTAGTTTGAAGAAAGGGGCTTAAGAAATGGCTCAAAGTCTTCATTGGTATGAAAGAACTTGAGAAGGACGCAAGCTGGCTATTCTCTAGCACCATGAAGATTAAATAAGAATGGGTTTCAGTTAAAATAGAATTTTTAAGATGGTCAGAGGGAAGAACTGCTTGAAAACCCTCATTCTTGAGCATTGAAATGTGCTGCCAAGAGAGGTTGTGCAGTTTTCCTTCCTTGGAAATCTTGAGAGAAAACATGGTCAGCCTTTCTACAGTCACACCACAAGGGGGTAGGTTCTCTCTCTGGGAGACAGGGTCTGTCTTCCCGGATCTCACTGCTTAGGGAGGGGGTACACAGAATAGAGAAGATGGGAGACAACTGGCTTTCAGGGAAAGAAAACTCTAATCCCCCCCTTTTTCCTTCTACATCATGCCTTAGGACAAAAAGGCCTACTCTTGACTCAATGATATTTATCAACCCCCAGTGCTAGGGGCTTGGTATATCCTGCTTGGCCTGTCTTTTGAGAGATTTTTTTTTTTTTTTTTCCTGCAGGATGCTCCTGTCACCTGACTTGTGAGTGCTTGGTGTGGTGGCTCTATAGAGAACTGAGGCAAATGCTTTTTTTTTTAATTAAAAAAAATTTTTTTTAAAGATTTTACTTATTTGACAGATCATAAGTAGGCAGAGAGGCAGGCAGAGAGAGAGGGAAACAGACTCCCTGCTGAGCTCGATCCCAGGACCCTGAGATCATGACCTGAGCTGAAGGCAGAAGCTTTAACCCACTGAGCCACCCAAGTGCCCCACAAATGCTCTTTCTTGAGAAGTTCTTGCTTCTGTAGGGTTGAGACAAAACGTATTTCTCTGACTATTCCTGTTGCTCTGATTTTGCATTGGCCTTTCTTTTTACAGGCTTGGGTCTCCTTTGGTTCTAGCCTAGGTTGCCTCTGGCAAGGGTGAAAGCATTTGAGAGGTCAGGTAGGTTATGGAATGATCCATACCGGCATTTGGATTCTAAGATTGATAGTAAATAATGGTCATCGGCTAGCTTTTATCCTTTGTGCATCTGTATCTTTAGAAGACCTCAAAGATAGGATTTAGGTCTGGATTCTGTGCTCAAAGGCCACCCTTAACTAACTTCCCAAGAGAGATACCAGCCAGTCAGATCAGGGAAATTAGCCATGGCCGTCAATGAGAGAACACAAGTTCAAGTGAGTCACCCATCTATTACTTCCTGCACGTCTTCAAAGTGGGTCAACTGAATCTCAACACTGTACCAAGTTGCTAGGACAGTTTTGGTTATCAGCAGATAAATACAGAAACAGAAGTGCCCCCTCCCATCCCCGCCCATTTCATGGTAAGGATGCACAAAATCGGGATAAGGCACAGGGTCAGTTTACGGCAGGCAAGGCAATGTTCTGTATTTAACATACTCAGCTTCTTAAAAATTAAAAGATAATGTCTATCTACTCTTTCTTTTGCCATCTGGTTATGGTGGAAACATTTTTCATCTTAGAATTTGGGGTTGAAAAAATTGTATTTTTCAACCAAGTCCTTTTCAGTTCTGCTTAGCCTTCAAGGGGTTGTCACTGATAGAAAATTGAATCATTAGTGACAAAGTTTTTGATAAATTCACTGCTACTATGAAGTGTTTTTTTTTTTTTTAAGATTTTATTTATCTGACAGAGAGAGACACAGCAGAGAGGGAGCACAAGCAGGGGGAGTGAGAGAGGGAGAAGCAGCCTCCCCACCAAGCAGGGAGCCCAATGTGGGGCCTGATCCCAGGACCCCGGGACCATGACCCAAGCCGAAGGCAGATGCTCAAGGACTGAGCCACCCAGGCGCCCCAAGGATGTAGTGGCTTTAAGGGCACCCTCAGCAGCTATGAAGACCCACTGAGATCTCCCACCCTGAAACTCAGCTCAACAATTTTGAAAATTTTCTTCTTCCTCAACATCCTGCTGAAGACTCATTTCTTATCAGAAACACCATTTTTTTTTTTTTTTGAGGGCCCAGAAAAAGTAGGCAGGGAATCCTACTTGAAGTTAAAGTTGTCAGTCTATTGTCCATCCCTACTGCATTTTTTCTAAGAAATTCTGGAGCAGAGGCTAGCCAGTAGGAGCTTGAGGGGCTGCATGATGTTTTCTCATGGGGCACCAATTCTGCTCAACTCTGTTCTCTTCAGTCCCTGATATTTATGTTAAATTTAGCGTAAGGATCTCATCAATAAACGTAAGGTCAGACTCTCCTTGAATCATTTTTCTCTTCATTCTGAGGTCAGAATTTCATCAGATATTAAACAGATTCAGCATTTTTTTCTTTTTATGGAACTGTGCCCGGACAGACCAACCGCGGTTTAAACACTGATGAGTAAAAACAAAAAAAATGGATCAAGTGACCTTGGATAAGTCACCTCACCTCTCATTGATTTTTGTTTCCAATGGAAGAAGGTGTGCTAGTGTGTGGCGCGCGCTAAATATTCCTAGGGGCCTCTTACAGTTTTAACATGCCACTAATGAGAATTCTAGGCGGGCTGGGGGGTTAAGAGTCTGGAGACCCAGGATTTCTTTTCGTTCCAGGCCCTACACCTTAGAAATACCTGTTCCTTGAAGAACCTATACAGATCCCACCAAAATAGACACAGAACAGAAACCAAGAAAAGAAAGGGAAGTTTCTGAACGGTTCGCACGGGACAGTTGCACCGCATGACAAGTGACAGGTAAAATAGGTAGCAGACTGGCACAGGCAGAAAAGGGTACCCCAAGGCGTGACCGCCTCCTAGAAGAGCCCCCTAGGGCACCGATTCATGCCCCCGGCCCGCCGCCTTCTCCGCCACCTAAAAGCCCCCTGTCCCGCTTAACGGTCCCGACTCTGCCCGGCCGCGGCCCCGCTCCTCCTCCCTCCCGGCTCCCCGCCGTAGGGCCAGACCCCTCCCCCGCCGCGCCGCCGCCGCCGCCGCCGCCGGGCCAGCGGGGCCCGCAGCGGTGGCGTTCGCGGGCGCTGCCGCATTGGCCGGCGGCTGCGGCACGGACGGCGCAGCCTCCTCGGGCCGCGGCCGCGGCACAGGCGCCAGCGCTCCCTGCGGCCCCGCAGTCCGGTCCAGGAGCGCGCCCACCCATGGCCCTCGGGCCGCCGCCCCTGCGCCCAGCCCTGCGCGCAGCCGCCGCCGCCGCTCGCCCAGGGGCCGCGTAGCCCCCGACCCAGGCGCGATGCCGAACGCCTCCGGCCTGGACAGAGCTCTTAAGATGTCCCTGCCCCGGAGGTCGAAGATCCGCTCGTCCGTTGGTGAGAGGGGAGGGGCGCGCGGCGGGGAGGGTCGGCGGGGCGGGGGCGCCGGCGCGCGGAGGGGAGCCACCGCCCCGCCCTCCGTCCGCCTCCCTTCGCGGGGGCCTGGCGGTGGCCGCGGCGCCCCGCGGTTCCGCGCTGCCTGCACCTGGGGGGCGAGGTGGCCCCACACCTGCGCCGCCGGAGGGGTAGGGGCGTCCGAGACCCCGGTCCGCCCGAGACCCCGTTCCGCCCGCGGGGCCGCGGTGCGTGTGCGCGCGCGTGCGAGCCGCGGCGCGCATGCCCGGCCGCCCCCACGCGGGGGTGCCGCGTGCCCGGCTCGGTGGGCGCAGAGACCGTGTGACGTCTGCCGTGTCCCCGCGCGGTTTTTGCTGCAGCGCCCTAGGGAACCGAAGGGTCACAACAATGTTTGTCGCTACCTGGGCCCGCGGGCCTTGCGCGCACACAGCGACGACGCACTCGCTCCCGACCCCCCCGCACAGCACCCACACACCCCACACCGCACCTGAGCGCCCGCGCGCGGGGACGCCAAACCTCTGAAGCCCCCCCACCCCCCGCCCCGTGCTTCAGACACAGCCACAGGGTGTCACATCTAGACACTTGAGTTTTGTATCGTACAGAAAAACGTAGAAACCCAAATCATGTCAAGCGGGATGTGATGTGATTATGATCCACGATGGGTTACCTAGACCCTTAGGTAATGAAAAATGGAAAGGGAACTTAAGGAATGATACGCTTTCTTACCATTTCAGGACTGCTGGCGAGTTTGTAGGTCGATCTTCGATCTTTGGTGGGAGGAAGGGACACAGCTTGCAGTTTGGGGATGGGTCACGTGTAATCTTTGTGAGGTTTTTGTTGTTGTTTTGAGAAAATACGCATATGAAAATAAACGACTTTCCGGTTTCTGTAATTGAATCATGTGACATAGGAAGAGCTATCAGGTCCTTCCGACCAGTGTTTCTGAGTAGCGAAAGGGCACCTTCAGATCCACCTGAGGACAATCGTCGCGTGAAAGGATCCCGGGGCTGAGGGCTGAGGCTAGACTGTGGGGCGTGCGGGCAGAAGCTGGGAGACCAGCTGGGAGGGGACAGGGGTAATCCAGGTGCCAGACGGTACCTGGGGCAACGCTGGGGTGGAGGGGGGGGGGCGGAGTGAGCATGTCCTCCCTATGTCCGAAGGTAGAGCCAACAACATTTGGTAGTGATTTGGGTGTGAGGTTTCAGTAAAAGAATCAGAGGGTGGCTAGGAGGAAAAAGAAAGTTGAAGAACGTGCCACTCACGCACGGAGATGGGGAAAACTGCAGAAAGAACAGGGCTCTCATTTGCCTGTGTGTGTGTGTGTGTGTGTGTGTGTGTGTGTGTGTGTGTTTGTGTGTGTGAGGGGCAGTGGGTTAGGAATTTGGTTTCCAAGTGCCTGCAAGAGCGTGGAGCAGACATGTTTACATTTATGAGCCTGGAGTTCAGGGGAGTGGTCTAGAGCAGGGATGTAAATTCAGGTGTCCTCAGCAGGACCCTCTCCGCTGTTGCTGTCTTAGATGTCTTAATGATTTTCGAATGAGGGGCCTGCATTGTCATTTTGCCGTGGGACCTGCCAGTGATGTAACCAGTGTGTAGAGACGTGGCCCAGAAGAGAAAGGTCCTTGGACAGGCCTGGGTACATGGGCATTTCAAGGTCAGGGAGATAAAGGCAACAGCCACAGGGCTGAGAGGATGGCCAACGAGGTCGGAGGAAAAGCCCCCAGCCGTGCTCTGAAGCTCAGTGAGCCCACAGTTCTGAAGGCGGGGGTTGCTCAGCTGTGCCCAGTGCTGCTGGGAGCTCAGGAAAGGCGAGACCTGAGAAGGGTCCATCACGGAGGGCACAGGTGACCTTGCAGAGAGCTGTTTTGTGTAAGCATGGGCAAAGATGTCTGAAGAACAGCTTCAGAGAGAGAGACATTAGAAGATGTTGGCAACAGCAAGTCCAGAAAACTCTTTTGGGTGAATTTTGTAGCAAAGGGGCAGAGAGCAAATGGAGTGGTAGCTAGAGGGGAAGATGTGAGTTCTAGAGAGGTGGTTTTATTTTAAGACGAGTATTACAGTCAAACAGTTGATGGCCTGAGTGTCAAAGGAAGGGGTTTTTAGGGAGAAAGGAGGGCCGGTGATCTGAGATCATCAGTGAGGAAAAGGGTCGTCAAAGCAGAGCAGTGAAGGCAAGAAGTCCAGAGGTTGGGGGGAGATAGGGCATTTGCTGATGAAAGTCTTCAAGTTCTAGAAGGCAGGAAGGTTCTAAGAGGTGGAGTTTCTGTGAAGAATTTGCATATGGCGTGAGGAAGAAGGGGGACCTGGGTAGTGTGGGCTCCGTGGGGACACTCTTGTGAATGAGGGTAGAGGAGCTGATAGGCTGAGTTTGGATGAGGCCCAGGGAAGACAGAAGTGCTGGGGCTGGGGGTAGGTGCGGCAAGGGGACGGCTAGTGGGTGCTGGAGATTAGCCTAGGAGTGTCCTGAGCCCCGAAACCACTTTTTTTCCAGTGCTCCCCACAAGTGGGACGTTGCCATTAGCACAACCGGCACTCAAAGCTTTGGGTACCATAATCAACCATTCTGTAAAATGTCTCCACTCCTTTCGGTCCTTTACTTCTCCACGTGTGTTTTTTAAAGAACCTGTTTTAAAATGAAACAAAACAACATCCTCTTAGAATTTTTGGTTACATTTGCATTAAATTTATAGATTAGTCAGGGAAGAGTAGACATTTAAAAAAAATGTCCTTTTAACCAGAAATGTGGGTATTTCTCATCATTTCTATGTGTCTTCTTTTAGGTCTTTTATTCAAGTGGTATAATTTTCTCCATAGGTTTTAAAAGATTTATTCCTGGATACTTCTGTTACTAGAATAAATGGGGATTCTTAAAAAATCACATTTTTAGTTGGATTGTTGCTGATGTCTAGGAAAGCTATTGAATTTTTATGTTGTGTATCAACCACCTAGTGCACAGTCATAAATTTTCAAAGTTTAGGATTCTCTTAAATTTTTGGGGGGACATCCTCATTATCTGCAAATAATAATTTCATTTCTTCCTTTATCATTGTTATGCCTCATAATATTTTTCTTATCTGATGATGTTTGCTACTATTGCCAATAAAAAGTTTGACCAGAAGTGCCATTCTTGCTTTGCTCTTAGAATTAAAGGGAATGCTTCCAGAATTTCTTGTGCAAGGGGTATTTGCTGTTGGAGTTGATAGCTGCTCTGTATTACTCTAAGGAAGCACTCTGCTCTTCCTACCCAGTGGTTCATTTAGGGGAGAGGCAGATTTATTGTGCATATTAAGATAATCATAAGGGACCAGCCAAATACTGAAAGATCCCTGGGTGGTTGTCAGGTCTTTCCCTCTCCTCTCTGGATCTTTGTGTTCATTGAAAGTGAATCGCAGCCCATGCATCAGAATGGCCATAATAAAAACTAGTGACGTCAGCAAACGCTTGCAAGGAGGCAGAAAACCGAATCAGTCCTGCGTGGTTGCTGAGAAGGTAAAATGGCACAGCCACTCGGGAAGAATGACGGTCTCTCTTAATTAATTAATTAGTTAATGTTGACGCACAGTGTTAACATTAGTTTCAGGTGTACAACATTGTGTTTGGCCATGTGTATCTGTCTTGCTATGCTCGCCCTAAGGGTGGCTACCAACTGTCAGCATTCAGTTCTGTGCACCCTGTTCCCTATGTGCCTTTCGTCCCCGCGACTTACTCATTCCATAACTGAAAGCCTGTACCTTATCCGTTTTGTCCATCTCCCACTCCCCTCCCCTCTGGCAACCACCAGTTTGTTCTCTGGATTTATGGATCTGTTTTGCTTTTTTTGTCTGTTTCATTTTGTAGATTTCACATATAAGTAAAATAGTAAGGTATTTGTCTTTGACTGCTTTCACTGAGCATAATGCCCTCTAGGTCGATCGATGTCATAGTGGATGGCAAAGTTCCCTTCGTTTTATGGCTGACTATATTCCGCTGTGGATATAGACCACATCTTCTTTATCCATTTCAGTGATCAGTGCACAATTTTCAATGGACCATTAGGTTGCGTCCATGTAAAGAACGCTGCAGCGAACCCGGGGGTGCTTATATCTTTTTGAATTAGTGTTTTTGTGTTCTTTGGGTAAATATCCAGTAGTGAAATTACTGGATCATGTAGTATTTCTATTTTTAATTTTTTGAGGACTGTCCGTACGTTTTTCCACAGGGGCTGCCCCAATGTACATTCCCATCAACAGATGTTTCCATGGGGGGAACCTGGGTAAAGGGGACACAGAATCTCTTTATTTTTCTTACAATTGCACGTGGATCTAAAATGACCTCAAAATAAAAAGTTTAGTGGGGAAAAAAGGTAAACCACAGTAATTTTTATCGGAAGAAAATAGTCATCATATTTCAGGTCTGGTAGAGTACTCTCAGTTCAAAACATTTGAGTGATAATATTAGAATTTCATTGATTGGCTTTTCCCTCAGGATAATTAGAATTGTTTCCCACCTGTTTCTATTAACACAGCAGGACCTCTGGGTTTGAGAAGCTTTGTGCTTGGCCCATTGGCTCCTGCTTGACATATCTCAGTAGGGCCTGGGGCAGGGGTGAACTCAGACCTTGGTGCACTCCCCTAAAATTATTCTCATTTTCTTAATAAACTCATAGTGAACGGGTGAAAGACCACCATCTGTTTCAAGATTATTTGCTCAGCTGCATACTATTTAGGAAGATAATTCTGAGATTATTACTTTTTGCTTATGAGATATCTTTGACTCCTTCCTTAATCTGGATATTCAGTGGTACTTTTGCGAATGCTACCTTTCTCCAAATATATATTTTCTGTTAGTGTCTCAGACGTTTTACCAGGTGGTAGAAATGCAAAGACTAAGAAGGGGTGGGCCCCCTGCCTGTATGGAGTTTACAGTTGGCTCAAGATCGAGCCTTTCAGTCCAGTAAGGGAGGCAGAGTGGAACTGGAGTTGTTGGTTTTAACAAATCTATGTGGAGTGCCTACTGTGTGCCAGGTACTACTCTTGGGGCTGGCGATGGAGCGGCGAGCAGAGCAGGTGTGCTCTCTTGGAGCTTGTGGTCTCGTGGTTGGTTGCAACCCACGGGGTCAGTGCTCTCAACTCTCTTATCCTGACTTGCGGTGACGCTCATGGACGGTGGCACTCATGGACGGTGACATTCGTGGACGGTGACACTCATGGACGGTGACACTCATGGACAGTGCGCACAGATGGATAGTGAAGTAGGCGTGTGTGTATATGGGTGTGCGGGGGGTGGAGGTGAGCAGTGAGGACCGCAAGGAAGGGGAGTTGTTTTTTATAGACTGTGTTGGTCAGCAGGATCTAGGGAAGGAGCTTCTTCCCTGTCGTATTAAATTTAGGGATTTTGGCTTCAATGAAACAAGATTAGCAGTGAAGAGCTGGTGGGCAGCAAGCACGCAGACCAAATACAGAACTTGGAGGAGTACAGATCTCCCAGAAATGGTCCCTAGTGTCCTCCTCCAATTCCTCCACGGAGTCAGTTTTCCCATAACAACCTGCCCCAAATTTCAATGGGAGACGTGGGAAACTGAGGGCTGTTAAAGTAGAAAGAGCTCTAATATTAGAATGTGAGGGTGCGTTGGAAGCCAGAGCGGGTGTATCGAACTCAGAATATGCAGCTCAGGATCTGCCGAGTGAGGAGGCAGAAGCCACTTGCCCGAGGTAGGCAGGCAGCTCCTTCAAAGCCCCAGCGCCCACTTTGGGAAAGTGAAAACCCTCGGGGTCGTTTCGATCGAAGATGCGGTTTCGGTACCCTTAAACAAGGAAGTAGGCACAAGAGGTAGTACTTACAAATCCCAGAAGCGGGGTTGGGGCACAGTGAGCTTGGGGAAGAGCAGCCCTCTATCCTGGGTCACGAGTGAACGGGAGGCAGAGAGCAGGGTAAGCAAGCGCACCTGTTATGTCAAAGGTGGTCGGGGTGGAGGCCACTAGCTTTTCCCGACCTAAACTCTCAGTGGTTATTTTAAAAGGCACTTGGGAACAAGCACAGTGAGGACTGATGGTGCACTCCTAAACTCAAGTCCATCTCTCCAACGCCCAGACCCCAGGTAGGAGTCGGGTTGTCTTATCGTAAGATACGTAGGCAGCAGCTGAGAAACATAAACGTTGTTTGTCATCACAGAGGGCTGAACCACTTCTCAGAAATGGCTTTGTCCTCCGGTTTCACAGAGGAGAAAAACAAGTCAGAGACATTCCTTGCTTGCGGGTTAGCTTCCAGCAGGAGCAGCTAATGCCCAAGCCCAGGGTGCTCTCGGCCCCCTCCCGACGCGCCTGGGTCAATATCACACCCGAGTTGAACGGGACAAGTTCTGTTTTTGTCTTCTGTTCCTCAAAGGGTAATACATAAACAGCTGGGCTGATTCCCCCGCTTCTGTTTTCTGTACTATCTATCCTGTGGGTACTCAGTAAATAAAGCTCTCGCTGTGCTCCGTCATGGATTAATCTTTGAACTTGGTCTAATAGTCTAGATTATGTTTGGAAGTTTCTCTGTGGTGGTATATATCAGGGTTAAAACACCTAGCTTCGGGATCGAGAGAACTGGATCCAATTCTGTATGACATTGGAAAGCTTCCTTTAGTTCTATTACACAGGTGGATGAAAATACATTTTATACCTCACGGGGTGGTTGTGATTAGTGAGTAACGTGTATAATAAAGAAGTGGGTGGATGAGTTATTTGATACATCAAGAGAACCGTGTGATACAATCAAGCTTATATTGACACTATGTCATATCTTTCTCCCGCTGCCCATCATCGTTCAGGGTAAACTCCTGCACTTACTTACCTGCAAGCCAGCAGGAGTGGCAAGAACTTCACCTGTCACTAGTGCCCCATCTAAATCTCAGGACGGAGGCTTAACTAGGGGTCATTATCGGAGCATTAAAGCATTCTTTGTGTGTCATTATCCAGGCACATGGGATCACCCACCGAGCGCTCGGATGATGGATAGAGAATTCATCCCCCAGTGTCTCTGGAGGCTCTAACCTTCTGTTCATTTGTCCTGCCTTCAAGGCCATTTTTTACTCTACAGGTGGCCAATAAGCACCTCAGTCGATGGCTTCGGTTGCTTAATAATTGATTTTCCTTTTACAGCAGATGTTTAATCTTAGACCCTTCTCTGACAGAGGTGCTGGCTAGAACAAAGGGTTAAATTGAAATTATTCTCGAAAAACGTTTTTCAAACGGTCATGGGAGGATGGGTATAGAACACCTTTTAAGATGAGTTTCTGCCTTTCCTCCTTGGATCTTTACAATTACCAAATATAACCCCTGGTCAATACAACTCTGGATACAGGATATTATTTACATCCATTTAGGCCAGCAAAAGCGCTCAGGGCAAATGTTAACAACCATTAGGAAAGACTAAAAATAGAAGTGATCTCACATCCATGCCCTGGGATTTTTTCCCCATCATTAAGGGCAAACACAGGAACGAGACCTGGGAGAGAGCCCTTGCCAGGATCGAGCCCCGAGGAAGTGGGGATTATTAGTGGCTCACGCAAAATATCCTGACCGCCCATGGGGACACGGTCCCACACGGACACACACGTCTGCCTGCAAAGATGTGCCCATAAGAGTGCACGAATA
Source organism: Nasua narica (assembly GCA_028533885.1). Lineage (NCBI taxonomy): Eukaryota > Metazoa > Chordata > Mammalia > Carnivora > Procyonidae > Nasua > Nasua narica. Next base: position 67,516,618 of record CM052810.1, on the reverse strand, counting down.
ATATCGTTCATCCATCAGCAGTGACTGGGGAGGGCTCGCTGTGTCATATATGGTCATAGACGGTGTGCATGTGTGTGCCCATACCGTTTACATGTGTCTCTTGCCCTGAAGAATCAGGATCTGATATAACATCACATTTCACCCTGAAAAGTGATCTAATCCTGATGAACTTGGATTCGGAGGTTTTACATTTGCAAGCAAGTTTTCCAGTCTTTGGTAATCTTATGCCAGATGATAAGCAAATGTCACATCTCACACATTTCGGTGGAGTGTCTGGGGGCTGCTGCTCCCTCTTCTGTCTCTGGAGATACAGTGTAAGCTGCAGTCAGCACTGAGGCTCCAGGATTACTGTAAATATTTTAAGTGCATTACCGAGCCGGGTCATACGGGGAAACGAGGGCAAGCAGATGCTACACGGAGGAAGGACCTCTGGACTCGGACATTTGGAATCTCCTTCCAGATCCTAAGTTCAGGGAGCACGGCTTTCTTCCCTGGCCTTAAACGATGCCTTCATACCCCGGAGGCTCTCATTCACATTCAGAGGGAGAGATTCTGGGACCGCTGCTGAGCTGTTCGGCTTCATGCTCCACGGGATCAGCCTCTTATGAACTATTTTTAGCCGCATAACGATTAGTCTTATTTAAGACTCTTTCCCATTTTCTGTGTTTTCTTTATCCTGAGGCACTGGGGACGCAGAACTTTGGTTTTACCACTACAGATTTTCTAGCCTTGGACCCCAGAGAGGTAGTTCCCGTTTATCTAGCAGACAAATGAAGTGACCCCTTGTCCTCTGGCTTCTCGGCAGCTGACCAAACTGCTAAGGGTGTGAGATAGTGTGGGTGTTTCTGTTGTGCCCCCCCGCCCCACCCCCAGTCCCTTCCCCACATTACCCACGCTGTGCATTGGTGCTGGTGGGAATATTAGAAAGATGCCCTCTGGATCCTCCCCTCGTTCATGTCTGTGTGGACCCTTCCTGATGCTTGGAGATGCATCTTAACTCTTCCACTGTCTGATTTTCAGATGTTCGGGTGTGGGCCAGTGTTCTGGAAGGGAAGGCACCGGTGTGGGCCAGCGATTGAGAGGGCCTCAACTGAGAAATAAATTGGGCTGGGTTTAAACACCAGGGCTCCGTAAAGATCACAAATGCAATACACGGTTAGGGGCTCTGACAACATTCCAGGTGAGAAGTCATGAGGGCCTGGGCCGGCACAACACCAGAGATGCGAAGACCGAATGACTGTGGGAAGCACAGCTGAGTTGGAATGGACAGGGCATAGGGGTGGAAGCAGGCAGGAAGAGAAGTCTGTCCATCTTTGCCTGCCCGTTACTTGCCCTCTGAGAGCCCAGATACTTGGCCGAGTGTCAGCAGTCCTCAGAGAGTCAGACATCATCGAAGTCGAAGGCGACTTTCTCGATCGGTGTGGTCCCAGATGGTGGCCGCTAGCCACAAATGGCTCCTGAGCACTCGGGGAGGGAGTCAGACTGAGCCGTGCTCGAGGTGCAGGAAGCACCCGGGAGTTTGAAGACTTACTACGGAAAAAGAATCTGAGCCATTTCATTAGTAATGTTTTATGTTTATTATGCATTGAAATAATATTTTGGATAGGTCAAGTGAAATAAAATATGTTATTCTAGCTGTTTTCTGTTTCTTTTTACTTTTTTTTTTTTTTAGCGTGGCTACTAGCAAATTTAAGAGGGTGTATATATCTTGGACAACTCTGCATAGACGATCTTGTCCAAACATTTGTGATCGACTTCATGGAATTGCAGACTTTCCCGAAATAAAATTGTCTGGGAGCCCAACGCCTTCCTTCCTAGGGTAGGAAACCAAGGCTGTGGAGGGTTACATTCTGGAACTTGCCCAGGTTTCCAGAGGCAGTGACAGCCCAGAGCCTGTAATTAACCGGCTAATGATACAGTCGCGCCCCCCCCCCCCCTTCAGTTTTGCTTTCGTCAATTTCAGTCACCAGCAGTCAAATTGCTCTCTGGAAACAGATGATCCTCATTCTGGCCAATCGGCGGAGGGTCCGAAGTAGCCTGGCGCTCCGTCACCATGCCGGCCGGCATCACTGACCTCGCTTCGTCTCACCACGTGGGCACTTCATCATCGCACATCATCACAAGAAGAAGGGGGAGATTTTGAGGGAGAAGCTACATTCACATCACTTTTATTATAACATATTGTTGTTACCGTGGTCTGTTTATTAGTAATTAGTCTCTTACGGTGCCTAATTTATACATTTAACTCTATCACAAGTATTATGTGTGTGTATAGGAAAAACACAGTATACGTAGGGCTCAGTGCTATCCACAGTTTCAGGCATCCACTGGGGTTGTTGGGACGTGTCTTTGTAGATAAGGGGGGGTTACCGTACTGCAAAATTCTGTTGTATTTCTTTGAACCTAACATCTAATAAAACCTACTTCCTCGAGTGCTTATGGTCTGAGATCATCAGTCGGTATTTACCGAGAGGATCTTCAAATATGATGCACCTGCAATTTATGATTAAATGAACTTCTGGCCGCATGCTGTGCAGTCTAGAGTGAGCACCGGCAGAATTTATACAGCCTCCTTTACAACCAGTGGGCATCTCGTGTCGATCTCCTCTTCCCAGAGGCTGGTCAGTAATTGGAGTGGAGCCAAGTTGTTTAAAGACACACATTTTAAAAATGTTTCCCTCTTGGTGTATCCCCCAGAAATGGAAAAGTAAACACAAAAGAAAAAATAATCCAAGGGCTGTGTTCAGACACCATTAGCCTTTCAGTGGTGCTGAGTCTTGTTGAGAAGACAAAGTAGGGATGAAGGGATGGACTTTTTAGATTGTTCCTGTACTCTGAGTTTTTAGGAATTTCTTTTAATATTGATGAAATTATGGGCTGTGATACTAAATTCAGGCTGGGTAACCAAGATGATACTTGTGTTGT
>CM052810.1:67481282-67513193 GCA_028533885.1 Nasua narica | reverse complement strand
CTACTTGTGCTGTCTCTCAAATAAATAAATAAAATCTAAAAAAAATAAAAAAGAGTGAGGGCAAAGCTCTGCAATGTGACAGAACAGCCTTCTGCGGCTAACATGGGGTTAAATGAGCACAGAACGAACTAGCCTCAGGTCACAGACTAATTCCCTTTACAAGGGTGTGAGAAGACAAACAATAATTTAATTTAGATAGCAGCTCTTCCTGAAATTTGAGGGAATATGAGGAGAGAAGTGACCCTTGCTTTATTTTCAGGTACTGAAAATAGGCAAGTTTGGAAATTGGGAATCTCGGCATTTTCGATGTAAGGAGAATGAAATAGAAATTGTTGGATTTTGTAATGTTACAAATACAGGAATGTGATTTTGTTGTGTCGGATAAGCTCTGGGCTTAATTGAGGTCCGTAATTGTGGGAAACGAGGTAGCAGCAATCTAGTCACTTTCTGGGAAGCATCCTCAACCTGATGTAGGTTCACTTGGAAATCTTCCATCTCATATCTTATGTTGAGCTCCTAGGGGTGAAATGTACAAATGTCGTAGAATATCTGAGAAGCTGTGGGAAAAGTGGTGAACAGAGAAGGGCTTTGCCGAGCCTGTTTGTCATACTCAAGTTTGGATTGAAGAAGTCTGCAAAATCACCTCACCTAGCTGGTTTTCACTGGAAATCAACAAATAATTACTGACCTTTTCTTTCTTTTTAAAAGATTTTATTTATTTATTTGACAGAGAGATCAGGCAGAGAGGCAGACAGTGAGAGAGGGGGAAGCAGGCTCGCCACTGAGCAGAGAGCCCAATGCAGGGCTTGATCCCAGGACCCTGAGATCATGACCCGAGCCCAAGGCAGAGGCTTAACCTGCCGAGCCACCCAGGCGCCCATAATTATTGAACCTTTCCTGTGTATAATGTGTCCAGCAGTGACCTGGATACTTTGTGGCTAAAGGAGGCATGATACTACATAGTTCCTGTTTCCAAGGAATTTACCATCTGGTTGGGGAGATAAGACCTGGACATGTAAAAAGGAGGTAATAAAAATATATAATATTTCAAGACAATAATAGTAGAGGTGCCCACAGGGCATGATTAATCGCTGAGTGAGTTACGAGGATAATAAATGGACACTTGAAGCAGAGCCCAGTCGTGGTGTGCTTTTCAGAGCAGGACTTGAGTGAGGTTTTTCATTTTTTGGCTTTTTTAAAAGGGTAATTTTTAAAAAAGATTTTATTTATTTATTTGACAGAGATCACAAGTAGGCAGAGAGGCTGGCGGGGGTGGGGGGGGAAGCAGGCTCCCTGCTGAGCAGAGAGTCCAATGCCAGGCTTGATCCCAGGACCCTGAGATCATGACCTGAGGTGAAGGCAGAGGCTTTAACCCACTGAGCCACCCAGGTGCCCCTTAAGAGGGTAATTGCGGTATAATTTACATACAGCGAAATTCACCCTTTTTAGGTGTGCAGATTGGCTTGACAATTTTGACAAATGGATATATACAACTGCAAGCCATCTGGACACAGACTATTTTCATCACCCCCGAGGTTCTCCCCTGTCCCTTTTTTTTTTTTTTTTAAGATTTTATTTATTTATTTGACAGAGAGAGAGATCACAAGCAGAGGGAGAGGGAGAAGCAGGCTCCCCGCAGAGCAGGAAGCCCCAAATGGGGCTTGATCCCAGAACTCCGGGATCATGACCTGAGCTCCCCAGGCGCCCCTCCCCTGTCCTTTTGTGGCCAGTTCCCTCCCCTCTCTCAGCTCCTGACAACCACTGGTCCGATTTCTGTTCCTGTCCTTGTGCCTCTTCCAGAATGTCACACAAATGGAATCATATGTATTGCATTCTTTTGTGTTTGGCTTCTTTTGGGTTCTGCTTTTGAGCTTCATTCGCGTCCTTTGTATGGCCAGCTAGCATTTTATTGTATGGATGTCCCTCGATTTGTTTATCCTTTCGCTCATTTCAGTGAGTTAGGTTTCAAAGGATGGGCAGATCTAGATGGAGGTGGTGGTGGGGAGGGAACAGGGCCGCTCGGAGGTAGAGTGTGGCACGAGTTAGAGTTGAATGAGTTTTGAGATACATCCTCAGTCTGGGCAGAACCAGTAAATGAGAGAGGAAGGCTCCTGAAGAGGAGGCTTTATCTGCATTTTTATTATCGATAAGTCCAGCTTAAGCCTTTCCTCGAAACCCCTTTGTAACCAACCAGCAGTAATTTCTCCCCACCCTGGACTTCCATTACTCTGTCCATTCTTTGCCCATCTAACTATCTGTCTACCCATCCATCCATCTACCCGTCCATCATTTATCCACCCATTCTTCCATCATCTATTTATTTATTCTGTTCATTACTGAGCCTTCGAAGTGCCAGGCACTGAGTTACAATCAGATTAAACAAATTAAAAATCATAATCCCTGCCCCCTAGAAGTTCTTAGTCTAGTGGAGAACATAACAGGAACATCAACAACTAGCAAAAACACTTATATAATGATTTGAATTGTTATTTAACTTTCGATGTGGGTCCTTTAGGACAGGAAGATCACCTTACCCTCTATTTCAGTGCCTGGAATATCCAGAGATCAATAAGTATAGAAAGATAGTTGAAGCCTTTTAGATTAGTTTTGGTCTTTGGGAAGAGACGAAACCTACTTGTATCGATGTTCATGTTTTTGCCCTTGTAGGATGCCATCCAAGAGAAACTTTGGCCAAGGTGGGGACCCTGAGCAGGCTGTTTTAGCCAGTGTGGGGCTCAGGGAAAAAGTCACAGCTCACAGCAGTTACATTTTACTTGGTACCTATTTGTGGCCAAGAAAATACAACAAGCCAGTCTATTGTAATATACAATAGTTAAGTCAATGAATTAAAAAAAATAAAAACATCAAATTCCATTGCATGGAGGTGGATGGACGAAGGCAACCAGGATGTCCTCGGGTTCACTTACTGCGATTTGAGCGCACAGCTTTATTCTTCCCCCAGCTTCCCTTACTTTAATGTCTGACGTAACCATGATGCATTAGTCAAAATACTAATTAACGAAACTACACATTTTCTTCGGATTGCACCAGTTTTTTTCCCCCGAAGGCTGTCTTTCTGCCCCAGGATCATGCCTAGAAGTGCACACTGTGTGTAGTGGTCATGGCTCTTTCATTTTCTCTCATCTCTGACGATTTCTGTCTTTCCTTCTTTATTTATCGTTTTTATGAACTTTTAGCAGGTTTGAAGAGCACTCGTCGGTTATTTTATGCAACGTCCTTCAATTTGGTTTTGTCTGGTATTTTCCCATGATTAGAAACTGCAAACTGTCTTCCGAAGCGACTGGTATCAGCATTGTGCATTCCCACCAGGGGCGGGGGTCCCTGTCGCATTTGGTTTTGTTGTCGATTTTGGCCATTCCAGCAGGTGAGCAGTGGTACCTCCTTGTGACTTTAATTCGCATTTTTCTGATGACAGAGGATGTTGACCTACTTTTCATAGGCTTATTTGTCACCCATATGTCTTATTTGCTGGGGTGTCTTTTCAGATCTTTTGCCCATTTTTAAATTGGGCCATTTGTTTTTCAAATTGGAGTATAGTTGACATATATTAGTTTCACGTGTATGACATATTGACTCAACAATTCCGTATATTGCTCAGTGCTCCCCACGGTAAGTGTAGTCACCCTCTGTCACCATACGACATTATTGCAATACTGTGGTCTCTATTCCCCACGCTGTACTTTTCCTCTCTGTGACTTATTTATTTTGTAACTGGCAGTTTGTACCTCCTAATCCCCTTCATCTATTTCCCCCATCCCCTACCCTCTGGCAACCACCAGTTTATTCTCTGCATTTATGAGTCTGTTTCTGTTTTTATTTTATTTTGTTTGTGTTTTCGATTCCACATGTAAGTGAAATCATATGGTATTTGTTTCTCTGATATTTTTTGAGCCTGCTACTTGACTTCATCATCTTGGCGGGGTTCATCTGGAATTCATTACATTTTGTATGGGCCTTGACTCCAATAGATGCTCCGTACCCAATTTTTGAAAATCTTATCTAGGGGTGCCCGGGTGGCTCCGTTGGTGACTGTCCGGCTCTTGATTTTGGCTCAGGTCATGGTCTCAGGGTTGTGAGATCGAGCCCTGCATCGGGCTGCATGCTCAGTATGGAGTCTGCTTCTCTCCTCCTCCCTCTGCTGCTTCCCCTGCTCGCACTCTCTGTCTCTCAGATAAATAAATCTTAAAAAAAAATCTCATCTAAAAGAAAATACTTTTTCCTCTCTCCTTTTGGTTCTTAACTGAGACCCCTCTCCTTGTAATAAAAGATCAATTAACAGAAGTAAACAATGAATTTTAATTACATGTGTACATTTGCACAGGCACCCCACAAAGATGGGAGGCCCAGAAGGCGGCCTGATGACTAGTTCCTGAACTAAGGAAAGGTCTGGGGCTTCAAAGAGGGGAGGTGACTCACAGGAAGGAGAGGAGAGGAAATATTTGGCAAACAGAGGTTACCCCTCAGGTGATGAAGTTATTTCTGGCGATAGCTGTCTTCCTGGTAGGGCCCCATTTCTAATGTAAGCTTCCCTTCCAAAAAAGGGTCACCGCTCTTTTGTTTTCAGAGCTTTTCCTGTGTCTGCATTTTCTCAAAATAATCAGCTCAAAATAATCCTTACGCCAAAGAGGCATACTTTGCGGTGGCGTCTTCTGCTGCCCTTCACTTAACGGGGCAGTGGGGTTAACTGGGAAGAATCTAGGCTTCCAACATCTGGCAGACTGAGGTTGAAACCCGAGTCTGGTCCCAAGATTTTGGGAAAGCTATGAAACTTTTCAGACTCGGGCCACCAATTTAATACATGTGACTACCTTCACCTGATCATTGAAAGCAACTAGACTATATAGACAGCACCTGGCTTTTGGTAGTTAGTTACTCCATAAATAGCTGCTTGTATTGTTTTGGTTGTCAAATAGTTGAGTGAGCAGTCACCTGGTAAGTACATATTTAATGGCTTGGAAAGATTCGAGTGGATTGTTTTGGTTTTCTGAGTCCCCTTTACTGGCCACATATGTGTGGGTGCGTCCTCTGCAGCTGTGATGGGACGTGGCCTGATCTGTCCACAAGTAGGCTGAGTCCAGGGGGAAGGGAGCTCCTAGCTCATTAGAAATTAGTGGTGATGCAGGGAAGTCGGCCTCAGGCGGACATCCACAAGGGTGTAGCTTTCAAATAAGCCATTAAGGTATCCATTTGCTTTGTGTGCTCTTTGGTATCTGTGTTTTGTGTTACAATAGAAAACAAAAAAACAAAAAAACAAAAAAAAGAAGAGAACCGGAAATCAAGACAAAAGAAGACTGCAAGCCCAAACAGCAGGCAGTGGGCTTACCCTGTGCTTCCTCCCCGCCCCCCCCCAGCAGCCTGAAGGGGAGACCGAGTCAGAACAAGCAGGTAGGCAGAAAGCAGGAGGTTGTAAGCCACCTGTTGCTGGCCAGGTTGATGACACAGGTGAGATCCAGGCTTCCCAGGCTTGACAATTCGTTGGGTCCCCTCTCTGTAGACCCCACTCCAGAAGCTAGTTGCCAAAGCCAGAGATCTGGTCTCCAGCCTGAGGGAGCGTCTCTTTTAGAGGAGGGCCACGGGGCTCCACCCGTCAACCTCACCCTTGGCTCCGTGGCTTCTGTCTGGGCCTGGACATCTAGTAAGGTGAGCTCATGTGTCCTTGACCTCAGAGGTCCTGCGACCATGAGGCTGCTCTTGGATGCATTAGTGTCTTCGTGTTCGTGCTGTTGCGGATTTCTATCCCTCTACTGCCTGTGGTTCTTGGTCATGTCGCTTCAGAGAATGAAGAGGTAGACCAGATGAAGAGTGCTGGGCAGCAAAGCAAAGTTTATTGAGCAAGAGTGTGAAGCTCCCGAAGAGGGAGAGGATCCGAGAGGGTTGCCTTTGGAGTCGCTAAGTTTAGGGGGTTTTATGAGCTCTTTTGCAGAACGATCTCAAGCAATCAGAATGTGCTGAGTCGTACCAGTCGGGGCTTTGATCATGCATCTGCCTACCTGTTAGGTTAATGTCGATGTGCTAATGGTCTTTTTGGCCTGACATCTGGGCGCTTCAGTTAACTGCCCCTAGCTCGTGTTAGTGACAAATGCTTTGTGGTTAATTCTTTTATTTTAGGATATTTTGCAGAACTCATTTCTGCAAAGGCTGCAAAACAGAGTGCTAGCATGGTCCTAGTCGAAGCTGCAAAACAGGATCTTAGTGCTGGTTTGTCTTAGCTGTCCCAACTCCATATTTTCTTGTTGGGGACTCTGGCCCTGACTACCTCACTATCCAACTAACTCCTAACAGTGCTAACCTTATCCAGGTTTTTTTTTTTAACACTGATCTTGAGCTGTAGTTGGAAAGCCTGCTTCTCTAGCCAGGCTGCCTTTCCTATCCTTTCTACCTTCAGACCAGGCAACTGAGAAAAAAGCTTGTCTGTTTCTTATCGGACCTGACTGAAGTCCACTAGAGGATGCCAATACTACCAACATCCTGATACTTTTTTCCCAAGTCCTAAAGCGCCAGCCTCTATGGACAGGTGGTAGAAATCCAGAGATGCACAGGGACCTTTCAACCTGCTTGCTTTGCTGCCATTGAAGATGATTGCAATTTCCTAATTGGGCATAGGAGGGGGGTCCTCACTGCTCCGTGTGCACCTTAACTTAGCTCATGTTTCACACTTCAGGACTGACAACTTTTTTTTTTTAAAGATCTGTTTATGTGAGAGAGAGATTACGCATGCGCAGGGGTAGGGGCAGAGGGAGAGAAGCATCTCCAGCTGAGTTCCCGCCAAGCCTGTAGCCGACCCACTGCTCCATTTCATGACCCCGAGAGCGCAGCCTGAGGAACCAGGAGTCAGGTGATCAAACGACTGCACCGCCCAGGCGCCCCTCGGACCAGCAACTTATACCATCCCACTTCTGGGCATCCGTTTCTCTCGTCATTGGTGTTCATGCGTCAGTTTGGATTGCTGTAACAAAATACATAGATCGGGTGAATTAAACAACAGACCTGTCTTTCTGTCAGTTCTAGGCGCCGAGAAGTCCAAGATCAAGGTACTGACTGATTTGATTCCCCAGTGAGGGCCTGCTTCCTGACTTGCATACAGCTGTTCTTGCTGGGTCTGTACACGTTGGAGAGAGAGGTCTGGTCTCTCTTCCTCTTCCTCTTCCTTTTTTTTTTTTTTTTTCTTCCCAGCCTCCTTCCCCATTCCCCCTTTTCCTCTTCTGGAAAGGATACCAATTCCATCACAAAGGCAGCATCCTTGGCACCTTCCTAAACCCAATCACCCCCCAAAGGTCCCACTTCCATATACCATTGTAATGAAGAGTGGGGCTTTAGGATCTGAATATTGAGCCCCCCCCCACAAACATTTCAGTCCATAACAATCAGGAATCTTTTTTATCACCTCCTGGAATTTTCCTTTATAATTAGCTATTATACTTCCCTGGATCGGATTATCTCTTGGCGCCACGGGAGGCCACTTGTGTATGAGGACAGCCCCCATCCCCTCTGCTCACCTTTACGTCCCTGTTCCGGGTACCCAATGCCCCATGCTGCAAGTCCTGGAAGTACAGATTAGAATGTGACCTGGTTCTTATTCTTGAGGAACTCAGGAGAAGAGGAAGATCTTTACAGAATATTTTCCATCTGATGTGATAAATTTTACTAACGGATATGCATGACTTTGAGAGGCAGGCGGGGAAGAGTGTGCATTCTGCCGGGGGTGGGAAAGACCGAGAAAACTTCACAAGAGAAAGCGATGCTATTATCAAGTGTCCTTACATAACTGAAGTAATGAATGCCAAAAGAAATAAAACAGGGGACAGACGTTATAAACCCTGGGCTTTGTGCATGTGTATAAATATGTATAATAAGATGTCATTACCATGAGAAGTCCTCACCTCTCCTTGAAAAGTTTACTGCGGTTTACAGCAATGCCAATTTGTGACTGGCTGAGTCCCGGTATCTAATCTGCACTTTTAACCAGCTCGCTGGGGGACCGCTACCACTGGGGATGGGGGCCGCTGGCCTAGAGCAGTGACGCTCAAACTGAAAGCACATGACAGAGTCGCTGGGAGGTTGGTTAAAATGCACACGGCTGGGCCCCCTGCCCTCAGAAGTTCTGATTGGGCAGGTCTGCAGAGAAGTTGCGTTTCTAGCACATCCCAAGTGACGCTGCTGCTCCTGCTGCTGCTGGTCTGTGACCAAACTTTGAGACTCACTGGCGGGTAAGATCGATCACCCTTGATTTCCTGGCGCTTCTGAGGAACGGGGGTCCCACGTGGATCACTTACCCGGGTAGGAGAACTTCTCTCTCCCAATGCCAGACCTTTGCTTCTTTAAATCATGTTAAGAGAACACTTGCTAAAATGAATCCTGCATTTCTTTACTTTCTGAATGAGAGGTCTCTGAACACCCTTGGACCCTGGCTTGATGACTCGGGATCATCATAAGGAACATCTCTCACGGCTCTGTGTAGTCATGCGAAGGGCTGATATTAGAACTGGTCAACACCAAACAACAGGGGCCTTCCCGGCCAGCCCAGGTGCCTGTTCTCCGATGGAGAGGGGTCCCAGAAGCTTGCATGTTGGCCAGCCCTTACCCAGCGGTCCCTGGCTCGTGAGGTGGGGGGCCCGGGGTACCCAAAAGAATATCAAAGGAGGCCAGCCGCAGAGGGCTGCTTAGGAGCTTGGGATGGTGGTGTTTCACCAGTTGGTATGGGAATATTTCCATATTTTAGCCACAGTAGGGTCGTACTACACATATCAACCCTGAACACGTATGGGTTCTGTGACTGCCCAGTTCAGTACTGGGCGGGTTTTATCATTTAGTGTTTTATTATTAGCCATCATTAATTGTTAACTTGGATTCACTCGTTGAACAACCGCCAAGCACTTGGGGTTCAGACAAAGATGAATCAGGCATTCAGTGAGTGTGCTGCTCAGCTTAGAAATTACTCTGGGTCCTTCACTTTCCTGAGACTCAGTATTTTCCTGGAAAAATTTGAGGGCATTATTGGCCTTCTGATATTTCAGAGTAGTGAGGATAAAATGAAAAAGTATGCAAAAACTCTCTTTCTCTCTCCCTCTCTTTTTTAAAAGATTGATTTATTTAGAGAGAGAGAGAGTGCGTGAGCAGGGGGAGGGGCAGTGGGAGAGGAAGAGAGAAGATCTCATGCAGACTCCCTGCTGGAACCCGACGTGGGGCTTGATCTCACAGCTCTGAGATCACGACCGGAGTGGAAATGGAGTCAGATGCTTAACTGACGGAGCCACCCGGGAGCCCTGCAAAAGCTCTTTAAAATGGTTACGTGTTAGACAAATGAAAGGGATCATTATTATTATTTTTTTACCACAAGTATTAGAAATAGGATCCCCAGACAGTGGCATGATGCTGTCATCGAAGTGGCATTTTCTCAGATAGTTGCAGCCTGGTACCCTATAGTGAATGCTCTTACCTGTCAAGTTATAAACTGAATCTGAAAAGAAGGGCTAGCAGCAATATTATTAATAAACCCTTGCTCAGGATGGAGTGAGGAGGCTCTTTTTTTCTTTAAGTGGCAGCCCAAAGCTTTTTTCTCCCCAAATAACCATTTTTTCATTGCTATTCTCTTGCTTCCAGCTGTCCTTTATTTAGCGATGAATACAATTTAGGTTAGATTGTGAGTGACAAAGATACGTGCTTTTTGGTTGGGGGTGGAGATTAGGCCAAGATGTCTCAGCCACAAACTGGCTTCATGGCCACTGGCCCTCTGTGTGTGAGGGTCAGTGTGTCTTTCTGCATGGGTGGAAGGACAGGATCGAGATACATATAATTTTTTTTTAAGTTTTATTTATTTAAGTAACTCTACACCCAATGTAGGGCTCAAACTCATGACCCCGAGTCCAAGAGTTGCATGCTCTTTGGACTGAGCCAGCCAGGTGCCCCAGGACAGGATTGATTTAAAGGTCCCCTTTAAAAATAGCTTTTCTTCTGTGCTGGTTTGCCACAGGGCTGGGTCCTAGGTCTGCATCCGGGCAAGCACGTGATTTATGGTCTGACAATCTCGTTTTTTCCCTGCCTTTCAGGAGGGTCTAGCTGAGTCAGGCTGGGCACTAGTTAAAAGGCCTGGTGAGGGGCTTCCTGGGTGCGATGGTTCTTGTCCTGTGGAAGGCTCCAGCTTGGCTGGTGATACTGAGTTTAGAAGACACTGGTTGAACTCACCTGCCTCTAAACAGAATTCAGTCTGACTTGTCAATTCCATCTCTGCCTTTGCCGGGAACTCGCGGGGTGTTCTCGAGTAAGTTTTCAACATCTCCGCATCTGAGCCAGGCTTTCCTGCCCAGGGATGTTGGGCAGCTACCTCCGTAGGTGTGGCAACCCCATTTTCCCAGAACCCAATCAGAGCACGTGGCCTGGAAATATTTTTTTCCTGACCTCCTTTTCTTTTTAGCGAACATGGTCTACTAATTTGTTTCATTTAGTTGCTAGTTGCAGCCATGACGCTTTGAAGTTTGGGGGCTGAGAAGAGTGGAGAGCTTGAAGTCAAGAGGTCCGAGAAAACCCCGTGGTATCCTTGCTGTCATCCGCATGAAAGTTATCAGTGGGCTTTATTCATCATGGGGAACACGAATCCTAAAAGTACGAAGGATGGTGTGTGTGTGGGGGGTGCTGCTGAAAGGAATCCGTTTATTCACCCATCTGTTTGAGTGTTGATCAGTTACCTACAGGGTTCCAGGCATTGAGTTAGGTGCCAGGGATGTGCTGATGAGAACGATGGGAACTTCTGGCCCAGGGGAAGACATAGACAGGTAGACAGGCTTTTCTGGAATGGAAAAGGTCAACAGCAGGGAAGGTAGAGGAGGGCCGTGCAAAATGCGCCGCCCTCGCCCCACCCCCAGTCCTGGTGGCCAGAGAAGGCTTCCTGGAGGAAGCAGTGTCTGAGACCCAATGAAGACTGAGTCATGCATTGAAGGGTGGGGTTGTCAGGAATGTTCAGGGCAAAGGGGACAGTGTTGGCGGAAGCCAGGAGAGCACTGAAGCCGCAAGGAGGGCTGGGGTATTTCATTCTGGCTGGCCCTGGAGAAGGGAGACAGAATTGGCTGGAAAGCCCGGCTTCGTTAAGCAATTTGAACTTCAGGACGAGGTGACAGAGAGTCCTCTGAAGGATTTTGAAGTGCTGCAGCGATCAGCACGATAGCATCTTGACCCTGGTGTCACTGTGGAGAGTGGCTTGGAGATGAGAGTGACGGTGCTAAGGAAGCATCAAGGGAGAGGAATGGGGGCAAAGCCAGGGACAACGGCAGTGGGAGTGGGGGAGGCGGATCTCTCAAGAGAAACTCGATGGAAGGTGGGGCTGAGGGAGAAAGAAAGGCCCGCGTGCTGCTCAGGCTCCTTGCTGGGGCGACTGGGTGGGTGAGGAGTAAGGGAGGAGGAGAGAGGTAAGTGCTTTTATTTGTGGCCGCGCCGGTTTGCAGTGGCTTTGAGACGATTAAGAGCGGGTGTCTGGTGGGTAGTTGGACCTAAGGACGGGGCCCTGGGATGTGAGAGGTACAGTCACGATGTGACGTGCTCGTGGGCCCTGGTGCTTCTGTGAACCACGGGAGCTGAGGGGAGTGGACAGAGATTTGCTCTGAAGAGAACTTTCCTGAACATCTCCACGGAAGGAGCAGGCAGGGGAGGAGAAAGCTATGACTGCCGTGGAGAAGGGAGCTGGGAAGTTGGAGGAGAACCGGGAGTGTGGTCTCCCAGGACGCTGGGATAGGAGTGGCCCAGATGGAGAGCAGTCTGTGGGGCTGCGTGCTGCCAGGGCCCGCGTGAGGCGAGGGCTCTGAAGGTTTGTTGCAGCGACACGAGGCTGTGGAGCCCCTGAAGGGAGCAGCTGTGTGGAGGGCCGGGGACAGGAGACACAGAGCGGCTCCGAGGGGACAGGGAGCAGGGGGAAGCCAACTGGCAAGGATAGACAGTGCTTTCGAAAACTCATCTGCAAGGGAGAGTTGGGATGAAGCTGCTGAAAAATGAGTGAGGGAGGCTGAGGGAGGAAGCTATCCACCACATAAGGACTGGTCATGCCCTTGTGGGCCAAGTTAAAGTTCCAATACACAGACCTTAGCAGTAAAATCCATCTGCCTCATTCACTCTCCTTCAGCCCAGTTCTGAGCTTTCTTCCAGATGGTGCCCTTAGCTCAGACCTCCAGCAGCCCGCAGCCTCTGCTTCCCATCCTTGCACACCCTGCTTCCGGGCTGCTCCCCTGGGCCCCTTTGGACCCGAGTGAGACCCTATGCACTGAGGCCCTGCCCAGGCTTGGCACCATGGCTGCTTCCTCCCGGAGAGCCCGGCACACCGACAGATAAGCCTGGTGCACGGCCACGCCTTCTGGATCACGAGTTTCAAATAAAAGGGCAGAATCCTAAACATCATATATTAAAAGAAACTCAGGATATAGTGTTACTACACTGTTTTGTTGTGTTTTTTAGGTTGGGTAGTTACCTGTACTTCCAAGTACACATTCTGGGTGGGGAAGGTTCTGGGGAGCCTGGAAAAGATGAGTTACCCACAGGTCTTCCCTCCTTCCCTTTAGCTATGCTTCCCCTGTCCCTAGCTTCTCTCATCTGGCTCCTGGCCTGTTGGATCATGACTCATTCATTTATTCATTCATTCATTCTCTCCTTCAACGAAAGTATTTTGAGGATCTATGTGCCTGACTGTGATTGCCACTAAGGATTCAAAGATGAAGATGAACACCATGACTGGTTGAACTCAGAACCACGGAGTAGTGTCTCAAGTGTTAGGCTAATAGTCTCGGTGTCAATACAAAGTTTTGCTATAGAAAAGCTTTTACCATTAAATCTAAATAAACTGGGGAAATTGATAACTTTAGAAGATAATTGATGCCCCATAATCCTAACTGTATGATATTTTTTTTGGTGTGATTATTTATTTTAATTAATTAATTAATTTTTTATTTGACAGAGAGAGACACAGCGAGAGAGGGAACACAAGCAGGGGGAATGGGAGAGGGAGAAGGAGGCTTCCCACTGAGCAGGGAGCCTGACGCGGGGCTCGATCCCAGGACCCTGGGATCACGGCCTGAGCTGAAGGCAGAGGCTTAACGATTGCTTCACCCAGGCGCCCCTGATTATTTATTTTAATTTTATTTTTTTTAGAGAGAGAGAGTGATTTTTAGTGAAATTACTTATTTTAATTTTATTTTTTTAGAGGGAGAGAGAGTGTGTGCCAGTGGGGTGGAGGGACAGAGGCAGAGAGAGAGAATTCTAAGCAGGCTCCACACCCAGCGTGGAGCCCGACACAGAGCTCGAGCTCACAACCCCGAGATCTTGACCTGAGCTGAAACCATGAGTCAGAGGATTAACCAGTTGAGCCACCTAGGCACCCCTTGGTGAGATAATTTAAAGAGTAATTTATAGAGAAAGCAAAACATAGGCATCCTTCCCGAGAGGTCTTCTTCAGATAAAAGGAAGAATGTCTGAATTCTGATGTAAGGTTTTGTTTCTAGACTGTATTTCAGACAAATTAGTCTCATGGGAAACCAAATTTTGCAAAGGATAATGTGTAAGCCTACACATTCTGGGATGTAGCAGGCTCTGTGTAAACCTTTGTTAAATAAATGAGAGAATGAATGAAGGGAGTTTCCCTCTGATTGTTGTGGTCACGGTCAGTTGTTGTTGAAAGTTGAAAATGACCGTAACCTTCAACAGAGAGTTGAAGGTTACTGTAATTGTAGCACTTTTCTACTTTTGAATTAAGGCTGGGAACCTTCCTCTCCAGTTAGTTCCTACAGACGTATAGTCAATAAAGAGAGTAGTTGCTAGTGGTTTCTAACTTTTCTCATCTAGGACTTGGTCAAATCTGACTTTATGGGGAGGCTTAATTAACTTCACTACCCAGAACTCTCTGGATATCACATATCCTCTAGTAATTGCAGGGCACCCTGTGGTGAGAAATCCACGACACCTTCCTCTTCCAGATGCAATTGTAGCTCTTTTTTGCAGGCCTTATTTGCCTGGTTGCACCCTGGTGGTTTAGGAACTGGTCCCTGTGCAAGGAGGCACCATTCTTCTTTCCAAGGAGCTTTGGGGGAGGCTGGGTGTCCCGACAAGGCTGAGGTCATTCAGGTGATAGGTGTGGGTAGAGGAGAGACTATGGGTCATCTCATCATTCTTTTAGATCTAAGGTCCCCTGTGAAATGTAAACAATCGGAAAGCCTCTATCTCCATTTAGCAGAGATCAGCTGAGAGGAAGGTGTGGGAGTGAGGAGCTGAGAGCACGTGGGCCACCGGGAAGGAGGAAACTGGGCTGTCTGGGGCAGGCCAGAAAGATGGGCCTCGCGGCTTTGCTTCTTTCCCACCCTGAGCCCGGACACTGGAGGGAGAAGGCCAGTTGACTTTTGTACTCCCTATGGGGACACGTACTCATTATTAAGTGTTAAAATCCACCTAATGAGGAAGCAAATTTAAGAAGCCAAAGTCTTTCGACTTTGTGTGTTTGGGAAAATGCCATTAGAATTAGTGATGGTAATGCCAAAATGTCATCTAAGTCAGAAACTTGTACTCCCAAACATCCAGCGAGGTTAGTGGGGAGTGAGAGAAAAGGTGTCTTAACCTTCACCTCTACCTCATATTGAGGTCTAGGAAAATGGGTGTGGGACTGGAAAGTGGGGATTATTTGATTTAGAGGAGGATTAGTTAGACAAGGGCATTAAGAAGAAAATGGTAAGCAGATCTGAAGAAATTTCACAGTAGGGAAACAACCAAAGGCCTTGAAGAAAGCAGGTTGAAATCAGAGAGGATGTTTGCCGTTAGGGAAGGCTTCCTGCCTGTGTTACGCTGGGGGGCTCCAGGTGGGTTTCCAACAAAGATGGCAGTCCTCCTTCTGTGACTATTGGGAATATCTGTTGGGTGGCAGGCATCATGCCAGTGCTGTAGGGCGACCCTAGCCAGGGTCTCTGGCCTGTGGGAACCACAAAAGGGCTCTGTGTGGAGTAACTTGAGTTGAGGGGCATTGACAGCATCATCTGTCAATGCCATTCAGTGGAGGGAAGAAATTACTCTCATATAAAAGTTTTCAAAAATCAATGCGGCAAGGAACACTTTGCGCCGCCATTTGTAATTGGCCCAGCTGACATTGACCGTACTGGTCTCCTTTCCTCCAGTGGTCTCCTTAACCTTTTCCTGCGTACTGTGGGCTCTGGATCTGGCCCCGATCCCACTTCTCTCTCTCTCTCTCTCTCAATAGACTTTATTTTTCAAGTTCATAGCAAAATTGGTCGAAAGTCTAGAGTTCCTTGTCCCCACCCCTGCCCAGCCACCCCCACCATCAGCCTCTTACACCAGAGTGCTACGTCTTTGACAATGAGTGAACCAGCGCTCATGCCTCAGTATTGACCAAAGTCCCTAGGTTACAGTAGGTTCTGTCTCGGGATTGTCCATTCTGTGGGTTTTGACAAATGTGTGGTGACATGTATCTACCATTATGGTGTCACGTCACATAGAATACTGTCCCTGCTCTAAATTTCCATGGTGTGCTGCCTATCCATCCCTCCCTCCCCCCAGCCTTGGCACCTACCCATCTTTTTATTCTCTCCAGTTTTACCTTTTCCAGAATGTTGTGTAGTTGGAATCCTGGTGCGCAGCCTTTTCAGATTGGCTTCTTTCTTTTTTCTCTTGCTTAGCATATAATGTATTATTTGTTTCAGGGATACTAGTCTATGATTCATCAGTCTTAGACAACTCACGGTGCTCACCATAAGCACGTACCCTCCCCAATGTCCTTCACCCAACCACCCCATCCCTCCCACCCCCTCCACTTTAGCAACCCTCAGTTTGTTTCCTGACATTAAGAGTCTCTTATGGTTTGTCCCCCTCTCTGGTTTTGTCTTGTTTCATTTTTCCCTCCCTTCCCCTATGACCCTCTGCTTTGTTTCTCAAATTCCACCTATCAGTGAGATCATATGATAATTTTCTTTCTCTGATTGATTTATTTCACTTAGTATAACACCCTCTAATTCTATCCATGTCATTGCAAATGGCAAGATTTCATTTTTTTTTTAAGATTTCAATTTTTTTGATGGCTGCATAATACTCTAGGAATGCATCCATTTCTTTCAGATTGTCTAATTTGTTGGCATATAGTTGCTCATAATATGTTCTTAGACTTGTTTGTTTTTCTTCAGTGTTGGTTATGATCTCTCCTCTTTCATTCATGATTTTATTCCTTTAGGTCCTTTCTCTTTTCTTCTGGATAAGTCTGGCCAGGAGCTTATCAGTCTTTTTAATTCTTTCAAAGAACCAGCTCCTACTTTTGTTGATCTGTTCTACTGTTCTTTTGTTTTCTATTTTATTGATTTCTACTCTGATTTTTATTATTTCTCTTCTCCTGCTGGGTTTAGGCTTTGTTTGCTGTCTTTCTCCAGATCCTTTAGGTGTAGGGTTGGGTTGTGTATTTGAGATCTTTCTTGTTTCTTGAGAAAGGCTTGTATTGCTATATGCTTGTCTCTCAGGACCGCTGTTGCTATGTCCCAAAGATTTTTGAGCAGTTGTGTTTTCATTTTCATTTGTTTCCATGAATTTTTATAATTCTATAATTTCCTGGTTGACCCATTTATTCTTTAGTAGGATGCTCTTTAGCCTCCATGTATTTGAGTTCTTTCCAACTTTTCTCTTTTGATTGAGTTCTGGTTTCAAAGCATTCTGGTCTGAAAATATGCAGGGAATGATCCCAATCTTTTGGTACTAGTTGAGACCTGATTTGTGACCCAGGATGTGATCTCTTCTGGAGAATGTTCCACATGCACTAGAGAAGAATGTGTATTCTGTTGCTCTGGGATGGAATGTTCTAAATATATGTGTGAAGTCCATCTGGTCCAGTGTGTCATTTAAAGCCTTTATTTCCTTGTTGATCTTTTGCTTAGATGATCTGTCCATTTCAGTAAGGGGGGTGTTAAACTCCCCTACTATTATTGTATTATAAATGTATTTCTTTGATTTTGTTATTAATTGGCTTATGTAATTGGCTGCTCCCATGTTAGGGGCATAAATATTTACAATTGTTAGGTCTTCTTGCTGGATAGACCCTTTAAATATAATATAGTATCCTTCCTCATCTCTTACTACAATCTTTGGTTTAAAATCTAATTTGTCTGATAAAGGATTGCCACTTCAGCTTTCTTTTGATGTCCATTAACATGGTAAATGATTTTCCACCCCCTCACTTTAAATCTGGAGGTATCTTTGGGTCTAAAATGAGTCTCTTTCAGACAGCATATTGTTGGGTCTTGTTTTTTTTTGGGGGGGGGTCTTGTTTTTTTAATCCAATCTGATACCCTGTGTCTTTTGATTGGGGCATTTAGCCCATTTATATTCAGGCTAACTATTGAAAGATATGAATTTAGTTCCATTGTATTGCCTGTAAGGTGACTGTTACTGTATATTGTCTCTGTTCCTTCTTGGTCTATGTTACTTTTAGGCTTTCTCTTTGCTTAGAGGACCCCTTCAATAATTCTTGTAGGGCTGGTTTGGTGACCACAATTTTTTTTAGTTTCTGTTTGTCTTGGAAGCTTTTTATCTCTCCTTCTATTTTCAATGACAGCCTAGCTGGATATGGTATTCTTGGCTGCATATTTTTCTCGTTTAGTACCCTGAATATATCATCCCAGTCCTTTCTGGCCTGCCAGGTCTCTGTGAGTAGGTCTGCTGCCAATCTAGTATTTCTACCATTATAGGTTACAGACCTCTTGTCCTGAGCTGCTTTCAGGATTTTTCTTGTCTCTGAGATTTGTAAGTTTTACTATTAGATGTCAAGGTGTTGGCCTATTTTTATTGATTTCGAAGGGGATTCTCTGTGCCTCTTGGATTTTGATGCTTGTTTCCTTCCTCAAATTATGAAAGTTCTCCACTATAATTTGCTCCAACATATTTTCTGCCTCTTTCTCTCTCTCTTCTTCTGGGATACCAATTATTCTAATATTGTTTTGCTTTATGGTATCACTTATCTCTTGAATTCTCCCCTCGTGATCCAATAGTTGTTTATCTCTCTTTTTCTCACCTTCTTTAGTCTCCGTCATTTGGTCTTCTACATCACTAATTCTCTCTTCTGCCTCATTTATCCTAGCAGTTAGAGCCTCCATTTTGGATTGCATCTCATTAATAGCTTTTTGGATTTACACTTGGTTAGATTTTATTTCTCCAGAAAGGGATTCTCTAGTATCTTCTGTGCTGTTTTTCAAACCCAGCTAGCATCTTTATAATCATCATTCTAAACTCTAGTTCCAACATCTTACTAATGTTCATATTGATTAGGTCCCCAAGCAATTGGTATGGCCTCTTCTTTTTTTCTGAGGTGAGTTTTTCCATTTTGTCATTTTGTCTGGAGAAGAATAGATAAACAAAAGAACAAAATGCTAAAGGGTAACAATGACCCCAGAAAAATATACAATATACACTAAACAAATCAGGGGAGACCTGAAATGGGTGGATCTGGGGGGTGGGGGGAAGAAGAAAAAAAAAGAAGAATATGATCAGGCTGGCGAATACAACAGAGCCACACACTAGATTTTGAGTGTATCTTGGTCTGTTAGAAGAAACTGCCTCCAAAAATTTTAAAGAAAGAAAAACTTATACATATACAAAAATAAGGGTAAATACAATGAAGGGATGGAATATGACTGTAAAAATGAAAATTAAAAAGAATTGATAAAAGGTGATTGAAAAAGGAAAGAGAAAAAATTAAAAAAAAAAGAAATAAGAAAAAAATAGAGAAAATTTAAAAAGTTAACTTTGAAAGACCCAGGAATCATGGGGAAAAATCCATGAGTTCTATGTGCTGTATTCCCCCAGCGCTGGAGTTTTGTAGTTCTCATTGATCAGTAAACTTGGGTCTTGGCTGGATGTTCTTGCTGATCTTCTGGGGGAGGGGCCCGTTGCAGTGATTCTCAAATGTCTTTGCCCAAGGAGGAATTGCACCTCCCTTGCCAGGGACCAGGCCAAGGAGTCTGCTTGGATTTGTGCTCAGTAGCGTTTGTTCCCTGAACACTTTCCATGAGAATGAAAATAGCAGCCTCCCAATCTCTGGCCCCAGAGGAGCTGAGATCTTGGAGCCCCACTCCTCAGTGCACCCTCAGAGAAGAGCAGTCAATCCCTCCCGTCTCCCTGGTCTCCAGCTGCACTCTGAACTCACCCAGCCTGTGACTGAATGTTTTTGTCTCTGGTACATTACCATGTTTGGAGTCTCCAAACCCAGCAGGTTCCTGCGGCACACTCCTGTGCCACTCCTCCTGGTGGAGGAAGGGGGCATATCCCCAGATCTGCCACTTGTGGGGTCCCTGCTCGAAGAGTAGTGGCCCAACTGTGCCTCAGATCATGGTTTGTGGCAACCCTGAGCTGAGAGCCCACTGCTCAGCTCCGTCTTGTAGCCAGCTTTCCCACTCCCATACCTGGGAGCTCTGCCACACTCAGACACCCCTGGTCTTTGTGTGACCCTGAGGTTCCTGAAACCACACTGTCTCTATGAGGTCACCACCCCCTGTTTAGCCTCTGGAGTGACGTCCCTCAGCGGAGCAGACTTCTAAAAGTTCTGATTTCAAGCTCCACTGCTCTCTCACTTGCCTGTAGCTGACTGATGGAGGCTCCCTCCCCCTGTGGTCTGTCTTCCTGTATATCATCTCCGTTCCACTTCTCTGTATGTCCTACCTTCCAGAAAGTGGTAGTTTTTCTGTTCATAGAATTGCTGCTATTCTTTTCATTTACTTCCTCTTGAGTTCGCAGGCATTCAGAATTGTTTGATAACTATTTAGTTGAATTCCTGGGACCCAATGAAATTTAGGTCTCCTGCTCCTCTGCCATCTCGGAGCCCCCAGATTGGCTTCTTTCATTTAGTGATATTCGTGGAAGATTCCTCCATGTCTTTTCATGGCCCAAAAGCCCATATCTTTCTATTGTTAAATAGTATCCCAGTCTCTTTTTCAGATCCTTCAAAGCAGCCTCAGGATGCCTTGAGGTACAGAGACAGAAGTAAAAGAGATAAGGATATCCAGAAGGTCAGTGTCTTTTGGACCCCGAATTTTTTTTTAAAGATTTTATTTATTTACTTGACACAGAGAGAGAGATCGCAAGTAGGCAGAGAGGCGGGCAGAGAGAGAGGAGGAAGCAGGCTCTCTGCCGAGCAGTTTCCAATGCGGGGCTCAATCCCAGGACCCCAAGACTGTGACCCGAGCTGAAGGCAGAGGCTTTAACCCACTGAGCCACTCAGGTGCCCCCAGACCCCGAATTTGATAGCCACTTCTGGAGAGAAGCTTCATCCCTTTAAAGCTCTGCTCATTATGAAATTTTTGAATTTTTCAATTCCTCTTTGAATAGATAGATGAATTCCTTGTTAATTGTCCTGCCTTTGCAGCACTTGCACAGTTCTCCCTGATTTCAGGCTCTGAATGCCCATGAGCAGAATGAGTGGTACTCATTCCCACTCTTGCCTCCCCCTGCAGACTCCTCCCTCCCCGGCCCTGCTTTCTGTGTTGGCTGCTAAGGTCCTCCTGTTGCGGCTGTGGCTGTTGGGCACCACACTGCCACTCTGTGGCCTCCGTTCCAGGAGATGAGCTGGTCTGGATGCAGGCTGGTGCTGCTGTCCCACTGGCCCTGTGCTCTGTCTAATCAGACTGATGTGGAGCTGGTGTCGCTTGTGGCCAAAGACAGCACCCCCACTGCAGTCAGAGAGGGCCCCTTTCCTCTGGCGTGAAAGCCTTTGATCAGCTTCCCAGAATAAGTTGGTCCAGCCCTCTGTGGTGCTGGTGGGACAGGATAGGGGACTGTGGAGACTCCTGGCATGGAGATCCTGTTTCTCGCGGCAGGATCGCACGCTGGTGTTAGTGTACTAATCTTGTTATAGGACATTTTTTCTCAGTCTGCAGTCTGTGGGTATTTACTCGGGGACTCGGTTTGTAGAACAGCAAAGTAAAAATTCTCAAAGTATACGATTAGTGTCTTGAGTTGTTGATTTTAACCAGTGTACAGTGGTATCTCTTTGTGGTTTTGATCTGTATTTTCCTGATGCCGAGGGACATGGACCATTTTTTCATGTGTCTGTTAGCCATTTGTGTGTCTTGTTTGGAGAAGGGTCTGTTCATGTCTTCTGCCCATTTCTTGACTGGATTTTTTGGGTTTTGGGTGTCGAATTTGGTAAGTTTTTTGTAGATTTTGGATACCGGCCCTTTATCTGATAAGACATTTGCAAATATCTTTTCCCATGCCGTAAGTTTTCTTTCAGTTTTGTTGACTGTTTCCTTTGCTGTGCAGGAATTTAAGAAACAAAACAGATGAACATAGGGGAAGAGATGGAAAAAGAAAATAAAATGAAAACATAAAGGGAGGCAAACCATAAGAGACTCTTAACTATAGGAAACAAAGAGCGTGCTAGAGGGGAGGTGGGTGGGGGGATGGGGCAACTGGGTGATGGGCATTAAGGAGGGCACATGATGTAATGAGCACTGGTATTACATAACATTGATGAATCACTAAACTACCTCTGAACCTAATAATATAGTGCATGTTAATTAAATTGAATTTAAATAAAAAATTTAAAGTATGGTGTCTTAAGACACTATGAGTGTCTTATTAATAAGTTCTATTTATGGGTTATTAGACTAAGCCATTACCTTAAACTCTTGTCTCTCCCAAAATAATCTTGGCCATATTTTAAAAGACTGTTTAATTAGGGAATCCTCCTATCTCTTATGCTTTGGGACAACCCTCATGGCTCCTTGATTGGCTATTTCAAAGAAACTAATTTTGTATCTAATAATTCTAATTTCTGATTATAGATGCAGAACAATACTATGATTCTCTTGGACTGTTGGAAAAGGAGCAGTTCAAATATAGAAATAATGGGCTTTCTGCAAACATGCAAAGAATTATAATAACACTTGGAGAAATAAAGCATTGTTGTGATACTTGATTTTAATATCTTCAGTTATAGTTTTTAAATTCATATGCCATTTCATGGAATTGTTATTCAGAAGTCCTTCTTCTTTACTTTTCTGTTTCCTGCCTATACTGGTTCCCTGCCTATATGCCCTTTTCTATTTTGATTTTCCTGTAAAGCTCTCTTTTTTTATAAACAGTTTCTGGAAACATCACTACTGGCTAGACCAGCAGGCTGGCTTTCATCCCTCCTCTGCCATGATATGCTCTGTCTACTAAAGTATTGACTTAAAGTCTGCAGGCTTAGTAATAATGTCTATTGTGTCTATTTACAGAAAAGGAATTTGCTGGGGCTTCATTTCCTTTTGGGAAGGAAGGAGGTGGTTATGGACATTTGTATATCACTCTCAACATAATCTTTATGAAGCATGATGAATGTAAAACAAAAAGATAAGATCTCAGACATCTGGGGCTCAAAACCGAAGATTAAAAAACCCAAATACCATAGCAAATAGCTAAGCTGCGATGGGAAGGAGATGGTAAAATCGATAACCTGGAAGAACACATGGAAAAAGTGATTCAAGAGGATGATCGTGTTTTATTTCAGGTTCTTGTAAGGATGCATCATGACCTTTAAAGAGACAGGAAACAGTAAGCCAGGCACCATGAAGCTTGGGTCAAACATGGTACTGCCTTCAAACCAGTGAGGATGAGTAGAGAAAAAGATGGAAAAAGCAAAAGACAAAAGCTAACATACAGCCATGAAACAGGAGATACTGCCTGACCATCAGGAGAACCTATAGGCCCTTTGGTTTTGCCAGTAGATGTGATAGAATTCTCATGTTGTGCTGACACCTGGTTATTATTATTTTTACATTTTTATTTATTCATGAGAGACAGAGAGAGAGAGGCAGAGGGAGAGGGAGAAGCAGGCTTGATCAGGACTTGATCCCAGGACCCTGGGATCATAACCTATGCTGAAGGCAGACGCTTTACCGACTGAGCCACCCAGGCAGCCAACACCTGGTTATTTTTACAGCAAGTCACAGAGGTTAGGGCATTTTCTGACTCCAAATGGCCAAAGAGGCTGACCCCATCAGCAGCGTGCTTTTCCAAAATTAATGAAATACGGGTACAGTCAGTCTTCTCTGTGGCTCCTGCTGCAGGGCTTTGGTTCACAACACGAGCACCCTAACTTCTCACGTCAGCCACGGCGCTTACGAGGGCGAGTCCATTTATACAGACGGTGCTTAGGGTGGGTTTCCATGCTTCCTATAAATGATTATTGAAGTCGTGTTCATGTTTAGGACCTTGGTCAAAGGCTGTTTCCTCTGTGAAGCTTTTCCTCTTTGTCTTATCAGAAAGGATTTTTTTTAAAACCTCTTTCCTTTTTTTTTTTTTTTTAATTTTATTTATTTATTTGACAGAGAGAGAGAGGGATCACAAGTAGGCAGAGAGGCAGGCAGAGAGAGGAGGAAGCAGGCTCCCCGCTGAGCAGAGAGCCCGATGCGGGGCTCGAACCCAGGACCCTGAGATCATGACCTGAGCCGAAGGCAGAGGCTTTAACCCACACTGCCAGGGGGTGCTTGGAGCCGCCCAAGCACCCCCTGGCAGAAAGGATTTAATTCTTCCTAAAAGTTCTGCTGCCCTGTTGTCTGTTTCTAGGTAGAAGTCAAATTCCCTGTTATGTATTTTCACTTATACACCTACTCTCCCTTTGGATTTTAGCTTATTTGAACTCAAAGACTATCTAATTCTTACTTGTGTCCTCAACACTCTACACAGCGTGCCACACCTGGTGGGCCCTCAGACAGTATTTGCTGGAGAAAGTTAGTTTTAAAAAGTAAAGGATTAACACCCACGTATAGCAGATCATGTTAAATCAACACATAGATTTTTTCTCTTTCTTTCTTTCTTTCTTTCTTTCTTTTCTTTTCTTTTCTTTTCTTTTCTTTTCTTTTCTTTCTTGCAAGAACGGTGCAGGGAACTCAGAATACTTTATTCACGTTCACCAATTTTAAGTTTGTGTGTTCATTTTCTCATTCTCTGTGTCTATAGATGCATACATCGTAGGCATGGATGTACGCATACATACATATGTATACACACCCATTGCATTTTTCTAAAGAATTTGAGAGGAAGTTGCATATATCATGTTCCTTTACTCCTAAATCCTTCCCTGTGTATTTCGTAAACACATGGATTTTCAGTACCCCTTGTGAGTAAAGCGCTGAGTAAGGGTTGTGTGCTCTGCTCAGCCTTGCAGGAAAGACTGGGCTGTGCTGGGGGCTGTATGGCGGGCCCTTCCCCGTCACAATCCCCCGAGCTAATGTCAGCCCAGGGATTCCACTTTGGGAAATTTGCCTGAATAGGCTTCGGCTTCCTTCTGGACCTGCAGCTCGCTTCTAAGTTTTCATGACCACTCCGCTGGTCATTTTCCTTTGTTCTTGCTGTTGACAACTCTCTTTTACCCGATCCTTCTAGGTTCATCCAGTTCTGCTCTGTTCTTAACATCCCTGATATTCCTCTCCTGACTGTCTTCCTGGGGTTCTGGGCTCCCCACCTCCTAAGCTAGATTCTTCCCTTATCCTTTTTTTCAATGCTGCCCATTAGGACAATATCAGCCAAAACCAGGGGCTTATTTATAATGTTGTCAAGGTTATAAAAAGAACAAAAAACCCCTCTTACGAGTTTCATACTACTCCTCAATTCTAAGGAGGCAGACCGCTTTGGCAAAGACTGAGGTTTTTCCTGCTGCAGGTGGTGCTGAGTCTTGGGCGGTCGGAAGGAGAAAGGCAGGTGCGTGTTTCCGCGTGGTGAGTGGTTTGTGGCTAGGAGCCCGGGGGAGGCCGGGATTAATAGAGAAACGCTCCTGTCTGTGTCCAGCTCCCCACTTAGCAGCTGTGTGACTTCGAGGTCGCTTAACTTCCTCACCCTTAGTTTTCTTACACGGAAAACAGGGCTGGCCGTCCTTGTCTCCGTCCAAAAGGGTCACCTATTTATCAGCAAAAACATCTCCTACCTCTGTTAGGAGGCTGGGGAGAAACGAGTTTAACAAATGACGTGTATCCGTGTAATAGGGTGCCAAGTTGCAGCTCCGCAAAGATGGTTAGAATGTGTTGTTAAAGAGTTACCCGATAATTCTGGTTTATGTAAAAGAAATCTGTGTGTATTTGCATACACGCACACGTGTGTATACACACATCTAGCAAGTGCGGCAGGCCCTGGAAGGGGGTCCGGAGAGCTGGGAGTGCAGCGTGAGAATGGAGGCTTCGCATCACTTCATGTACCGACATTTCTGCGAAATGCTGGGATTCTCGGTGACCTCTCCCTTGTCTTTTGCAGCATTTAAAGCAAATTCATAAAAAGGGCTATAGCCCGGCCCACCCAAACTCTTGTCCTCCTCCTGCTATATGAATAAACTGTGCTTTTTGTCTGCAGTTCTTGCTCTTCTTGCATTAGGCCAACATGCCGTACTGATTTCTGTTCAGCAAAATTTGCGGGGAATGTCGGGCAGCTTGAAACAGAGGCTACTTTGGCAACTGCAAATGCGCGTTAGCAGGCTGGGGTGGGGTGGGGCGGGAGGGGTGCACCTCCCACAGGCAGAGGGCTGGCCCGGCGGGCAAGGACAGACGCGGGCTGGGTGGAGGTGCCAGGAACAGGAGGAAGGACAGCTCCGTGCGGAGCCGGAGTTCCAGGCTGCTGCATGATGGCAGAAGTCCGCCTGTCGGCCCCTGCAGGACAGTTCGTCTGCCTAAAGCTACGCTGAAAATGAAGGAGTTGTTTATGCTACAAAAACTACAGC
Organism: Nasua narica; assembly: GCA_028533885.1. Classification (NCBI taxonomy): domain Eukaryota; kingdom Metazoa; phylum Chordata; class Mammalia; order Carnivora; family Procyonidae; genus Nasua; species Nasua narica. The sequence goes on along the minus strand of CM052810.1, from coordinate 67,487,479 downwards.
TGAAGCCACAGTATTTGGAGACTGATAGCTAAAAGGATCGACCTGTCAGGCAGTGTCTTTATTTCCCATGGAGACATGATTTGATTGTTTAGAGACCATCTGCCTTCCGCAGCCACAGGCTGTCCTCCACATGTATTAGGTGCCCAAGGGAAGCAGAGTTCCCAACTTCTTACTGTCCCAAGCCACTGCTGGCCAGGTGGCTGCTGGAGGCAGATGGGAGCGGCCCTCGTGGCTTCTTGAGGCCTTTGGACTTGAGCAAGAGACAGAGGTGGTCCACTTCAGGTGTTGTGGGTCTCGTTATACCAGCAAGAAGGAGCCAGAGGCCTGGAGGAGGAGGACCCTAGACCCCCAGGGACCAGCGGAGCTGACTGGTCCCTCACCAGCCGGCCCTCTCTTGGAGCCCACCGTGTGCGGGCAGGACCCACGTGGGCGTACCCTCATAATGCCCAACGGATCTATTTGTTAATTCAGTAAGCGAACACCAACTTTAACTTTATGCTTGATTTTATGTGAGGTTCTCTAGTCAATCCATCACGTAGCTATTGCGAGCGTATCTTTTATACCTGCAGTCAGATTTCTTTTTCCAAAGATTTACGACCTGATTTGGTAATCTGATAATCTGAGTTAAAAATTAAGTGAGTCTGGTTACTATTTCTGATTCTGATTTAAGCTAAAATGTGGCGTGGAGTTCAACTCACTCTTTTTTTAAATTAAAAAAACGGAGGCCAGAGTGTTCTGTGACTGGCCCAAAGTCAGCGGTGGTGTGGAGGCTGACAGGGCTGGAGTAGAGGACTTCTCACCCGGGGCTGTCTTCCTCCTCCTTCACCAACCAAAGAACTGGTCACCATTTCAGAGTAAAGCCTCTTCATTTCCCGGAAGGGTGCTCTGTTTTTATTTCTCATTAACTCCTTGTTTGTTTGTTTTTTTTTAATACTTTTTATTTATTTATATGACAGAGAGAGAGAGGGAGAGAGGGAGAGAGATCACAAGCAGGCAGAGTAGCAGGGAGAGGGAGAGGGAGAAGCAGGCTCCCCGCTGAGCAGAGGGCCCAATATGGGGCTCGATCCCAGGACCCTGAGATCATGACCTGAGCCGAAGGCAGTCACTTAACCGACTGAGCCACCCAGGTGTCCCAGTAACTCCCCGTTTTAATGGGTATTTCTTTGATTACTGACGAGGCTTATCATTATCATTTCAGGTTGACTGAAAATCTTTTTGAAAGTGGGTGTCTCTCTCTTGTTCGTCGGTGCAGTGACGTGAGCGGGAAGATGGGGCAGGGTTGGCCATGTGGAGTGATCGTGACCGATGGTGGAAACGCTGATGGTTAGAGCCGAGGAGCCTTGGTGATCACTGGGCCTGACTTTCACAGTGGGAAACGGAGACCCATAAAGACCAAACAGCTTGTCAGAAATCAGAGCTCTCCCTGGCACCTGAGACCCTTGACTCTGTGGGTCTTTTACCACAAGGACTGTGTTTCTAAATGAAAGTCTCAACTGTATTAAACTCTAGAGGAGGTAGAATACGTTTTAGGAGACCAAGCTGCCTGGTCTTTGGGCACGGACATAATGTGAAATGTCCTTACTAGTCCCTGGATTATCTGTATGCCTCTTTTCCATAAACTGAGTGCTTCTGTCTAATTGAGGCTTCCTACATATTAATAACCCTAGTTGTAATATTAATTCCATGCCTCAGAGCCACATGGTGTTGAATTTCACTGCCCGATTTGTGGTTCATTACCTAATGTATGTTTTGTTCTGAGCATTGCCCATGGTTCCTTTTTGTCTGTTCCCTCCTTTTGTGCCCTGGCCACTACCCAGCTGTTCTTCCGTCTCTTCCTTTGTTCTTTTGTCAGTTTCTGAGGGCATAGGGTCCTGTCAGGCAGGTACTGTGTAAATAATTAACCAGCAAAGCGAACGTACTTGAAATTTGCCAGGGAAGTAGCCAAAGAACATGGTGCTTCTGCAGATCAGGGCGATGCCAGAGCTGGGTGGTTTCTGGGAAAACTGACACTCTGAGCAAACAGAATATGACAGCTTTAATAGCTTATACGCCTTTTCATTAGATTCGCACTTCCACCATCATAGATCCTGTAGCACGGAGTGTTATTCACGGTCATGTTTGCCTGGGAACGTGAACTCATTGGAGGTTTTGTGTGTATATTACACTGACCACACCCCACTTGCGCGTGTGCTCTCCTTGACACACGTGAAGAGTGGCACCGCCATTCATCTAGTTATGGAGTACAAATTCTTGGAGCTGTCCCTGACTGCTCTCTCTCTCTCACCCCACTTCAAGCCCATTCTCAAGTCCTGCGGATTCTACTTTAGAAATATTGACCCAAATAGAGCCACTTCTCGCCACCTCGGCAGCTGAGGCTCCCGTCCGAGGCAGCATCATCTGAGTGGAGTCGCAGTGGTCTCCTAACTCGCTCCCTTCCCCAACCATGGATTCTCTGGCCCACAGCCAGATTGATCCTTTTATGATTGCGTCAGGTCATGTCGCGTTCCCACTCAAATCGTAAGGTGGCGTCCCACTGGGAATATAGCGGAAACGTACCATGGGAGAGGTCCTCATGACCAGGCCCTAAGCCTGCTCCTACCAGCCCCCCCTCCTTGACCTGCATTCCAGGTGTACTGCCTTCCCTGCTATTTTTCGAATGCAAGAAACACGTCCTTGTCTCGGGCCTTTGTACTTGCTCCTCTCTCCATCGTGTGTGCGTTGCTCTCACAGACTTCTCATTTCCTGCAGCTGAAATTGAACTCCTTGGTCACTGTCTCTGCTCTTACCTTTTATTTTGCTTTATGGCACATATTATATATGCATTTGTTTATCTGCCCCCCGCCCCTCGAATAAACGGCAGGCTCCATGAGATAGGCTTTGGGTTTTGTTCACTGTTTTTTTTTTTTTTTTTTCAGAATACAAATATTTGTTAAATGAACAATTGAGATTCTCTGAGAACTATATTGCAATTATTAAAATTCCTACTAAAGCCAAAAGCCTTGCTGCATATTGGGGTTGAAAGGGCGCTGGTGACATGAAAATGATAAAATACTAGGGAGGTTTTTTTTTTTTCTCATTGTCATTGGGTTTGTTCATGCTGCTGTCGTACCCCACTCCTACCCCCATTTATATTATAAGAGTTTCTCTCTGGATTTTATATGAAAGTCTCTTGGAAGGCCCCGCATGAGTCAGAAGGTGAGAACCCTGGGGGTGTTTCCTTGTGGAGTTCTAGCGTCCATCGGATCCAGCCTGGACAGTGTGCATGGATTCCGGGCAGCTTTGATGTCCATGTGGCCCCCGCCTTCACAGACACCGTAGAATCCATATCAGTCTCCCCGACTCCTCTCAAACTGAACGGGTTTGAAACCCCTCGGGGAGCATTAGCTGTAGACCTTTACTGTCATTACTTGACTAGTTTGTTGTATCCCAAGTCTTAATCAACTGCCAAGGAGAAGCATAAATTGTCAGTAATTCTTCCAGAACGACTGACTTTATTATTACTTAATATTTAATCTCTGAATGGCCTCTTTTGGCTTTTCTCTTTTTTATTTTCAGCTTGTCAGGATTGAGGCATACACGAATTAAAGGCATATGAGTGAAACAAATAGCCACACCCATAGTGTGTCCTCACCGTGTCCTGGGAATGTGAAGCTAGGTGTTGAGTACACATCTTTGCTGCTTGGGACATCTTTGCTGCTTGGGATCGCCATGTGGCTTAGAACCTGGGCCACCACGGGGGGCAATCGGGAGCTGGATTCCAGATTAAGTGACGCCATTTATTGGTACTTTAATTATGAGGTGTTAGGATATGTAGTTTACTTCTGCTTGTCTGAAAGCATGTCTTTATCCTCTGGGACCTTCTTTGGTCCCCAGTGTTGCATAAATTTGCGGCTATTTGTAAAGGCATGTGTGATTTAGTTTTTTCTAGTTTAGGCTGAACCAGACATTTCCTTCCATCTTCAGCATGTTGGTGTAATGGAGTCTCCACCTTCCATGAAGCTGTGGTCTATAGAGTGACCTTTACTTTACTTTACTTTATTTTACTTTGTTTTCTTCCATGTGTCCAGATGCACGGCCCCTGTAGCCCGTCTTTTCAGTCTATGCAGGATTTTGTCATGGTCTAACTCTGTGATATTGGCCAAGTCACTCTGACATTTTGGCACTCGGTTTCTTCATCTATGAGACAGTGTTAGGCAATCTGTAGGTGAGTTCATTTATCAACAAATATTTATCTTCTTCTCAGATACTGGATAACTTCGCATTGATTAATTCATTTATTAATTGATGTTCTCACTTGTTTCAGAAAGAATTGAAGGAGGCTGAATAATAATACTTGCTTTCACAGCATACAAAGCAACTGCACATTTATTACCCATTTGATTATCATCACAGTCCCGTGAGGCCGGTCATAGAGCTTCGTGGTACAGATGGAAGAAAAGACCCTTCAAACAATCCACATTTGGTGATTGTTGAGGAAGGACCTGATCGCTGGTTGACCTGTGAGCTGGGCCTGGTCCCTCAGAGGCCCCTCATTCCCTCATTCCTCCCTTGTCCTTGGAATATGGCTTCCATGTGCCTTCCCTGCTCGCAGAAGGTGCCACAGGTGTAGGGCTCAGACTTTGCTTTCTGGTTCTTAGGAAGGACGGAACCGTGTAACTGTCCTTTTCTGGCTTATTCCTTCAGTATAGCATTAAACAGGCAAAACCCTTCTGGATCGAGAGCAATAGGAAGACTTCCTTAAGGGCCTAAATACCTGCAAAGGCTCTTTGAGGGCATGTACTCTTTATCTGCATGTTTTGAAAAAAAGCATTTGCTCTGTAGACTGAGATGCTCAGTTGAAAAGTGCTGACTTGTCTTTCGTGCCTCACTTGAGGGCGGAGCTGAGGTTTGGGAGTGCGCAGGTGAGGTCGGCTATCCATTCTACCTGGAGATTTATCCCTTAAGACCCAGGACTCAGAATCCTCCTTGTCATCGCAGACTTCTGTCAGTAAATGCCCCTCGCCTTCCCTCTTTTGCCACTTAAAAAAAATAAGTTAACAAAAGATCCTTAACTGCATGTCATAGCAAGTCCCGCTAATAGTCCTATTATTAATAAATATGTGAAACTGACCCTCACACTTCTTCCTTCGCCTCTGCCCCCACCATGAGGGCTAACATGCATGGACTTCCACATCTGGTTCTGACAGGGAGTGGGGGAGGGGGTGCCTTCGGTTTGCTGAGTTTTGCTTTCGGGGCTTTTTCTATGCCTTTCCACAAATACCCAGTTTTTTTTTTAAACATGAATTGGGTCAGGCTCTACATACTTGTGACTTAATTTATCCTTATATCTTCCCTTATTTGTATGTCTATTATTTTTTAGTGGGGTGTGTGTGTGTGTGTGTGTTTAAAGATTTTATTTATTTATTTGACAGAGAGATCACAAGTAGGCAGAGAGGCAGGCAGAGAGAGAGGGGGGAAGCAGGCTGCCCGCTGAGCAGAGAGCCCGATACGGGGCTCGATCCCAGGACCCTGAGATCATGACCTGAGCCGAAGGCAGAGGCTTTAACCCGCTGAGCCACCCAGGCATCCCTTTAGTTGTGTGTTACATGCCATGGTACATATGGGCCACTGTAACTCAATGATCCCCTCTACCCATTAATAAACTTCTAGGCTGTCTAGCTTTTACAAAGCATGGCGAGCGATCCTTGATGCTATGTATATTTGTGTACATCTTACAATATTTTTGTATTACAGAGTTGTAAAGGTGGGCTTGAGTTTTGGATTTTGTTGTATACCTCCATGCCATTTGTCTAAAGGCCATCCCAGTCCATATTTCTGACCAGCCAGGAGAGGATGGTTTTTCCATTTAGCCCTGGGAACACGGACTATCCGCCGGTTTTTTGGGGTCGTGCCAATCTAATGGCTGTCAGATGCATTCTCATTACCAGTTGTGTAGTATGGCTGTTGACAATCTCTCTGCGCATTGGTCGGTTCATTAGTGGGAGATTAGTTGTTTGGCACAGAGCTTTGCTTTCAACAAGATAATTGAAAGTCTGTGTCCTAAGGACTAGTAGGAGCTTGGGATTTAGAGCTTACAAAAGTTCAGCCTCACCTGCCATTCATTCTTCCTACTTGTGTGGCATTTCTTCTAGAGCTGATGGTTCTAAAAGCAGTTTGACCCTAGAGGAGAACATAGGCAGTAACCTCTATGACATTAG
>CM052810.1:67460460-67480782 GCA_028533885.1 Nasua narica | reverse complement strand
ATTGGGCAACCTCCAATTTAGATATGGAATATTATATATAAAAGATAAGGCAGCCTTAATTTATTAATCCAATGTTAAGAAGACAGCTTTTAAAAAATAAGAAAATGGTAAGGAAAACAAATAGAAATAAAATAAATTCCTATTTTAATCTTTTTCCGATTACAAATTATTCTCATTTTAGAAAATGAGAAAAAGAACAGGAATAAACTGAGCATGGGGCTCAGTCAGTTAAGCGTCTGACTCCGGTTCTCAGCTCAGGTCTTGATCTCAGGGTTTTGAGTTCAAGCCCTGTGTTGGGCTCCACCCTGAGCTTGAGCCTACTTAAAAAAAAAGACCAAACAAACCAGGAATAAAGAAGAAACAAGTCTTTTATATTCTTAAAGTCCAAAGAAGAGAACTACCATTAACATTTTGGTATATATCATCTTAGGAAATATGAAAAGTCTTAATTCTTTTCCCCATTTGTTATATTTATTATTTTTAGAGTCACAATTTAAAAATCTTAGATCTGTGAATGTCTCTAAGGCATTCTTTGATACTTAAGGGATTTTTACCTGTGGGGCAGTTAAACTCTGAGGACAGATGAGAAATTAAGGAGGTTCTGGGTAGGAGATTTGCAACCTAGCAAACTTCAGTAAGTCTTTAGGAAAGATGCCCATCTCTAAAAAATCATATTTTTAAAAGAGCTTTTAAAGATGTTATCAACTTTTTTGGATGACTTCTATAGAAGGAGTTTTATCTTTTATAAATAATCAGAGACCATAAGAGATGAATTAGAAAATATAGTCTCCCCATTTTGAACCAAGTGTGTTAGCAAACTTGGCCTCGTTTATGCTGGGCTTTTATTTCTGTGTTGCTGATTATATTTCATTAGCCCTTTTATGAAAGAATTATTTATCCCACCTATCAACATGGTATGGCATGCCACGATTGGAAATAAGTACGAAAATAGGAGATAAGAGGAAATAAGGATAAGAAAAAGACAAAATCAGGAGTCAAAATATACTTGGCTCCCATCCTTTAAGTAGCCAAAGCAAACAGGAGGCATGACCAGTCATGAGAATCAGTGTCCATCAGAGGTGAAATTCCGCTCTGGAGACACTAAGCTATTTCTGATAACAGGGTCCAGATTTGAATCTCTCTTAGGAATCCCCAAGGGTGCTGAGATAAGGGACCAGGGCCTTCACAACATCTCTAAAGCAAATGCAACGATGTGTTGCCTGGGGACGTACCAGTCAGTTGCGAGCTCCCAGCACCTGCTGTGTGCCGGGACGGGGCAGGGGCGATTCTAGAAAATGGTCCGGGCACTGTTAGCAGGTTGGGTGCTGCTGCAAGGTCTCCCTAATGGGGAGACAGCCTTAAATCTTCCGAGGAGGTGGGAGGCGCTCCAGGATGGAAAAAATTACGCAATGGAACTCCACTCACCATCTTAGTGGTTTCCGTAAATGTTAGCCACGTGGGCCATTTATAGAAGAAAACCTTCTTTTTGTCCTCCCTTCAAGGATAACCTTGCCATTGCCTCTGCACATCCTCTGCTGCTTGGTGGGCTTTTAAAATGTCACGTGATTCTAAAATACATACCTATATACGTAAAGTCGCATGACTCCGACTTTTTTCTCCCCACCTGTTCTTGGATTTTAACGATCCTGTGTAGGGTTTTGTTAAGTGTACTGAGTTTTGGGTCTTACGTACGTTTTCTTCCGTATAAATATCCACCCAAAGCCGTCGTGTTGAGAAATCTTTGTTGTCTGGAGTTTCAGGATTAAAATTCATGAGCCATTTTATGAGCGGAGGTTTAGCAGGGAAAAGTTCTGCGGGCTGCTTGTGTCACCCATCTGACCCCTTCCTGGGTGACGTGACGGTGGTCCTTGCCTTGCTGTGGCTGAGTTGTGTGTGGAGATGCGGTGATCGGGAACGAGCGTCCGGCGGGGGGTGGGGCAGCCTGGGTCTTGGTTGTGGTGCTCCCCACGACTTGCTTACAGGCTCAGAGAGGCATCCTTGGAGGTGACTTGGAATTAAAGCAAGCCAAGAAGGCTTCTATTCATCTAGAAATTTTACTGTCGTCTGGCAAGATAGCCCAATGAGTAGTCTTCAGTATTTCCCCTTGCTAATTCGGTAGGTAAAAAGTTAAATTTTTTTTTTTATTAAATTTCATTAAATTGCCCCCGCTTCTCTAACTTTCTGCTCTCCATCCCAAATTGCTTATACGCAAGAGTGATGTTTCATGCCAGGCAGGACAGTTTCAGGGCATCCTATAATTCTCTCCGATTATCTTGGGGATCAGCTTTGAGCTCTTAATACCTAGCCGTTTCCAAACAGTTACGGCTGCTTTTGTCTTCACGCACCCGGTGTGAAGGACTGAGCACCATGCCCCCGACCTGCGGCTGGAGGAGATGCTACGCCACAGGTAACACACTCCGTCTACCAAGCCCTCCTCATGCAGGCGCAGCCTCCCCACGGCACGGCTGGCGGACGCCGGCGAGAAGAGCAGCCGTGCCGTGAGCTGATGCTCAGCCTGTTGGAGGAAAGGATTATTCGTCCTTACGAATAGCTTACAAAGAAGCAAAAACAGCCTAAGCGACTCAAGGAATTCTTTTTTCTTTTTGTAAATGTTAGCCAAATATATTTTAAGTATGTTCAGAGCCTTAAAATAGATTTTTTGCAATAAAAATATTTAGGTGGAACCTTAAGATGAATTAGATGGTATACAGGAAGCCAGAAACCCAGAAGTTACACGTGAAAATAGTCCAATAATATTCTTAGAATAGGTTGTTTACCTCCGTGAGCACCAAAAAGGAAAGCCATGAGCTCAAAACTATAAGCTCCTGACTGGGGGTCATGATATTCACCTTATTTTAAAATTACTTTTTCTTAATTTGGTTTTAGACCAGGAGTTTAAATATCATCCCGAATTGTCAGGTATTTAATTTGCTTTTGCAGCTTGAGAACAGTGATGTAATGGCTACTAAAATATACAAATCCAAAGAACACGAATTGGATTCTGACTTTCTAGTCCACTTCTTTTAACTGGTAAAAGTGGCAACTGCTGAAAACTGTAGTAGGGAGAAGAATCTAAAGCGTCGTTGCTTTTGGCAGTTGACTGGTTTTGTCTCCACCTGACGATCGGAACAGCAGTGGTAGGGCCTGGGGTACAGAGTGACCTCTTGATGTCAAGTGCGTGTGGTGAGGGAAGGCCGTGTGGGCTGTGCTGCAAAGAATTCTGGGAGCTTTCCTGCCTCACTTGTCTGGTCTTCTCAGGACCCATCTCCCTCTTCATGTTTTCAACCTGGCTACGACATGGGACTCAGGTTTTTGCAACTTAGGCACAAATTATGATTCTCTCCTGCTTAGTTACTTACTTACTTACTTTATTTATTACCTAAAGATTTCGTTTATTTATTTGAGAGAGAGAGCAAGAGAGCGTGTGCATGAGCAGAGGAGAGGGGCAGAGACAGAGGGAGAAGCAGGCTCCCCGCTGAGCAGGGAGCCTGGCCTGGGATCATGACCTGAGCCAAAGGCAGACCTTTAACGGTCGGAGCCACCTAGGTACCCCTCCTACTTACTTTATATAAGTAGTGTAGGTTGATGGGGAAATTTCCATTGTCAACAAATACTCAACACTAAAAAACGTCCTTATGTATAATTTTTTTCAATGATTAGACTAGATTTATTTTTTCAATTTTACCCTTATAACTCTGAGGTAGCTATTTTCTTGTACTATTATGTGTAGCAAATGAAACCTACTGAATAGAAGTTAAGAGTTTCAAGCTGTAAAGACCATGATTAATCTTAAATGCTGATGGAAATTTATTTATTTGTTTGTTTATTTTCCAATTACTTTTATTTTATTTTTTCAGTGTTCCAAGATTCATTTCATTGTTCATGTACCACACCCAGTGCTCTGTGCAATACATGCCTTCCTCAGTACCCATCACCAGGCTCGCCCAATCCTCCACCCCTCTCCCCTCCAAAACCTTCAGTTTGTTGCTTAGAGTCCACAGTCTCTCATGGTTCATCTCCCTCTCTGATTTCCCCCAATTCACCCTTCCCTTCCTTCTCACAATGCCCTCCATGTTTTTCCTTATGCTCCACATGTAAGTGAAACCATATGATAATTGACTCTCTGCTTGACTTATTTTGTTCAGCATAATCTCTTCCATTCCCGTCCACGTTGATACAAAAGTTGGGTATTCATCCTTTCTGATGGAGGCATAATATTCCATTGTATATTAACATTAAAAGTCTCAGGCACCGGGGTGGCTCAGTCGTTAAGTCATTAAGTCATCATTCCAGGGTCCTGGGATCGAGACCCATGTCAGGTTCTCTACTCCTCGGAAAGCCTACTTCTCCCTCTCCCACTCCCCCTGCTTGTGTTCCCTCTCTTGCTCTGTCTCTCTCTCTTTGTCAAATAAATACATTCTTAAAAAAAAAAGTCTCTTAGGCTGAAGTGCTGTCATTTCTTTGAGATCTATTGAAGGGCAAATAGGAATTTATTGGATTCCCCCCCTCCCCCTTGAGGCCTTTGCAGACAGTAGAAATTCTCACAAAAGAAAAGAGGGTTAGTAAATTTCAGGTAAGCTAACTTGGGAGGACAGACCACTTCCGTTTCCAGGAACCCGAGTGAGTCTGTACTTCACACCGACAATGTGGAAGTGCAATTGAAAAAACAAAGTGCCCTTATCCTTTAAGATGGTTGCTATAACATATTAAAAAACAAAAAAAAAAAACAAAAAAACAACCCAGAAAATAACAAGTGTTGGCAAGGATATGGAGAAATTGGAGCCTGCGTGTGCTGTAGGTGGGATCGTGAAAGGGTGCTGCCATGTGGAAAGCAGGCTGAGCTTCCTCACCGTTTTAAATGTGAAATTAGCACATGATCCAGCAATTCTGCTTCTGGGTGTAGACCATAAAGAATTAAAGGCAGCACTTTTTTTTCTCCCCAAATATGTTTATTTTAATTTTTCAGTGTTACAAGATTGATTGTTCATGCACCACACCCAGTGCTCCATACAATACGTGCCCTTCTCAATAGCCACCACCAGGTTCGCCCACCCCCCCACCCCCTCCCCTCCAAAACCTTCAGTTTGTTGCTCAGAGTCCACAGTCTCTCCTGGTTCATCACCCCCTCCGATTTCCCCCCATTCACCCTTCCCTTCCTTCTCATGATGTAAAGGCAGCATCTTGAAGAGACACTTGCACACACATTCACAGTAGCCAAAAGATGGAAGCATCCAACGTGTCCATCCATGAATAAACAAATGTATTTTCATGCAGTGGAATTGCATTCAGCCTCAAAAAGGAAGGAAATTCTGACAGGCTACATACAGCCTGGATGAGCCTTGAGGATGTTGTACTAAGTGGAAGAGGCAGTCACAAAAGACAAGGACTGTAGGATTCTGTTTCTAGGAGGTACCTGGAGTCATCAAAGTCATAGAGACAGAAAGTAGTAGGGTGGTGGTCAGGGGCCAGGGGGAGGGGACTGGGACTTCTTAGTGCTTAATGGGGACAAAGTTCCAGTTTTGCAAGATGGCTATTCATCAATGTGAATGTCCTTAATGTTGCTAATTGTAATGTTGCTTTATAGTGTCCTTGTTGTTTTTCTTTCTTTGTTGTATCAACTACTGAGAAGTATTATGGTGTCCGGTATAGTTGTGGCTTCATCTATTTCTACTTGCAGGTCTAATGGTTTTGCTTCATAGATCTGTTATTAGGTGCATGAATGTTTAGGATTAAGCCTCTTGGTGAACTGCCATTTTTATCATGATCAATTGTGCCTTTTTACCCTGGTAATCTCTTGTTCTAAAAATCTATTTTGTCTGATGCTGTGATGCTATAGCTTTCTTTCGATGGTCTGCATGATAACTTTTTCCATTTCCTATTTAACCTATCTATGTTTTATATTTAAGGTGGATTTCTTGCAGATTGCCTATGGTTGGATCTTTTTTATTCAATCCAACAATTGAATAAGTTGGAGTATGTGGACCATTTATAATTAATGTAATTATCATTGTGGTAGATTTAAGTCTCTCATCTTGCTGTTTGCTTTCTACTTGTCCAGTCTCTTCTTTGCCCTTGACTTTCCTATTCTACTGCGTTTTAAAAAAGTATTAATTGTGCATTTTAGGTATTCTATTTTATCTCCACTCTAGGCTTATTAACTGTAGCCCTTTGTTTTATATTTTTAGGGGTTGCTCCAGGATTTCCTATGTGTATCTTTTATCAAATGTGTTTTGTCTAATATGAGAGCCTTATTATAGTACAGTTTTATTCACTCCCCTTTTATCTGTTGCACTATCCATTTTAGTTCTAAGTGTAATTCCCACTATACACTATTATACCATCAAATAATTTTTAGGAATTTGTAAAGGAAATATTTTACTTACCTGTATATTTCCAACTTTAGGCCTTCCTTCTTTTGTATGGGATCACTTTCTATCTGATAGCCTTCTTCAGCCTACAGCACTTCCTTTAACTTGTAGTATACAAGTTCTGTTAGCTTTTACTTATATGAAAAAAATCTTTATTTCACCTTCATTATTGAAAGATATTTTTAATTGATAAGGAACTCAAAATTAACTTCAAAGATATTCTATTTTTTTTAGACTTTCATAGTTTCTAATGAGAAGTCTGGGAAAGTTCTTATGTTTGTTCTTCAATAGGTACTATGTCTTTCCCAGCTAAAGATATATTTTTTTTATTCCTGATTTTGTCATTTGAATGTGATATGCCTTGAGGCATTTTTGTTTATCCTGCTTGGGGTTCATAGAGCTTCTGGACCTTTTGGGTTTACAGTTTTCATTAAATCTGAAATATTTTTCCAAATTATGTCTTCAACTATTTCTGTCTTTTCCCTCCTTGTCCCCCACACCTTCGCCCCTTTTTGTGCTTGGGACTCTAACTGTATATACTGTAGACCCCTGATACTGCCTCACAGGTCACCAATGCTCTGTTGATATATTTTTCTCAGTGCCTCAGTTGGGATAGGTCTGTGGCTATGTCCTCAAGTTCATGAATTCTTTCCTTTGCAATGCCTGATTGGATTTTAACTCCATCTAGCATCATTTTCATTTCAGATATTCTAGTTCTCATCTCTAGAAGTTCAATTTGTTATATCATTTCTTATTCTTTTTTCCCCTCTAAATCCTTGAACAATTTACATCTACTAATATTAGTTATTTTATCATCTTTGTGTGGTAATTCCACATTGTTCTCACTCATGGGTCTGTTTCCATTACGAAATTATCTGCTGCTTATAGAGCATTTGTTTCATATAGGTTTTCTGTTTCTTTGCATGTCTAGTAATTTTTTATTGGATATCATACATTGCGAACTGAGTACTAGATTTTAATTCCTATCAGGAGTTTTGGACTTTGTCCTGCTCAGTTATTTGTAGATTAATTTGATCCTATTTAGGCTAGTTTTAAGCTATTATGCAGTGGATCTGGAGTGGCTTTTCTTATAGGTCTATACTAGTCTCACAGCTCAGACATGATTCTTGATGTAGTCAGTGAAGCCTTTCCACTGTGGTTCATGGCACCTCTAACAATTTCCTGGCTTTGTGTGAATTCTGGAAATTGTCCCTCTGACAGTTTCTTGGTAATTATTCTTCACTGGCCTTGAGGAGTTTTGCCATGCATATGTACAGATTGGAATTTAGCCAAAGATTCAAGGTGAACTTTATTTAAATTTCCAGAGCTTTTGTTTTGCATTGCTCTCCCCTTCTCCATTCTTTGTTCTGCAAATTCTCAACATTTTGGCCTCCTCACACTGATATCTTTGTCACCTCAATGTGGTGAGGAGGCTTTTGTGAGGTTTTTGTTTGCGTTCTCTTCACTTTGGTCCAGAAATTGTTTTCAGGTAGAAAGATATGATCCCTTGTTTGTTTCTCTTCTCTCAAGGATTACTTATACCATCTGTCACTCAATATCAGAAAATAATTGTTTCCTATATTTTCTCTAGTTTTCTAATCATTTAGTGGAAGGGTGCTAATCTGGACCTCCTTATACTCCTCATGGTCAGAAACAGAAATCCCAGGTGGGTATTTTAAACTATCAGTTTGTGAGGTAAGACCTCATTTAATTTATATTTGGTTGTTGATGTGTACTTTTCGGGTTCCAAATTAGCTTAGACTTCCTGGGCTTACCGTGGTATAGTTTGTGGGAGCCAGTTGCATGGACATCCTCTCCCTTGGGTTGTTCTTACAGTGGTGGGAATTCACACCCTACCAAAAACACAGACATTGTGCTGGGTTCAGTTTTAAAAATCTAAATGTAGAGTTTAAAAAGGGAAGAGCTATCCTCTTCTGTAAGCAAATACATCTTCATGAATTTAAGAAATCCACAAGTTTTAGTTGGAGAACGTAGTGGAAGCTCACAGCCTTGCTCAAGTGGTAGTCACACAAGTGACCGCTGTGATGCAACGTGTGGAAAGTAGGGAACTACTGCACACTTACCTGTGGCACTTTCCTTATTGAGGGCAGAAAGAGGATGTTACAATCTATTCTTTGTGTACCATTGAATAGCGTCTTGATTTTCTTCCACTAAATTCTAGTTAGGTGCTTTTCTTATAATCTTATGAGTGGTTTTCCACTTAGCTACAACATTTTTGTATAAATCAAATATCAATATAGTTTGCTTGCAGCATTAAAGGTGTTAATTAGGTGTACCTGAGTGGCTCAGTCTGTTAAGTGTCTGCCTTTGGCTCTGGTCATGATCCCAGGGTTCTGGGATCAAGCCCCAGGTAGAGTTCCCTGCTCAGTGGGAGCCTCCTTCCCTCTCTCCCCCACTGCTCATGCGCTCTCTTGTTCTCTCTCTCTCTCTCTCTCAAGTAAATAAATAAAATCTTTAAAAAAGGTGTTAATTATTAAATACATAATTACTGATTATTAAAGATAAGGGGTATTAAAGATTGATATGCTATTTAAGTTTGTATTAAGTATGTAGTAATTCACTGGCTATAAATATACTTACAGACACAGACGTCTCTAAGGTACACTACTGTATATTGTTTTAAACATTTCGTATTTTTAGGAAGAGCAAATATTTCAAACAGCAAATATCTTCTTTAGCTTTATCAGAGATACTAAATTAAATGTTTAAGTTGTTTAAAAATGCAATTTTGATAAATTAACATTGCTGTGAAAAGTATTTATCAAAGCATAATAGGAAAGTTTTGAAGTAAAAATAACTTTGGGCAAAGCATCAGGACCCCTAGGAATGTGTCATACAGATTTTTCTTAATGATTCAAAATGGCCTCCAGGTCGCTGTGCTTGGTACACTTGTGGGCCCTGTGCAGTTCTCCTCTTCCTTGCTGTGAACAGTCACTTTTGAAGGATGTGTGGCTGACTATAACGATCTTTTTTTCCTCTAATTTGTCTCTAATCTGAGGTAAGGGAACGTCTAGTTTGTTAATCTTACTAGAAACAAAGATAAACAAAATATGTGCTTACCTCTAAGGCAGGACTAAAGTTCTTGCATAAGAAAACCGTTTTGATTTTAGTTAAAAACTTTTACATCAACCTGGGTTTCTCTTCAGACAGGAATTTTGGTCCCTAAATCACAGCCGGAGGGGGGTTTGCCAGTAGGCTAAGTTGTAGCTACGCAAAGTGCTTGTACCCAGCTTTAGGCAGTGATTTTGGGTATAAATCTCTCTTCCCTGTTAAGTTTTCCTTAAGCTAGTATTAAAATTACTTCTCCTCCTTTAGACACAAGTTATGAGTCTGAGAGGTGGGGAGGGCTGTGGGATATGTTGACAGGGAAGATAATAATGAAGTTATAACTGCTAAGTCAGTGCTGTACAATAGAAATCTAATGGGAGCGTATTTGCACTTCACCAGTGTATTTCATTTAACTCCATATATCCCAAGTGTTATTTTAGCATGAAGTCAATATAAAAAACGAGACATTTTATGTCCATTTTTAATATAAAATAAAAAAATATCAAAATCTGCTGTGTATTTTCCACTTATAGAATATCTCAGTTCTGATTACCAATATTTCAAGTACTCAGTAGTCACATGGGCTAGTGGCTACCTTACTGGACAGCACAGTGTTAGTCTCTGATTGTTATCTGATCAACATTGTTCTTATTGTTCAAAATTTACGCATGTACACACAGATTGCAGTATAAAGAAAGCGTTCAGAAATAGTCATATTTAATGCACTTTGAATAGCCATAATGAAATAATCTTTGGTCTTTTGGTTATTAATAATTATGCTTCTCAGTATTCTTTTTATTTATTTATTTTTATTTTTTTAAAGATTTTATTTATTTATTTGAGAGACAGAGAAAGTGAGAGAGAGCATGAGAGGAAGGAAGGTTAAAGGAAGAAGCAGACTCCCCGTGGAGCTGGGAGCCTGATGTGGGACTCGATCCTGGAACTCAAGGATCATGACCTGAGCCAAAGGCAGTTGCTCAACCAACTGAGCCACCCAGGCGCCCTTCTTTTTTTTTTTTTTTTTTAAAGATTTTATTCATTTGACAGAGAAAGAGAGATCACAAGCAGGCAGAGAGGCAGGCAGAGAGAGAGGGGGAAGTAGGCTCCCCACTGAGCAGAGAGCCCGACGTGGGGCTCAATCCCAGGACCCTGAGATCATGACCTGAGCCGAAGGCAGAGGCTTTAACCCACTGAGCCACCCAGGTGCCCCTGCTTCTCAGTATTCTTGTTGGGGTGTTTATACCTGCTGGAGTAATTAACAGGGTCTCTACAATGCAGTGCCTCTCAATGATAAAAGACTTCAGGGCAACCTTAAACATAGTAAAGATTTCAACGTGAGCTGTGAAAAGCACAGTAGGAAAAGAAGAGTTTACTAGGTTAATGTGCAAGTGATTTTTTGGTCAAGGAAAATATGGGATTTAACTAGAATTCCAAAGTACAGGAGTGATATTGTTAGAAGGGAAGGGTGGACATGGGGATTGCCCTTGGGATCTGAAACTTTGTGTTTGTGTAAGTGGACCACCTTAGAAGAATTCCTGGTTGGAATATAAACTAAGTTAATACAGAGAAGCTCTTGGGAATAATGACTCTTTCGAGAAAAGGAGTTACGTGGGCTTTGAGGTATTATGGGGGCTGATATTGACATATTTAGCAAGTGCTCCCATATAACATTTCTGTTGGATCACTACAACCATCTCAGTAATAGACTCTTTAATTAAAAACCTCGTCCTTACAAAATTCTCTTTGGTGCTTGTATCCAGCTCCTCTCAGGAGAGCCTATCAGTGTTTGGGGTCGGGAAGATGGAGAGATCTGTTATTTGGTTTTGTCAACTTGGAGGTGGATTTAGGACTTTGGATTAGATTTTGAGTAACACCTGGTGCAGCTGTTGAAATGAGATCATTGTATTAACGACTTCAATGTCAGGCAGTGGGCTTTCTGTCGAGTTGAGTCGCTTTAAGACTGAGCTGGTAACCTAGGGGAGTTGTCACTTGGCAGATGTGTGCTTCATACAGTAGCGGGGATGGTGAGGGCACCGAGGTGGGCAAACACATGGTATGGACTGCAGCCCTTGTGATGATGAGTCGTTGTATGTTTCAGGTAGTTACATTTTATATCACCTTCAAGGAATTCTTTGTCGGGGGATTGGTTTTAGTAATTTTTATCTTCCTATAAAGCAGGCTCGGTTGCTTATTATTAGATCATTAGCTTTTGACTTGTGAACGTTTGTTTAACGTTTTTGCAGATCTCTGATTTCAAGTTGTTCTCAAGGTGGTCATAAAATTCAAACTGGAAAGTAAATAGGTCTCATTTTGAAAGTTACTCAGGCCAACTAAGATGCCAACAAGCACTGTTCTAGCACATTTATTTTCAGATAATATGTTTTTAAAATCTCTTGAGGGTAAGTTGTTCGACCTAGCTGGCCAAGTAGCTTGAAACACATGCGGCTTTGTCTCAATGTGGCTGCTTTTTCAAACCTTGTCTTCTTATTCAGCATATTTCTTCACGTTGCCAGAACGTTAGGTTTCCCTATATTCTTAGATTTGGACCACATCTGGACATGGGTATTCGTTTTATGGTCTTCATGGCTTTGATGGGTAAAGCATGGGCTTCTGCCTGTTCCAGAGACGCAGGGAGTGGGGGCTACAATGGTAGCACTACAATCGTACCATTGAAAACACCAGATGAACTCCCCTGGCTGCCTTCCGTGATTTGAACACTCTCTCACTGCGTCATTGTGTTTACATTAAAAAATTCTTCCGTTCGCTCATGCCAATAATATTATATAGATTCTTGGATGACTTCTTACTATCACAGAACATTTTTTTTAAAGATTTTATTTATTTATTTGTCAGAGAGAGAGAGAGAGAGAGAGAGAGAGAGAGCGCAGCAGGCAGAGGGAGAAGCAGGCTCCCCTCTGAGCAAGGGCTCCGATCCCAGGACTCTAGGTTCATGACCTGAGCCAAAGGCAGACGTTTAACCAACTGAACCCAGGCATCCCATGGAACATCTTTATAAAACAATATTGTCTAATTTCAAAGCCTGATCAATGAAACCACACAGACCTAAATCTAAACTTTATATATTATCACCTATGAGTTAAGTGGCTTTTGTTTAACATCACAAGTCCTCAATTTTCTCATCTGTTAAAGGATGATGATAACTCTCACAGGGTAATTCTGAATTAAATGTGATTTGTATGGACAGCTTCTGGGAGTGGTGGGTAAGTCTTAGGAAATGGAAGTTTAATTATTAGCGTACAGTCACTAATGACTATGTTCTGTGATTTTACAATAACCTCCTTATTTTATTATAGAACTTTGTAGCTTACTCACCTTTTTCAAACCCAAGGTCCCAGTTTTAGCATTATAAAATTATTAGGCAAAGTAGGTATTATCTTCATTGCTCAGATAAAGAGGTCAAATGTCATAGATTAAGCTTTAAATTATAGGTAAAACATTGTAGGTTTGAGAAATTAGTAAATGAGGCTCACAGCCTGGCCCACCGAAGGACAAAATGTCTACTTATGGTGATAGTGAAAAGAAGCAATGATATGCGTAATGTTGTTATATGCCAGCTGAGTTGGGTGGAGTTGGGTAGATTATTTGCTAAGACATATTAAAGCAGATTGAATTCATGGAATCATTCAAACGGCAAGTACCAAACACATGTACCAGGCACCAGAGCAGAGAACAAGAAAAGCTCAACCCAATGCAGCTTACATTCTAGAGGGGTGGACAGATGACATGTGGATAAATGATATTTATAAGAGTTATCACCGTTTTAAAGAAGAGAAAGCCTGGATAGCAAATGACCAAAGGGAAGAATGACCGCGGATAGCACAGTTAAAGAAGAACTCTTTGAAGATGGGACATTTGGGCAGAGGCCCAAACAATAAGAAACCAGAGAAGTGAAGGAAGTTCCAGCTCTGGATAACTCCTAAGCAAAAGGAATATAGGAAGAGCTAAGGAGTTGAGGTGGGTGTGAGCTGGACATGTATAAGGGACAGAAGAAAAGTCCCGTGTGTCTGGAATAGAGCCTTGTTAGCTCCTGGTGGGGAGTTTGCTCTCTATTCAAAGCGTAGTGGGAAACTGATCCACCAGATCTGGCGATACATTTAAAGATATGACGCTGCCTCCTGTGGGGAAGGTGGGAGGAGGATGGGCTAGGAAGTTCCTGCACCTCTCCAGGTGAGGAATGGTGATGGGATGATCTGGGGTAGTAGCCACCGACGGGGGAAAAGTAGTTTGATTCGGGATCCATTCACCTTAGGAGCGAGGGTAGAACTGATGGTATTTCCTGACAGACTGGATGTGGGATGGAAAGATAAATCAAAATATTTAGGAAGTAATTGCAAGGGAGGATGCCGCACTATTTCAAATTCATTCAGGGCAGTCATTCCTGGAGGGATTCCCTGCCCTCCACAATATTAACACAATCCATTTATTCACTTCTGAGCGCATGTTAAATGCCAGAGATTCTAGGGAAATGAGGTAGTCCTTGATTTCAAGGACCCAAAAGCAGGAGTTTGGAAAGCTGAAGTTATTCTCTGAGAGGAGGAGAGAATTAAAGCCAACAGAAGAGAAAGTTCTGGCAGAGAAAGTATCCAGGGGGAGGTACAAATAGGAAGCATGGTGAGTGCCATTAGCTTTTACGAACGAGTTCCCCTATTGTCTATGGAGTGAAGAATAAAGTTACATTTTATCATCCTCGTCATTATTTGAATTAGGTGGCTTCTTTTTTACATTCATAAACTTAACATCCTTATTCTCTGTACACCTTGGCAATGATAAAGCTTAGAGATGGATGTCCTATGAAATATGCAAAAAGAAGGCATTTACATAAATAATATTTCGGAAAATTAAAGTTGAAAAATACTTTCTGCATCATTAAAGTTCACAGTATTTAAAGTAAATCAGGCTTTCCCCCTTCGATTTCAAACTGTATTGTTTCAGCAGAAAGTGATAAAATCTAATCAGGAATAAAAAGATCAAGTTTGGTTTTTATTCAGTGCCTGAATAGACAGCTTTGGTATGCAGCTACTCATATGCTGAGGCTCCTGCCTTGCTTCCACCTTAGGCCTGAACTGTGTAGGCCATGACTGCCCTAAAACAGGTTTTCATAGGGAGAAAGGCATTACCAGCCATCGCAGAATTTCCGTACATATGCTGTGGTTGGGGTGATGCTTCCAGTCACCTGCTAGGCTCCCTGACCTCCTCCTTGTGCTCTGCCTCAATGCCTGGAAGTCCCTGGGTCCAGATTTGTTTGTCTTCTGAAAGCACAGATCCAGGTGGACCTAGCAATCTGTTGAGAGGTTAATACGACTGGCGAGGAAGAGAAGCAATTGAGTGGGAAAGGTAAGCATACGTGGGAAGGCAGCTCACAAGTGCAGGAGCTGGGGAAATGTGGGGAGGCGGGGTCCCATCATGGGCCCTTCTGTGTGTGCTGTCTCCTATCTGTCGCTTCCCAAGTGAAGAAAGAAGTAGGAGCTACAGGTGTCACACTGTGAGAAAGAGAACTGAGCTCTTTCAGCTGCTTCAAGGGGTCCAAGAAGTCTCAAGTTTGAGCTATGACCAGACAGTAAGACATAAGGCTGAACAAAGAGATGTTTGAATCTAAGCAACACTGGATATATTCTGGGCAATGAGTTTTAGATAAAGCATCTCTAGGTAATACATTTCAGACCATGCACTTGAAAAGCATTTGTACTTTATTTGCATTTTTTTTTTTGCATTTTTTAAAGAAATAGGGACTTCATCAAGATGAATAGCTACTGCACGTCAAAGGAAACAGTCAACAAAACCAAAAGGCAACCTGTGGAAAGGGAGAAGATATTTGCAAATGACGTATCAGATAAAGGGCTAGTATTCAGGATCCCTAAAGAACCTATCAAACTCAACAGCCCCAAGACAAATAATCCAGTCCAGAAATGGCAGAAGACATGAACAGACATTTCTCCAAAGAAGATGTACAGATGTCCAGCAAATACATGAAAAAATGCTCTGCATCACTTGGCATCAGGGAAATATAAATCAAAACCACAATAAGAAACCACCTCACACCATTCAGAATGGCTGAAATTAACAAAGCAGGAAACAACAGATGTTGGCGAGGATGAGGAGAAAATGTAACCCTCTTAAACTGTTGGCGGGAATGTAAGCTGGTACAGCCACTCTGGCAAACAGTGTGGACGTTCCTCAAGAAATTAAAAATAGAGCTACCCTATGACCCAGCAATTGCGCTACTGGGTATTTACCCCAGAGATACAGATGTAGTGAAATGTAGGGGAAGCTGCACCCCAATATTCAGAGCCCCAGTATCCACAATAGCCAAGCCATGGAAGGAGCTGAGATGTCCTTTGAGAGGTGAATGGATAAAGAAGATGTGGTCCATGCATACAATGGAATATTACTCAGCCATCAGAACGGATGAATACCTACCATTTACATCAACATGGATGGAACTGGAGGGTTAATATTATGCTGAGTGAAGTAAGTCAGTCAGAGAAAGACAATTATATGGTTTCACTCATATGTGGAATATAAGAAATAGTGCAGAGGATCATAGAGGAAGGGAGGGAAAACTGAATGGGAAGTCATAAGAGAGAGAGAAACTATGAAGACTCATTTTTTTTTTAAGATTTTATTTATCTATTTGACAGAGAGAGAGTTAGATCACAAGCAGGCAGAGAGGCAGGCAGAGAGAGAGGGAGAAGCAGGCTTCCTGCTGAGCAGAGAGCCTGATGCAGGGCTCCATCCAAGGACCCTGAGATCATGACCTGAGCCGAAGGTAGAGGCTTTAACCTACTGAGCCACCCAGGCACCCCGTGAAGACTCTTAAATAGAGGAAACAGACTGAGGGTTGCTGGAAGGGAGGTGGGTGGGGGGATGGGGTAACTGAGTGATGGGCATTAAGGAGGGCACATGATATGATGAGCACTGGGTGTTAGATGCAACTGATGAATTACTGAACACTACATCTGGAACTAATGATGTACTATATGTTGGCTAGTTGAATTTAAATTAAAAAAAAAAAGAAATGTGTCTGGGCACCTGGGTGGCTCACTGGGTTAAGTCTCTGCCTTCGGCTCAGGTCATGGTGTCAGGTTACTGGGATCGAGCCCCGGATCGGGCTCTCTGCTCAGCGGGGAGCCTGCTTCCCCCTCTGTCTCTGCCCGCCTCTCTGCCTACCTGTGATCTCTCTCTCTGTTGGATAAATAAATAAAATCTTAAAAAAGAAAAAAGAAAAAAAGAAATGTGTCTTAAGAAAATAAGTTCCAATAACCTCCCCTCTCACTCTGCCAACCAGCATGGGTGTTTGAAGCTAATACAACAACAGCCTTCTATGTGTTTAAGGACTGAAGATTGAAATGGAATTATTTCCTCAAGAAATGTGTACTTCTGATAGTGGTCTCATTAAGCACTTGGGAGAGCTTCCCTGGTGGCTTATCTTTCCATTTCTGGATCCTCTGGATTGTGTCTCTCTGGGGTAAATGCTATGGTCTTTTTATTTCTGGTGCTTGCTCCTTTATTGCTTGGCTATCTCTTTGCAAGTGTTGTGTGTGTTTCACTTCATTGTTGGTATATCTGTCAACCCACCCTACCGCAGTCCAACCATTACTGTGATTACTCAAATGAAAGCAGAAGCTGTTCTTTCTGTGGTGGGAAAATAGATGTTGCGACCAGGACACATTAGATCTAGGGAGTACGGATACTGAGATGGGGTTAGGGGTAGAAGAGCTTTCTTTGGGGCAACGCCTTTGAAAGGTGCAGGTGGGGAGGCGTGCTGTGGGATTGAGCCCAGAGAGCCTTCTTAAGCAGTGCTGATCTATTCCCTGTCACAGAAAAGAGGGAAGGCAGCAGAGCTGGGCTGGCAGTGCCTTGGGCTGCGATCCTGGCCCAGTGGGAACCTCTAGAACCGGGCTTGGCAAGTTCCAGCCTGTGGGCCCGTCACCATCTTAATGACTTGGACTGATTAGTCCAAGAACTTTAAGCGCTACCTTGGTCTT
Source organism: Nasua narica (assembly GCA_028533885.1). NCBI lineage: Eukaryota > Metazoa > Chordata > Mammalia > Carnivora > Procyonidae > Nasua > Nasua narica. The sequence goes on along the minus strand of CM052810.1, from coordinate 67,463,339 downwards.
AGTAACATCACACCTACCGATCTTCTGCAGTAGCTGTTTTTTGTGGGGCTTTTTTCTTTTCATTTTATAAGTCCATTTATCATCTTGCAAGGAGGTCTATTTCAGAGGGGGTCCCTAAATTCTGTAGTGGTGTAGTCCCTTGATTAATGCTGTCTCCGTCTACCCCAACATTTCCAACCCCAGGTATGTAGAACTGAGTTGGACTGTCAGCAGAGTAAAAGGTAATAAAAGAAAGCTCTGGAAATAATTCAGGACTCTGGTTGTGACCACTCTTGCTGCTAGTGCGTCAGCAAAGGATTTGCAGTGTGGAATATGACACAGAAACTTAGTTATGAGCCAGGATTAAATGTCAGACATTACTGAGAGCTTGGGATAATTCTGGCAGGCCTTCATAATACTCAATCCATTTAAGTAGTGTCTTTGGTAGATTGAACTCTTGTCCAAGAGTAGTATATAATTCTTTTATTATTTGGGCCTCAAATTCCCTCATCTTTATAGAAATTTTGGGCATGAGGATACCTACTACACAGATAGTGTTTTTGATTGTGTTAACTTTATAATTTCACAGTCCGTCGTGAAAATCCTTTCATTCAAGGGGGAACTAATTACTTAAACGGTCAGAAATCCATAGGTAAAAGAAGAGCATCAGAAAATGGCAAGCCTCTGGTCTCTCAGCCAGTCAACTGACAGGCTTTGTTTATTAATTCCTTTGAACTGCTTCTGAAATCAGTTGCTGTCCTTCTGGTGCCCACTGCTCACTAACCTACGGTTAGAGACCCTTCCTTTGCATGAGCATCTTCCCTGATTGTAGCTCTATCACAGCATTTCTTACTCTACACCTGCGTAATTTTGTACATGTTTTCACCTCTCAGTCATCTAGCCTCTTATACCTTGTCCATCAAAATGGTCTTTCTATTCCCTACTCTTTGCTCTGGTCTTCAGAGGCAGTGTTGTGTAAGGACGCAAAGCTAGGAGCTTTTGTCGTTCTTGTGTACCTGTCTGGGTGTGGAGAAGGGTAGAACACAGTCCTCAGAGGACATCCTAGAAGGCTGCATGAAAGTGGCTCACATCGCATGGCTTTGTCTTACTCTGTGGATGTCCTTCCTCATCTTTACCCTTTAGAGCCCTTCACCCAGAGCTCAGTTGCTGGCTTTACTGTGAGAGATCTCCTAAAATTCTCCACCCATTACCACCCCTTTGCTACTCCAGCTGGAAACATGAGTCTTTCTCTTAGATCTCACATACCCATAGCGTTCACTGTCCCTTCTTCCCCTCCCACAGATGCTGAGGATAGTAAGATCAACAAAGGACAGTTCATACTTTTCCAACTGGAGACCTTTTCAATCAGAAAGACAAATAAACAGTAATTATGACATAGAAAATGCACACACTGGACAGTTGTATATGGTGATGTAAGTTGTGTAAGACTGAGAAAAATGCCCCCTGGAGGAACTCTCTGCCTGGCCATCTCTAAGGGTCCTGTAAGTAGGGGACTGGCATCTAACCCTACTTGGGGAATTATGATGAGGGAAGACTTCTCAGAGGAGAGATAACCTGAGCTATGGCTTAAGGATGAGTTGTTGGCAGGCGGAGAACACCCTAAAAGGAAGAAAATCCAGGTGAAAGGAAACCTTGCACATTCCATGCTGTATTATTCTGCACTGATTTGTTTCCTCACCAGATTACAAGCTCTCTGAATGCAGGGAGAAAGTTTTGACTTTGGCATTGTGCACTTAGAATATTCTGAACCTTGTCTGTTGACTGGTGTCAACAATGATGTATGAATGACTTCCTGTCTGCCTCAATCTTTTTGCTTGCCTGCTTGACTTACTCATTTCTTCTACATGTTCCTGCCTTTGGGGCACTTGAATCTCTAGAGACTTGGCTTTCCTAGGTTCAACATCCTGTCCCATAATCACTATTGCCACAACCATGCTGCCTGTGAGCCTGGCATTTGGGGGAGGTTTTTGTTTGTTCGTTTGTTTGTTTTTAATGTATAGACTCTGGGGATATGCTTTTAGTTAAAGAAAAAAAAAACAACCCCAAACCTAATAAGGATAAAAGACAGTCAACAAATATTTGTCTATTTTAGGAAAGTTCTTGAAGCCCCTTCCACAAATTATTTATGATGTAGGTCCTATAAATGACTTGTATAGTAAGGAACAAAATTCAACTTGTAGTTACTGAGCTAGTTGGCAAATTACCCCATTCTCGTTATTTCCAAAGTGGACATGCTCCTCATGATTGTTTTAAGAATTAGATGGGTTAATATACATGGAGTGCTTAGACCAGGCTCAACGAAAGATTGTTGTGCTTCTTACCCTAACTGTTTATGACCTCTTAGTGACATGGCGAAGGCAGCTAACTGGTTTGGCGATGCCGGTCGGTGGAGTATGCTGGGTAGTTAACGGACTCCATCTGCATCTCTTTGGCATTGCTCCTCCTTTTCAAAGATTTTTCCACATTTGGAACTTTCTCACTTCTATGTCTGAGAAGAAACGTGATACACAAAATGTCACATCAACAAGAAAGTGAGGAAAAGCCATTACACTGGAAAAGAATGTGTCGTATCAGTGGAATTGGGAATAAAGTTGGCCTCCTGGTTGACTCTTTCAAGTCTGTATGTAATTTTGGAGGTGACATTAAGATTGTTGATAGAAATAAAAGGTGTTAGGTTCACAGGCCCAGTGATAAAAAGCAAACATGACAGGCGGATTTACATGTGCAATGGGACGATAGTTGGAGCAAATGAATGTGCCTTTCTCTTGTACCTGACCTTTGATTTCCATGCATGCGGAGCCTCCACCTCCCTGGGAAAGTTTAGAAGATCGGCCCAGAGAACTATCAAGGTGTCTTCACCTTATACCTCTCAAAAATGG
>CM052810.1:67347254-67459960 GCA_028533885.1 Nasua narica | reverse complement strand
CTTCTACTTCCTTCCTCTCAGGTAGGAGTTTTTCCAGCAAAGAGAATTTATCAGGAGAGAGAAAGCCATTCTCAGGAAAGTTTACCTTAAATTCAATGATGAGGCGACCCTTCTCATATAGTCTACAATAAATTGGCATGCCTTCATTTAGCACACACTTGATATCTCCATGCTTGACAATTTGACCTGGATGAGAGGTGATGACAATGGTTCGGTTGTCAAGAGTAGATATTGGCTTTTGAAAACCGCACAGTGCTTCAACCAGCTGTATGTCCATACACATGAAAAGATCTTCTCCTCGCTGAGTAAAAACAGCATGGTCCTTCTGATCTAAAACAATGATAATATCTCCTGGTTCCAGTCCTGGTTCTTGGTCTCCTTCACCATGGAATGTTATCTTCCAGCCATTTTTCATGCCTTTGTCAATATGAACTTCTAGAATCTTCTTCTCTCGAACTATCTTCCTTCCATTGCAGCTTTTACATCTATCTTTAGGACTGATCCATTCCCCATGGCCCTGGCACTCCATGCACACAGATTGAATTTGCTGAACCATTCCAGGTCCTATCTGATGAATTCTTATTTGCATTCCAGTACCTTGGCAATTGGGACAACATTCAACTGATACATATATATATATATACATATATATATATATATATATATATATATATATATATCAAAGATATTTCCTTAAAAACACATTCGCCTTCCCTTATATTAAAATCCATCACTTGTGAATTAGTAAATGATGTAAGGTGTAAAAATGGGTTTCGAGGAACAGAAGGCTGATTGGTATTGCTGTGCTTATTGGAAACAAAGCTTCAGATTACCGTGGCTCCACTTTCCCCCTCGGTACCGGAGCCAATGAGGTTGTAAATAAATTATCACTGGCACGTGCCTTTACTCACATGCCATTATTCCTGGGATGCTGTTGTCCCACACAACCCAATTAGACTACCATACTCGATTTTGTAATCCTAGTTCAGATGCTTCCTCCATGAAGTCACCTGGTTCTTTGGCCCTAGATGAGACTGGCAGTCATCTCTGTCCTCTGAGTTCTCCTATTTCTTGGTCTCATTTGTTTCTGTTGCTTCTGCTAAAGCTTAAGTCCGTGGCTTAAACTGTACACCTTTCCCTCCCTCTACCTTGGCAAAACACCTTAGATCTAGGAAGGGCCCAATCCGTGCTTAAATAAATTTGGCACCCAACAATATTTCAAATCCTAAATAGTCCAGGGCCAGTTACTTCCCCTTTCACTTTCTCTATCCCTGAAAAAGAGACAAGAGAAGCCAATAAGTATTGGCAGCAAAGAGTGTCCCCCTCTCTTTGTGTTTCTTTTTAATCCTTGGGGAGAAATGGATCCCAGATGCTTTATTTGGAGAGATGTGGTTTGTGCCAAGTGGGGTCTAGAAAAGACCTCCAAAATGTGTCTTCCAGGGCTGAGATAATCACATCGTGCATTTGCAGTGCATTTTCTTTGTATTCATTTGATTGGGAGAAATAACCAGCTCAAGTGCTTCCCTAGCTGCCAGACTGCTTTGTGTCTGTGTTCTGAAGGATTATGAAATATCTTCGTAAATATAGAGTAGAGGCCAGTGTTGAACTTGAAACCCTTTTGAGAAGTGGAGGGGACACACACACACACACACACACACACACACACACCCCTCTTGTTACGAAGCTCTATGATGATTGTCCTGTTTTCTTGGAAAATTTTCTAGAGGCAGAGAGAACCATCTTTTACATCCATTTAAAGTACATACAGAATTAGGAGAAAATACATAGTCAACTTAACTCCAGTAACAAAAGCCCAAAGAACCTATTTACTAGGAATTTTATCTTACTAGGAGATATTTACTATTTCCTTGAGGTGGAGCTGAGGTGTAATCAGGTTGTTAGCTGTGAAAGAACTTAGTTTTTACCAAGGGTCAGCAAACTGTGACCTGTGGGCCAAATCTGGCCTGTGAGTAAAGAATGCTTGTTATATTTTTAAGATTTTTGTGTTTAAAAAACAGAGGCCGTATGTAGCTCAAAGCCTAAAATAATTACTGTCTGACCCTTTACAGAAAGTTTGCCAGCCCTTGAATTATTTATTTATTTATTTATTTCCCAAATATGTTTATTTTATTTTTTTCAGTGTTACAAGATTGATTGTTTATGCACCACACCCAGTGCTCCATGCAATACGTGCCCTCCTCAATACCCACCACCAGGTTCGCCCACCCCCTCACCCCCTCCCCTCCAAAACCCTCAGTTTGTTGCTCAGAGTCCACCGTCTCTCCTGGTTCATCGCCCCCTCCGATTGCCCCCCATTCACCCTTCCCTTCCTTCTCACAGTGCCCTCCATGATGCCCTCTTATGCTCCACACGTAAGTGAGACCATAAGATAATTGACTCTCTCTGCTTGACTTATTTCACTCCGCTTAATCTCTTCTAGTCCCGTCCATGTTGATACAAAAGTTGGATATTCATCCTTTCTGATGGAGGCATAATATTCCATTGTATAGATGTACCATATCTTCCTTATCCACTCTGTTGAAGGGCATTTTGGTTCTTTCCACAGTTTGGCGATTGTGCCAACCTTTGATTTAGACCATTGATTTCTGTTTTGCGGATGAAGAACCAGGGCTCAGATGGTGTCCTGACTTGCCGAAGCTCATAGAGGCAGCTTGTGCTAATGGAAGGAGCATTGGATTCAAGTTTCTGCAGATCTGGCTTCTAATCCTATTTTGGGTTTGACCTAATGTACTCCTGTGATTTTTCATAAAGTCTTCCTTTTGGTTCTGTCATTCTAGAGCTCACAGAGCAATGTCTACAATTCAGTTGTAATACTGAGTACCCAGAGTTAGCTCAGACCTCACAGCTTAAGGGCACAATTTTCTAGAAGACCTCCCTTACTTCAGATAGCAGCTGCAAGCTCTGGGATGCCTTGACCACCTGTACTTCTGACCAAATAGTTACAAATTCAAGGATTCCCATTACCTCTTCAGTTTCCAATAATAACCTAGAAAAACTGAGAACTCAGAAAATCACTATACTCAGAATTGCAGGTTTTATCCTAAAGGATAGAAATCAGGACCAGCCAAATGGAGAGAGATACACGGGGAGAGGTTTGGGAAGGCCCCACATACGAAGTTTCCATGTCCTTAGGGCATGTCCTCTGAGCTTTGGTGTCCATAGTTTTTATTGGGGTTTCATTACATAGGCATTATTAATTGGATCGCTGGCTACATGTTTGAATTCCAGTTTCCAGTCCCCCTTCCTCTCTGGAGTTGGGAGGTCAGATACCAACTCTCTAATCACATGGGTGGTTTTTCTGGCATGGTCAAACCCCATTCTAAAATGGTCTAGGGGCCCACCAGGGTCCTCTCATTAGCATAAAACTGGGTGTGGTCCCAGGGCCCCACCATGAATAACAAAGAAACTCCAGGGACTGGGATAGTTCCAAGGGGTTAGAAGCTGGATAGAGACCAGTCAAATTCTCTGTCCTATGACAGTGTCCAACCAAATTCTGACTTCCCACAGAGCTAGTTACAGAGGTTCTGGGAAAAGGCTCACCACTAATAGGTTTCTGACTTAGGAAGACTAGAATATTTCTTTCCCAAGAATTTTTATTGTGAGACAGTAAGACTTCTTTTTTTTTTTTTTAATTTTATTTATTTGACAGAGAGGAGAGAGATCACAAGTAGGCAGAGAGAGGAGAGAGCAGGCTCCCCGCTGAGCAGAGAGCCCAATTTGGAGCTTGATCCCAGGACCCTGAGATCATGACCCGAGCCGAAGGCAGAGGCTTTAACCCACTGAGCCACCCAGGCGCCCTGACAGTAAGACTTCTTTGCAAGGGATGTGGACTAGATAATTTACCATCATCTTCTGGAGTTCTGAGTTAGAGAAAAATGCTGCAGTTCAGAGTGAAGGATTTTATTTCTGTGTTGCTTAAGGCAATGAAATGCTTAGTCAAAATTGGCCTGACATTAACTCCCCTTTTGTGTTTAACTCTTTGAGGTTCTTAACTCCCTGGACCAATTTCGTTCCCACTAATATGTATGTTATACGAATAGTCATAAAATAACATATACTTAATTAGAGAGGAACAAATTTCAGAAACCTGTTAGGATTTTTCATTCTCTTCCCAGAACAGTCTCCATGGAATTAAGTTATGTAATGAGCGGACACGAGGCATTGTCCTCCCTTCTGTCTGTTCACCTGCCAGTAGGAAGTCTAGCATTGTCCCTGCTTCCTAGCTAGTGACTTCGCCTCCCTATTGCCACAGACAGGTTGTGTGAGTGGAATGAGAAATTCGGGCCAGGACATGAACAAAGTGAGTCGGAGGAGATTCACGGGCAAGCTAGAGCCTTCCACGTGGCTTGGGGCCCGTGGAAGCGTTGTGGGTTTCCGTGGCATGTGCACTAGAACTGGCCTGCTTTCCTCCGCCCCTGCCCGAGTCTTCGTCTGTCCTCTTAGAGAATGCCCTCCACCTGTCATCTGTCTCTGTTTCTTAGAATTCTTTCTCCTATCCTGGCAGAAAGTCTCAAGGGAGGAGGGGCTTCTTTATTTAGCCGATCACCTTCCAGCTATTTATGGGCTTTATCCAACCCAAGCAACCTAAATGTTGCCATGCAGACGTTCCTCTGTCAGATCTGGCTTCCCTGGGTGTGGGTTGTGGCATCTCAGGGCACCTGTGCCAGAGGCCTCTAAAACCCCATCTCCCCCCACCCCCCACCCCCCACCAGGGCGGATCTGTATGTGAATAGATATTTCTCCCTCCTCGTTAGCCTTACTTGGTTATCTATCTTAAAGGGAAAAATAGGTTCTCTGTGTGCTCCCTTATAGTATTGATTGACATTTCTGGTTCTTCAGGGTGGGTCATGGAACCCAAAGACTCTGATATAGCTAGCATCTAGGAGAGGACTTTACCTAGAATCCGGAAAGCTGTCAGGACCGTTTCTGTTGCTCTCCATGAAACTGCTTCATCTTTATTCCAAAAGAAGCCCTTTACTCTGCTGTCTACCGCAGGGGTGGAAGTCACTACCAGAGACCCGGAGTGTATGTGTTCATAGAGCAAAAACTGTCTTCCTTAGGTCCCTTGTCAATTTCCAGAAGACTCCTAATGGTCCAGCTTGGACCAAGTAACTGTCCCCAGGGCAGAGACCTGTGATGGATGAAGGGTATTGCGTTTTATAGACCTGGCTGGGGGCTCCCTGGCCTGTATGTGGGAGGGGAAAGGTTCAGTTACCAAACAAGGGAGTCTGGGTTTCAGTAGCTGGGTAAGCATCTTCAAAAAGGACCTGCTACATTAGCCCTTTATTTGTCTGTATTTACAGACTGCCTCCTGGTTTGGCATTATTAGGGATGATGACATTAGAACCATGAGCAAGATGAAGTCCCAGCCCTCATGCCCTTGGCCGTCTGCTGTCTTGTTTGCATTTCCATTTTGTAGTAGGCAAGCTTAGTGCTTGTCCCCTTGCCTACTCTTGTTTCTCTTATCCTTTTTACTTTGGTTTCTTTCTCAACAGATATTTATTGAACTCCTGCTGTCTGCTGACACTGTGCTCATTTATATGGGGGAGTTGTAAGCATCTCCTCTAATTTTGCATGGTGGTATTTTCAAAATGCATTAGCTCAGGATTCATCTCAAGAGTCTGAATTTGAAACCTTAGTCATAATGTGCTTCACTATATATGGTATAGTGTTTTCTTTAGGCGATACATTTTCAACAGATGTGTGATATTTTGAAAAGATTAATGTTTTTCTCCAAAGCAGGATTGGGTCAAGATGAGGCCACTGAGGTAGAAGAAAGTCATCAGAGTCTTAGGTAGGGAACTATCACGATTGCTACCTAGAATAAAATTCTAGGGCTCGCCCTATTCTAATGTAGAAAGGTGAGCCGGCCTCGTGCATGGTTGGGAGACATTATTTCATGTAGTTCTATCACTAATGTGTAACTGTTTTGCACCCCAATATTTGTTACCCAACACTTACATTCTTTTTTGGGAAAACTGTTTCCATTCTCATTTCTATCAGTAGTGCTTTTTTTGTCCCAATCTTCTCTTCTTCAAATCTCAATTACCCAATGTTCTCTTTTTTTTTTTTTTTCTGGCCCACACACTCAGTCCAAAAAAAATCTTACAGGGCTTTCTTCTGAGATGGTTCTTCTGTCTGTGTTTTTTACCCATTCTCCATTTAATTTTTGCTTTTTAACATCTTGCTTCTAGATGTAGAATTAATTTCCTACCTGATCTCCTTATCTACAAATTCTCCCCTCTTTCTGCTCCCACTTGTCTATCGCTGCCAATTGTATTTCTCCCCTGCTTAAAAACCGTCTGTAGCTTCAGGATGACCTTCAGGATGAAGTTGAAGCTTCTTTGCCTGGTATTTAAATCCTCCCCAGTCTTTCCCTGCTCCCCACTGCCTACCGCCCCTACCACCCAAGCTTTCTATGTCCCACTTCGGACCCTCAGTGCTGGTTTTTGTTTGTTTGGTTTAATTGGCTTCACATACATCTTGTCTACTTGAGCCTTTGCCTAAGCTCTTTCTTCTTCCACCGAACTGGCCTTGTCCTCCTCTTTCCTGATAGAAACCTTACCCATACTTTAGGGCTTTTATCTTTCTCCTCGAACTCTGTTCTGACCAGTTCCCCTCATGCACGACAGGCTGCTGACTCCTGACCCTCCTTGGCACCTTCAAGCCCACTCTTAGTTACTTGTCATCAACTGTGGCTTATTGGTAACTATGGTTATACCTTAGCACCTTAAAACTGGTTAAAATTTTTGAGAGCAGGAGCCAGATCTTCTGTTTTTTGTGTTCCCAGCAGCATATAACAGGTGATTCTCAACTGGCTGCCCACTTGTATCTCTTAGGTCACATTATTATTATAATTATTGCTTAAGTAGGCTCTACCCCCAGCTTGGAGCCCAGCATGGGGCTTGAACTCACAACCCTGAGATCAAGACCTGAGTTGAGATTAAGAGTCGGTACCTAACCGACTGAGCCACCCAGGCACCCCCTCTTTTAAGTTACTTTAAAACACTATCAGGGTTGGGCCCAGGATCTAGTTAATTGTGGGAGCTCCACTGGGGGTGATAACATGCAGCAAGGGTCGAGAGCCACTGAGTGAACAGTCTAAGCAATGAACTTTTTTTTAAGATTTTATCTATTTATTTGACAGAGAGAGAGACAGTGAGAGAGGGAACAGAAGCAGGGGGAGTGGGAGAGGGGGAAGCAGGCTTCCCACTGAGCAGGGAGCCCGATGCAGGGCTTGATCCCATATCCTGGGATCATGACCTGAGCTGAAGGCAGACACTTAATGACTGAGCCCCCCAGGTGCCCCGCAATGAACTATTCTGACCCATATGCGTATATGGCCTTTGAGCCCTCTGCATATCACTGCATCTCTGCCTAGAGAATTCAAAGCGATGCTTTATTAGAAAATGATTTATTCAATTAGCAAATATGAATGCCTGTTATGTGCCAGGCATTGTTGTAGGTGTTGAGATCACCGTAGTGCACAAAACATGTCCTTTTGTCCTGGAGCTTCTGCGCTTGGCCATGGGAAGCTAGACCATAGATGAATAATGTCAGGTAATGATGATAAATGCTGGAGATAAAGCGAGATAAGTGGGCCAAGAGAAAAGCAATATTTTTATATGGGGAATATTTTTGAAACTAGCCTATCTGTCTTAAATCAACAAATGCTTTATTTATTTATTTATTTGAGAGAGAGAGAGCGTGCAGAGCAAGAGTGAGAGAGCACAAACAGGGCCAGGGGCAGAAGGAGAAACAGATTCCCCACTGAGCAGGGAGCCCGACAAGGGGCTGGGTCCCAGGACTCTGGGATCGTGACCTGGGTCAAAGGCAGACATTTAACTGCTGAGCCACCCAGGCACTCCAAATCAGCCAATGCTTTAAAACCGAGCCTGAGAAATGAACTGAGGGTTTTAGAAGGGGAGGGTGGGGGGGATGGGTGAGCCCGGTGATGGGTATTAAGGAGGGCACGTATTACATGGAGCGCTGGGTGTTGTACATCAACAATGAATCTTGGAACACTGCATCAAAAACTAATGATGTATTAGTGTATGTATGATGTATGTAATGATGTATGGTGACTAACATAACACAATAAAAATTAAACAAATAAACAAATAAAACCCAGCCTTCTCTGATTGAAGTGTGGGAGCCCGAGCAGTCAGGCTTGAAGTAGAGACTTTAGCTCTCTGCTGCCCCTTGTCCATAAGCAGAGGACAGAGTAGTCTCCCTCCCTGCCCCCACCCCTGCCCCAACCCAGAAGCCAGAGGAACCCAGGAGGTGGGAGGCTGGAGGCTGGAGGCAGGCAGTGAGGAGCTGAGAATGCAGTCCCTTAATGGGGGAATAGCCAGGTTGCTGTGACAGGGTAACCAGCTATGAATACTCTTCGGGATAGTACGGCAGCTCTCAACCCATTACACGTTTTGGTTATCCCGCTCTTGCGACAAAGATTATAATAGGATTATAGTCACTTAAAAAAGATGACATACTTCAATAGCCAAAATTTTCTCTTTCAAGATTTTTCTGTCTTTCTCAAAGACAGAGAATCTCAAGATTTTCTCTGTGAAGTAGATGTTGACTGAAATGAGATGTCCCTAACCTAAAGAGGAGACATCATTCATCTCTTCGGTAGGTGGAAAGCATGGCAGATATTTCCAGTGGAAATATGTGTAAGGAAAAGGCGAGAAGGCTGCATATGCAAGGCATTTGTTTCTCTGTGATCCTTTGCTTCAGGCACCCCTCCCTGAAGGTCCCTTCTTGAGGTGGGTCGCCCCTTGTGATGAGGGATACCCCTTGTTGGAAATGGGGTTGGTCGCTGTGTGTGCGCTCAGGTGTAGCAGTATGAGTAGTGGGCACATCATTATTTTCCATGGCAACACCTCCCTGCCTGAAGGTTATGGGGAGGTTGAGCTCACAGTGAGGCTTGACTACAGGACTGAAATCAACTCTTAAGGAGACAGACCTGCGTGTGTCTTCACCACAGAAACCTAACTGGAGCAGTGAAATGAAGGATCCTGCATCCCTCCGTGAGCTGGGATTGGGAAAGCTACCACGCTCGGGTTGCTGGGCACTTCTGGGAAGAAAAGCAGCTGGTGCATTCAGGATCTCGGTGGAGCCAAGCCCATCACCCGGAGGGCTGGGAATGAATCCTTTGTAGGGCACGGAGATGTGCTTTCAGCATCCTTTTAGGCGGTGACCGAATGCAGGGCACATCCCCTTTGCTGGTGTCTTTGTCCCAAACACAGTCAAAGCAGCCCAGAAAACCGAGTTCCGGAACGCAGTCCCTGGGCCCGCAGGGGGAGGCCCCGGGTCCGCGGTCCCCGCGGCCCCTCCCCGCCCCTGCAGCCCGCCGCGGTGCCCCTGCCAGCCGGGCCTCACGCCGCAGCCGCGCGGGAGGGGGCGGGGCGGAGCCGGCGGCGGCAGAGGCTCCCTCCTCGGCGCCCTGGGGACCCGGGCGGGGGTGGGGCGCGGGAGGGGGCGGGGCGGAGCCGTGAGCAGCCGCGGCGGCAGGTCTCCAGGGGGAGCCAAGGTACATAGGCGGGCCCAGCAGCGCCCAGAGCATCCTTCCCAGCTGGTCCCCGCCCGGCAGCCTGCAGCCCGTGTTCGCTGCCTCTCGCCTGGCGTGACTTCTTTGTGTTTTGTTTTCTGCCCGCGCCCCGTCTCTGCAGGACCTGTCCGTCCTTCTTCGGGCTACAAGAAGGCAGAGGATGAGATGTCCCGGGCCACGTCTGTTGGAGACCAGCTGGAGGCACCAGCCCGCACCATTTACCTCAACCAACCGCATCTCAACAAATTCCGTGACAACCAGATCAGGTAGGGGAAGGCGGCGGAGAGACGCAAGGACAGTTAATTCACAGACGCAAGGACAGTTAATTCAAAGCTTCCTCTTGGCAGCTTTTCCACACACCTAGCCAGCCCCCACCCCTCTTCGGCCAGCCCCTTCCTCTCCCCTCCCCCCGTCCCCCTAGAGCCTGGCAGTCTCTACCTGCGCTTCCAATGGGGTCATGTGAATACAGCCTTTACCTTTCTCTCCGTGGGATCTGTTCTCTGCTCAGGCTCTCTGTGAGCCCCAGGAAGTTTTTATTCTTGTGTCCCTGACAAAAATGAGATCTCTTATCTTTTAATCCCTAGGCTCCCTTCCAAGAATTCCTTCTAGTCCCGTTCTAAGCCAAATGATAGCTCACCTTATCAATTTGCAGACCATAATGTGGGGGAGTGTTTTATAAAGGAATCCCACAGGTCACAAGGACTCGAATTCAGCCCTAAGCGGTTCCTAACATTGGTTATGAGGTTTTTATTTGCTGGGAAACTTTGCCCAGAGTTAGCTTTCATCCATCTTTCCGCTAACATTTAAGTGTCTACTTTTTTTGCTGGCTACTGTGTTAGATGCTTTAGCTGTACTAGATCGAGGAATTTTCGTAATCTCTTGAAGGCATCACCTTCAGATCAGGAAATGGAGATAGAAAGATGCTAAATAATGCTCCTGTGGTGATATAGCTACTAAATAACAGAGCTGCAAGGGGCACCCACCTTCTCTGACTACTATAGCTCAAATTCTTTTCTGCTGTGCAAAGCTAGATCTTTAGGCATGGGTGTTGGTACTTTTTCAAATTTCATTAAACTTTCAGACTTAGACAACTTTACGTGAGTGACTTCAGAGGATGTTGTTCTGTGAATGGCTCAGAACTCCATGCTCTGGTGTAGACAAGTTAAATGATCAGGTTACACATGGATTATTGACAAGCTTGAATTGAATCCAGTGTTTCTGGAAAGCTCTGGTTAAAACTTTGGTGCATGTTTACATATTCCATTACAGCATTAGCACTTACATGGGGTGCTTAGCCTGACATCTTTGTTGAAAAAGGTTTGGCTGTTGGGCATGATGGTAGCTTGATAGAGTTTGTGGTAGAATAGTGTACATTTTATATGGGAGTGATACCTTCACTTATTAAGGGAGTGTTAGATTATACCGTCTTTATTTTGGATTTTAAGAATAACCATTGGGGCATATTCTTCACCTCAAAGTGTAGCCTAGAAGAGTAGCTGAGGGCCCATTCAAGCATGAGTGGGCTTGGTTTAAAATACGGAGCATCGGGGCGCCTGGGTGGCTCAGGGGGTTAAGGCCTCTGCCTTCAGCTCAGGTCTTGGTTTCAGGGTCCTGGGATCGAACCCCGCATCGGGCTCTCTGCTCAGCAGAGCCTGCTCCCCCCACCTCTGCCACTTGTGATCTCTCTCTCTCTCTCTGTCAAGTGGATAAGTAAACTCTTTAAAAAAAAAAAGAAAGAAATGCAGTGTCTCAGGCCTTACCCATGACCCCCCACCCCCGACCCCATCCCCCGGGAGCTGCAGTTTAAAAAAAATAAAACAAAATACGGAGCATCTACCACAATGAATTATTACTTCACACACTCACATGGCTTGAATCAAATAGTTAACAGGTGTTAGGTGTTGGCAAGGATGTGGAGAAATTGAAGCCCTCTGTATACATTGATGATGGGAACGAATAATGGTGCAGGTGCTTTGGAACACAGTTGGGCAGTTCCTCAAAAGGTTAAATGTGTAATTACCATGCGACCCCCCCATCCTCCTAGGTATATCTACCCAAGATCAAAGAGAACCTGTGTGTACACAAACACAGGTACGCAAATGATCAGAGCAGCGTTATTCACAAAAGCCCCAAAGTGGAACACCCTAAATGTCTATCAGCTGGTAAATGAATAAAATGTGGTCCATCCATATGATGGGATACTGCTGGCCGTGAAAAGGAACAAAATATAGATACATGCTACAATAGGGGTGAGACTTACACATTATGCTAAACAAAGGAAGCCAGACACAGAAGGCCTCGTTCCACTTACAGGAAATATCTAGAAGAGATAAATCCATGGAGACCTAGATTAGTGACTGTTAGGGCTAGGGAAGCGGGAAGAGGTTAAGAAATGGGAGTGACTGCTAATGTACATGGGGTTTCATTCTGAGGTAGTGATTGCTCAACCCTGTGAATATAATTAAAATCATTTGGAATCCTTTATTGCCGATACGGTTCCATTTCTTCATACCTGATATGTGTTTCTTTTTCTTTCTTTCTTATTTATTTATATTTTTTATTTTTGTTTTTTATTTTTAATTTATTTGACGCAGAGATAGAGAGTACAAGTAGGCAGAGCAGCAGGCAGAGGGAGAGGGAGAAGCAGGCTCTCTGCTGAGCAGGGACCCCGATGTGGGGCTCGATCTCAGAACCCTGGGATCATGACCTGAGCTGAAGGCACACACTTAACCGACTGAGCACCCAGGCGCCCCACCTTATATGTGTTTCTATTCAATTGCTTTTAAAAAGATGGAAAGGTTACTTTATAAAAGATTATATCCTGTCTCTTTTTTCCTTGCTTGATTTTGGGGTTCAAGAAATTTATATATATAGTACTATACTATATATCTCACTGTATGATATACTTTAAGTAATAAATGTGTTAGGCTAATATACACACACAATATACGGATATAGAATTGAATTTTTTTGAAGAATTTTCTTTTTAAATTTTAAGATGTGTTCAAGTAGCATTTTTGCTTAATTCCTCTTAATTTCTTTGACTTTGGTATCCATTTAAGCATGCTTAAAGTTGGGGAAAATAGGGTCTTTGTTTTGTTTATATTTTCTATTTATGGAAGGTGAAGATTTTTTTAAAAATTTTATTCATTTATTTGACAGAGGGAGAGATCACAAGTAGGCAGAGAGGCAGGCAGAGAGGGGGAAGCAGGCTCCCTGCTGAGCAGAGAGCCGGATGCGGGGCTCGATCCCAAGACCCTAAGATCATGACCTGAGCCGAAGGCAGAGGCTTTAACCCACTGAGCCACCCAGGTGCCCCAGAAGGTGAAGATTTTTGAAAGCTTTGGTAATATGGCTTCATTACTTGTTCTGTAATCCAGGTGCAAATCTGACTTTTGAGGCTGATTTTATTATCTGATTTTTCAAGTGGCTACCTGTTGTATAGTTCCACTTTTACGTTTTTGGAGTTGGGGGAGGAATAGTATGGGAATAGACAGTGGGGTTGGCTAGGAATAGAGTAGGTAGATACCCACTATTGTATTTAAAGTCTTGTATAAGAATACAATTGCGTTAGTTGAAATATATTAAATATTCATATAGTTTCTGAGTTCATGGTTTATACTGTGAACGGAAATTTTCAGAATATACTGAGTAGGGTTAAGAAATTAAAATGTGGCCTTTTCTATTTTATAAAACAACTTTTGAGTATTTGTCTCACCTCCACTCTATATTTAGGGGAATTACTAGTGGTAAGGTTACTTCTGGTTCATTAAGGAACTTCTTGGCATTAAAGCTTAAAGATTTTACAAAATGTTGAGTCACATTATTTTTGTAATTTAATATTGCTGAAGTCAAGTTTTATAAGATATTCTTTTAGTAACACTTTTTTTCTTGGCCATGAAAATTTGCTAAAAGCTGTATAAAACTATTCAAGGGAATATTTTCTTTCTTAAAAAGATTTTATTTATTTATTCGACAGAGAGAGAGATCACAAGTAGGCAGAGAGGCAGGCAGAGAGGGGGAAGCAGGCTCCCTGCTGAGCAGAGAGCCCGATGTGGGGGCTTGATCCCAGGACCCTGAGATCATGACCCGAGCCGAAGGCAGAGGCTTAACTCACTGAGCCACCCAGGCGCCCCTCAAGGGAATATTTTCATGAAAGGGAGTTGATAAATTATTTTTTTTCTTAATTTCTCTTGAAAAAGGGTTAACTTTTTTTTTTTTTTTTTTTTTGAGGCAAGGGCATGGAGTATTAATCCCAGATTGTTTGCTTCTAAATCAGTTTTTGCAAAGAAGAGACCAGGTGGGGCAGATCCAGGAGTCAAGGGTGCTAATTTTGTGGCTGCTCTACAGCTCAGGAGGCTGGTGTTCTCACTGCCTTGCCTTGCCTACGCCCTCTCTGGCTTGTGAGCCTTGGATCATGGTAGTTGCACTGTGACTGCCTTTAAGGGTACCTGGCATTTTAACCTCAGAAAAGGGATCAGTGTCTGGTAAGGAGGGACATAGTTGTCAGGTACTGGGGAAGGTTGGTGAGGGTTTAACTGGTACAATTCAGGAGGAGCTTTGAAAGTCTAGGGTTAATGTTTCAACAATGTATCCAATAAAGAGGCTGGGCCTGGTAAGTAGGAGTAAGTCACAGCTGGAATTGACCATTGCCTTGGCACCCCTAGGGGAATGCCAGACATGGTAACTCCAAATCCCAAGCAATTCCTTGAAATTCTAGGAGGGTCTGCCCCATGTCAGTAGGTGTCTCTCTAAACCGTGTTCTTGTACTCGACACTGAAAATAACATCAGTGATTGATTTGAAGCTGCGGTAGGTGTAAGTCAATTTTAGAACATTATTGAAGCCCATGAATTTGGATTATTGTAATCATGAAGAAATAGGACATGGTCTTTTTCTCTTAAGCGCTGGTTTTTCTAGGGCCTTAATTATGAAGACAATCACCCCCTTCTTACCCTCTAGAAATGAGAAGTAATTAATGGAATATTGTAATGTACATATATACATATGTAGTATTGTGTGTGTGTCCACTTAACTGGTGGGGATCTTTTTTCTGGTGTACATTCTCCTCTTAAATATTTTTAATAGCTTTATTGAGGTATACTTTATATATCGTATAATTCATCTACCTAAAGTATAAATTTAACATTTTTTCATATATTCAGAGTTGTACAGTCATCACCACAGTCAACTTTAGAACATTCTCCTCACTTCCAGAAGAAATCCCATACCCTTTAGCTGCCCTCTTCCTACCTCTTCTTCCTCCAGCCCTGAGCAAACACTTATTTCCTTTCTATCTCTGTAGATTTCCCTGTTACGGACATTTCATAGGAATGATATCATTTCCTCTTCAGTGTTTTAACTTAAATATTAAATGCTTATGAAAAGCTTGCTATTTAGAGCAACCTAGTGGTGAATCTTTAATTTTTATATCTAAATTTTTAAAAATGTTTAAAGTTAAAATTTTTTTTTCCAGAAAATACCTTGAAATTTACTGATCAAAGGAATGAGTAAATGGATTCAATCAAGATCAGGTGTATGCAGTCTTTTTATGTGATTATCAGCATGCTATTTGGAATAGTGAGTTTCAAGGCTGTGAGGCAGTTTGAAAGGAGGTCTTCAAAGCAAGTTGGGAATGTTTACAGATACTGGTTTGCATGAGTCGTTTCAGGTGGGAGTTCTAGCTAACAAAAATCTTCATTAAAGCATTAAGTTGAGCTTTGTCAAGCTATTGATTTCTTCTGGGTTTGTCTTAAAGGAAAATTGCTTAATACTGTTTTTGCTAAGATAAGTTTAAAATAGAACTTTGGCTTTCTAGAAAAAGGAATTGGGCGCTGTATGGTAGGTTTGACAGTATCAAAGTTCTGCGGTATTGTGCTGGGATCCTAATGTCTGAGGGGGATCTTTGGAATGAAGGGCACGAAATCTTCAGATGCCAGCTTGTGTATGAATAGCAGTGATAGATGACATATATTGTTCTAGGTCTAATATTACTGAGTCCTGAAAGGATGCATGATTCTCTTCCAGAGTCTGAGGAATTTAGGTAGCATCTGGTCGTAGCACATAGGCTGCTTAAAACTTAAACAATACCAAGATCTTGGTAAGAATCGTAACTTCCCTTTGATGCGTGTGAAGATGATTATTTGAAAAACCAAAGTTTACGTATCTGAGACAGCTATTTCTGTCAAGTTTGGCAAAGGTGAAATACATAAAAATCCTCATCAAGAGTAATTTCTGGGGCGCCTGGGTGGCTCAGTCAGTTAAGCGTCTGACTTTGGCTTAGGTCATGATCTCAGGGTCCTGGGATCAAGCCCTGTATTGGGCTCCTGGCTCAGTGGGGACCCTGCTTCTCCCTCTCTCTCTCCCACCCTGCCGCCCACTTATGCACTTGTGCTCTCTTTTACTATCTCTCTCTCTCAAATAAATAAAATCTTTAAAAAAAAGAGTAATTTCTGTTGAAAGCATTCCTGTTACCTGCCTTGAAACTGCTTTAGGATGTTCTTGGTATAACTGCTTTTATTGATCTATTTATATATTTTTAATTTGCATATATCGAAGATGTACAATTTGATTTGATGTGTGTATATATAGTGAAATGATTAGTCAAGCTAATCTGATCTCCTCACTTAGTGACCATTCACTCATTCATTTCTTCATGTTTTAGTTTACACGTAGATGCACTAGGTTAATCTCCAAACCAGGCTCTGTATTTTCTGCACATAAATGACACTGTATGTTGGGAGTCCTTAATTTCTCCATACCAGCAGCAACTAATGCCATAGAAGATTCTTGTAATTAGAACACTATCAGGTTTACACCCTTGGATGAGGTTTTTGAGGCATAATGCAGATAAAAATACTCAAATTGGGGGACCTTTAGCACTATATTCTAGGTAACCATTGAAAGCATGAGCTTTCCTGAAGTGTATTTTGAGAGACAGAAAAGCATGTCAGCCTTGTTTTGTATTCGATGTTTCTACGGAAACAGCAAATATCTAGGAGAACAGATTCACATGGTAATTTCTTTATCAAGTTGACTCTTGTATGGGTGGATATGGAGCATACCTTGTATTCGATCAAAGACACATCTATGCCTTTCTCATTGATGAAAATAGGTAAGGGCATTAGGCTTGAGAGTTTTAGTTAGTAACTTATTTCCCCTCTCCTCTACTCCTTCTGTCTGTCTTCTGTGAGCATTTCTGATTCTTACTGATAAAAAGACTTGAGTTTGAGGATTTATGAAAAACAACTTAAAATTGAACCAGAATTTTTAGAGGAGGCTAAGGACCTAGGACAACTAGATGTACTGTGAGTTCTGAATCAGATCTTAGAACAGAAAAAGTACATAGTGGAAAGACTGAACTTTGAATAAACGATGTAGCTGGATTAGTATTGTGTCAGTGTTATTTTCACATTTGTTTTAGCAATTTTTTTGAAGTAGGTGACATCCAGTGTCATTAGTTTTGATCCTTATGCTGTGGTCATATTAACATTGTGGAGAGGGTGGGTGAAGGGCATATGGCGACCCTTTGTACTATTTTTTGCTACTCTTCTGTAAGGACAGACTTACTCAAAATATTTGAAAAACTAACTGGAATTGTGTGGGAGAATAGGAACTGAATATTACACTCCTGTTGTTGTTTTTTTTTAAGAATTTATTTATTTATTTGACAGAGAGAGAGAGATCACAGATAGGCGGAGAGGCAGGCAGAGAGAAGGGGCAGGCAGGCTCCCCGCTGAGCAGAGAGCCTGATGCGGGGCTCGATCCCAGGACCCTGAGATCATGACCTGAGCAGAAGGCAGAGGCTTTAACTCACTGAGCCACCCAGGCGCCCCGTTTTTTGTTTTTTGGTTTTTTTTAAAAGATTTTATTTATTTATTTGTCAGAACGAAAGAGAGAGCGCATAAGCAGGCAGAGTGGCAGGCAGAGGCAGAGAGAGAAGCAGGCTCCCCACTGAGCAAGGAGCCCGATGCGGGACTCGATTCTAGGACCCCGGGACCATGACCTGAGCAGAAGGCAGCGGCTTAAGCAACTGAACCACCAAGAGGCGTCCCTACACTCTTGTTTTTGTGTTGGTGCTTTGGGAAGTGTTCGGATCCTTTGTTGGAGACAGACATGGAAGGGATGATGGTGATAGGAGGAGACTGAAACCATCTCTTGACATGTTTGTTGTGCTAATTAGATGGGATAGTACGCATTCCTGGGGTGGCAGACAACATTCCCTCAGATGGCCGCACAGTCTGTTTGCATAACATCTGACCTACTTGTACAGAAGTTGAAAAGTAGGTAGCAAAAGGGATGCAGAAAATTCTGTGGTCAGAGTTTAGTCACGTGAGCTTTTGTGTATTTCTCTAGAAAGTAGCATCTAAATGTTTATTCCACTCGTGGCCGAATCACTCAGCAGACAGCGTGAGCTTACTCAGAAATGCTAATCAGCATCCCTTTCAAGAGAGACAATGCTTACAGAGAACAAAAGGAGAGGTCTGACTGGTTGTTGGGGTCAGACAGGCAGGGTTGTTTTGCAAAGAAATTTCCTGAAATCCATGAGGTTGGGTTTGATCATTTAAATGCTGATCTACCCTTTTCTGTAAAGCCAGCTCTTCAAAACTTGAATCATAGGTTTTTGGTTTTTAGCTGCTCTTACTGTTTTATATTAGATACAGTTAAAAAAGGATTTGGGGTTGAATTTGGGATGTTGTTGGTCATTCTGAGAATTATTCTATATATCTTTGGTATTTGTCACATAACTGTCACTCCGAAGGAGCGTTGGCTGGTTTCAGTTTCAGGGCCGCCTGAGAGAAGACATCTCTCTGAGAGTGGGCTTAGTGCTCTCATAGAAGTTCTAGATTTCTGTCCGTGGTCTCCAGACTGTTTTGATCTCATGTCCCATTAGTAAAACACTTTACCATGAAACTTGAATATGTATATTAAGTATCTGTATATATTAGTATCATTAGTTATTATGTCAACACTCAATGTGTATTTACCGAGGTTCTCCATTAATAATTGGATGTCGGGGCACCTGGGTGACTCAGTGGGTTAAAGCCTCTGCCTTCGACTCAGGTCATGATCTTGGGGTCCTGGGATCGAACCTCGCTTCGGGCTCTCTGCTCAGCGGGGAGCCTGCTTCCTCCCTCTCTCTGCCTACCTCTGCCTACTTGTGATCTCTCTCTGTCAAATAAATAAATAAAATCTTTAAAAAAAATAATTGGATGTCAACCCATGTTAATAATTTTGATTATTTTGAATACTTTTGGGTGACTTCATCTGATTTGACTTAATTACCCTAATGTTTAACCTAATAAAATGGATTTGAAGAGCTTTTATTAAGAAGAGAAGAATCAGTTCAGTTTTTTTGCTTGTCATTTGCTCATTTTCAATCTGTGGTTGGTTTTGTTGCATGATGCTCAAGCCACTTGTTCTTGGGTTTGTTGAGTTAGTTGGGCTGGGTTAGTTGAGCTGAAATTAGCTAAATTATTCCATCATCGCACCTAACTGGGCTCAGAAATGGAAATATGTGGTAATAAGCAGGGCAAACAGATGGGAGGGGATACCGCTGTCACTCCCCTGTTAGTCCTCTCAGGCTGCTGTGAATATATATAGCTTAAACCACATTCTGTCATGCTAATCATAATTTCTCCTGTAGTTCTAGAGAGTGGAAGTCCAAGACCATTAGCGGCAGCATGGTCAGCTTCTGGTGTGTGCCCTCTCCCTGGCTTTCAACAGCCTCTGCCTTGCTCTGTGCTCACATGGAGAAGCGAGGGACCTAGCAATCTGGTGTCACTCCTGATAAGGGCACGAAGCCCATCATGGAGCCCCATGCTCATGACCTCGTTTCCACTTCATCACCTCACAGAGACCCCATCTCCAAATGCCATCACATTGGGGAGCAGGGTTTCCACTTATCATTTTTCAGGGGACACAGTTTAATTCATTGTACCCCCAACTTCCTCTCTCCTCCTTAGGAAGCTTTCCCTCAAACCATATTACATAGAACCATGTGGGATCACTAGCGCCAATCCATTCAATAAAGGTTATTAAATCTCACTTGCTTGGAGGTGCATAGCCATACAAGCCGATGACCTCTTCCTGCCTTCTACCTTCGAGCCACCAAATTTAGGTTTTCTCCAAGGAAGAGGGTCTATTTGGTCTCACCCTTTCCGGTTTTGACTTCAGACCTCACCAGCACTGAGACTGATGGCAGCGATGAGACTTAGCACCACCTCTAACCCTGCATTTCATATAGACTAGAAATGCACTTCAGTCCCCTTTTATCAAGCCTGCCGAATTGGGGCTGGGTGCTTGGCTGCGCTGCGGGGTGAGGCAGGCAGAAGCGGGGGGAAGCTTGCAGGTAGGTGATCAGTGAGCTGGGTTGGAAGAGGAGTTAGAGGTCAGCCTGAAAGACAAGGTGTGCTTCACGTGGTTCATGTGGAGAGCGCATCCTTGGCATGGGGAACGGCACAGGTGAAGGTGCCGAGGAGTGGAAAAGCTTGGTGTGTATCTTTCCAGGAAGGATGTGGAAGCCAGCAGGGATGATGGATGATATGCTGTGAGAAGCAGAAACTATAGTACTGTACCTCATAGACTGGTAGGAATTTGGGGAGAATATGTATATAATCCAAGGTGTGGTATTAAATATAATGTAGCTGAAAATCTGTCCCAGTTATCACTAATGTTCTTTTATGCAACTCATGTTGCTCACTATCCAATTATTTGGGAGCTAGAACATATAGTTGATAAGCTATAATGGGAGCAGGGGGCAGGGGGTAGGTAAAGAAAGTGTACTTGAGTACTCCCCGGGGCAAGGGACTGAGAGTAATTGAGAAGTGAACATGCAGGTTAAAGAATAACAAGGTAGATTTGAGGTCGTTAGGAATTTTGTGTATTTTTTCTAGTCTGCAACTGGTATAGGCAAGCATGCTGCACTGAGAGCATTAGACAGGGCTGAGATGTGTTCAAGGGTGTGCGTCTATGTCAGCATTACATCAAGAAACAGACGGCTGCTTTTGGCCGTATGGGGAGAACAGAGTCAAGTGTAAGTTCACACCGAACTCACTGAGACCTCTCCCTGCAACCAAACACCAGTGAAGAGTCTTGACCACAGAATGGTGAAAACCTTATCCTTGGTCCAAATGGAGAACTAGAATGTTAGCCAAGTCGTGCATGTAGAGTCTGTATCTTTCTCTCCCTCTCTCTTTCTTCCCCCACTTCCTTCCTTCTCTCCTTATTCTGGATGGTCAGCTTTTCGGCCCTTTGGATTCTGAGTATTTAGTTTGAATACTTCATTGTCGATTCAGTTATATAAAGGAATATTCTTATCCAGTCAAAAATATTACTCCTTTGTTTGTATTCCAGGAGAGGGTGGAGTCTTGAGAGTATTACCATCTTCTTCTTTTTTTTTTTTTTTGCTTTTTTTTTTTTAATTAACATATAATGTATTATTTACCCCAGGGTACAGGTCTGTGAATCATCAGGCCTACACATTTCACAGCATTTGCCATAGCACATACCCTCCCCAATGTCCATCTTCTATATGAAATGTGTTACAAAGCCCTGACAGTTTAAAAATAGAGCTCTTTATTTTGAGACAGTAAGGTTATTTGCTGACTTGTATCGTAATTACTTCCCTAGTATTCCATCTTTGTTAATAAAACTGCCTCATGGTAATTTTTAATGTTACTTTTACAAATTAGATTCCTTAATTATTCTAGGGTTGATGTATCAGTGAATTTAATTATTTCATGTAATGACTATGCCAAGGGCAGACAGAGACATTCACTTCTCTCAGTATGATTGTTTCGCCATAACCAGTCATCAGTTTCCTTGCTACTTGTATTTTTATAAAGTTTTATTCACTACATAAGCCTCGACATTACAAGAGAAATAGTTTTAAATGCAGGAGGTTGTGTACTGTACCACTGGTATTCTCTATGTGGAGGTCTTGACATGGCTTAGCCATATTTGTAAGCCAAGCTTTTTAGAGATTTTAAAGTCGTGGCGCTCCGAACCAAAAAATTACCTAATGGGAGATTCCTACTTTGTGTCAATATATTCACACATATGCACACACTGAAATTCTTACTTAATGCTTGTAATTCATTTGTCCGACACATGAACATGTGTCTATGTTGGGAACTCATTAATTCACCTGGTAAACCAGGGTAGGCCATGCTTACTTGATGAAGAAGTTCTTTCTTTACACTGAGGCTTCTTGTGATTCCCACAGAAAAAAAAGCAGCATCTGTCCCATATGCAGCCATAAGTAGTTTTAGTCACTATAACAAAATACTCTGAAATCACGTTTGAATAAGTACTGATGAACTGTCATACATTTAATAGTGCCCTTAATGTTTAGTGTAATGGTCATAGACTCATCCGTAGCGATAAGGTTCTTAGTATGGTATGAATTTTGAGAAAATACTGAGATAGCTGGAGGTGGTCAGTTAGCAACCGACAATATTTTCATGCATTTCTCTTCAAATATCTTGCGATCACGTATTTCTAGTTTCGTGGTCCATTTGCTAGCATTTTCTTTGGATGGCACATGGGCACACTATAATGTTTTGAAAAAATACTTTATCATACATCATACACTTAATTAGATAAGCTGTTTTTAATACAGTGTTGGCATTTGCTAGAGAGTAAAGTATCTTATAGAAATCAACCCATTAGGGGAGCCTGGGTGGCTCAGTGGGTTAAAGCCTCTGCCTTCGGCTCAGGTCATGATCTCAGGGACCTAGGATGTAGCCCCGCATTGGGCTGTCTGCTTGGCGGGGAGCCTGCTTCCTCCTCTCTCTCTGCCTGCTTGTGATCTCTTTCTTTCTCTGTCAAATAAATAAATAAAATCTAAAAAAAAAATCAAGCCATTATATTTAAGGATTTTGGAATAGTAGACTACTTTATAAGAAAACAGATTTTGATTTAAAATCCTAATACTTATGTAAATAGTTGGAAAATACTGATTTTTAAAAAAAGATTTTATTTATTTATTTGAAAAAGAGAGAGAGCATGAGAGGGGAGAGGTCAGAGGGAGAAGCAGACTCCCCGAGGAGGTGGGAGCCCGATGTGGGACTCGATCCTCGGACTTTGGGATCATGACCTGAGCCGAAAGCAGTTGCTTAATCAACTGAGCTACCCAGATGCCCAGGAAATACTGATTGAACATTCTTCACAGTCAAATGTTTTTCTCACATAGCAGTTGAAGATAAATTGATTTTCGAACTATTGTGCTAAGGGACCTCATGAGTTTTGATATTTTGAGATATCATCATTAGAAAAAATGTAGTAACTGGGACCTGGCTGCTTTAGTCAGTGCAGCGTGTGACTCTTGATCTCGGGGTTGTAAGTTCGAGCCCCGTGTTGGGTCCAGAGATTACTTAAAAATACAATCTTTAAAAAAAATATATCCAGCCTTTTTTTTTTTTTTAAGATTTTATTTATTTATTTGACAGAGAGGAGAGAGATCACAAGTAGGCAGAGAGGCAGGCAGAGAGAGAGAGGGGGAAGCAGGCTCCCTGCTGAGCAGACAGCCGGATGTGGGGCTCGATCCCAGGACCCTGAGATCATGACCTGAGCCGAAGGCAGAGGCTTTAACCCACTGAGCCACCCAGGCGCCCCAATATCTAGTCTTTTAAAGAAACTCTTATGCTGTTTATTTTCTGAAAATACATTCAGTATTTAAAAAAACAGAACAGCATACAGATGGGTCCAAAATACACCCACGGAATAATGTTTACAAGAGGAGAGCGCTGTGGCTGAGTTCTACGGGAGTGCGGCAGCTATGTAGTCTACTCTCCTCTGTGAGACTAAAGACAGTCTCTGACTAAAAAGGGAATTGTCTTAAAATCTTTTTGCCGAGGTTTATATACCTAAAAACTATCCAGTACATTTTCGCGGATTCCTCGTGAAATACTATCTGTGCTGATACTTACTTTTGCTCTCAATTTGTCATTCTTGTCATGTTTGCATGCCACAGGCTGTGCTGAACTTCTCCCTTCCGGTTGCATGTACATGAAGGTCACTTGGGGGGCACCTGAGCAGCTCAGTAGGTTAAGTGTCTGACTTCCGCTAGGGTCGTGATCCCGGAGTCCTGGGCTCGAGCCTCATGTCGGGCTCCCTGCATGGTAGAGAGCCTGCTTCTCCCTCTGCCTGCTCTCCCACTTTCACTCTATCTCAAATAGAGTAATAAAATCTTAAAAAAAAAAAAAAGAAAAAAAGAAAGGTCCCTTGGTTGGTGAGACCCCAATCTATAGCTCACTTTTTCTAAACCTTACATTACATAAGAAAAATCTAGTTTTATTTGGTCTGGGGCAAGGATTATTTCTGTTTGAAACTAACACTTGAGAGGATTTTTGTTGAAGGTGGTCCTCATTTATGGCATCCCCATCCTATGGTGCATATTTCATAGGATTATGGTGAAAATTAATTGAGTTTATATGTATAAAGCACTTTAAACATGTCTGGCTGGGTGCTTTATGAATTTTGATGTTACTGTCGCTTGCATTTTAGATTATATGTTTAGCAATAACTCTCCCACCAAACTTCTTACATATCACTTGAGTTAAAAACAACCAGGTTTTGAATTGCATTCAGAGGGATTAAAAAATAATGTGCAAATTGAGTAGGATGAGTGTATTTAAGGAACAGACACAAACGTTCTCTTTTTGCAGCAACCTGATTAAGATTAACTTTAGTATTTGCTTGAGGTTATCATGGATAATTTTAGATTATTAAGTATTTACTGGAAAAATGGTAATGGAAAAACTAGCAGTATAAACTATGGGTTTCTTGTTTTCCTTTTTTGTTTTGTTTTGTTTTTGGCCTGTCAGAGAGGGAAGGTAATTAGGTCAAGCAAAAGGACAAAGGAGAATTGGCCTAGAAGTCTTGGCTCTACCAGTGACTAGTGGAATAAATTTTCACCCATAATTTCTTTGAGCTTATGTTTCCTCACTTGTCGGGTGAGAAGCATACTTTCCTCGACTGCTTGTCATGTAGCTAAGTGAGGTTATAAGTGTGAAAATGTCTAGAATGTAATGCACCATGGATATTGTATATGACATCTTCCATAACCTGTCAGATAGGCTTACTGCTCCTTTTAATGGTGGCAAATATCCATAACGTTTATAAAAGTTACCATCTTAACCATTTTTGAGTGTAGAGCTCGGTAGTGTTAAATACATTCACATTGTTGTGTTACCAATCTCTAGAACCTTCTTCATCTTCCCAGAGGGAGACTTGATGTCCAGGAAACAAGTCCCCGTTGCTCTACTTCCCTGGCTTGATGGCAACCCCCAATCTCCTTTTGGTCTCTATGAACCTGGCTACTCTGGCTATGTCCTACCTCATGCAGTAGTCTTATTGCTCCTTGAGATTACAATTCTCCTCCGCTATGGGGAGTCCTGGTTCTCGGTCAAGTGGTCAGTTTCTGTCCTTTAATTCTTGTCTGATTTATCTTCTGCCTTGCAGTGTACCACAGTGAACCCCATTAAAAGATAGATCTAAAGGTTTGAAGGAAATTCACATGATTCTTTTTCTTCCCCACTTCTGCAATGTGGTTGACTTTATCATGCCCTTCCCTCTCTGATGATCCTGGGAAAGGCGGGAGATGCTGGGACCGGGATGGAAAACCAGAGGGCCAAGGAGGGAACGTGGGGGGATTGGCGTGGTGTTTTAAGCTGGATCTGCTTTGTCGAGTAGGTGGTTTCCATGACACTGCTTCGGGCTCTACCTTCTTCACTTCTACCATGACCGCCGGCCTCCACACCCATTTCCCTCCCATCTAGGTTGTTGGAGGTGACAGGTCCACCAATAGTCAAGGCGCTGTGCTAGTCCCTGTGCAGTGACCATTGCTACTTCTGTTTTGTCTTTGGTAAGACACATGAGGCTGTTCTCCTTCTCTCTCAGGTTGACTCCAGCTCCCCTCGTCCCTGCTCATCCTGCATTCTGACTGCAGGGAGTACTCCCGGGCCTTGACTCCCAGTACTTTCATTAGAGTGCTCTCTCTTTCTGTAGAAGATTTTCCACCTAGTCAGTCTCCCAAGGCTAAGGTCTCCCACCTCTTCAGCATGTTCTCCTTTGTCCTGCATCCCCACCCTTTACAGGTTGAGCCGCCCCTGCCTGCGCCCCAGCTTTGCGCAGACCCTTCTGGTGTAGAACTTAACATGGTGCATCGTATCTATTTTTGTGTCTCTGACTCTCTAGCTCTGCTGTATCATCCTTGATGGCAAAGTCTGTCTGTTTTATGCTGTGTTCTCCCAGCACCGAGCACAGTTCTGGCCGATAGGAAATGGAAAATCTTGGCCGAATGACTTTGCTCTACAGGTGAAGGTCAGAATTGCACAGAAAATAAGACTTGGCTTAATGTGTTGTTCTAAGATTTGCCTTCACACTTAATTGCTTATTGAACAAAGCGGAACCCCCAAAGCAGTTACTTAAGCCTCAAAAATTGATGTATTGTGTGGTTTTGATGTGCTTTTATATATAAAGTACTCTTGCAAAGGGGCTGCTGAGTTAAATGCTTTTAATGTCAATTCTTCAGATTTAACAGAGTGATGTCTGCCCTCAAATGCAGATGCCTTTGGGACTTAATGTGATTGCTGGCATCCTTAGTCATTTATGTCAGTTGAAGCTTAAAATTTGTTCATTCATCAAATTTATTTTTAGTACCTAGTACACACCAGTCATTATGCTTCGCGTTGGGGATGCGGTGGTGGGAAAGCAAGGCCACTGCTTTTGTGATTCTAATTCTCTTGTGACTATTTTTTTCTTCTCCTCCTCCATGGTTCTCTTTAGCTTTTTGGGTAGGTTTGAGAAACAGGACTTAGAGAACATAGGTGTAGCCTGTTTGCTTTTGGGCCCAGGTCCTCAGCCTCTTAAAAGAGGGGCTACAGGGTGCCTGGGGGGGCTCAGTTGGTTGGGCGTCTGCCTTCTGCCCAGGTTGTGATCTCAGGGTCCTGGGATCCAGTCCTGCTTCAGACTCTCTGCTTAGCACGGAACCTGCTTCTCCCTCTGCTACATCCCCCTCCTCATGTTCTCTCTTGCATTGCATGCACGCTTTCTCTCTCTCTCTCTCAAATGAATACATAAATTCTTAAAAAAGAAAAGAAAAAAGGGAAGGGGTGCTGCAGGAGAGAGTCAGCAATGTTCAGGCGTGTTCTCCCCAGCCGTAGGTGGGGTGTGCCGTCCCTCAGGTGTTGCCCCGTTTATCCTTTCATTTCCATGACACTTCCTCTTGGGCTCCCTTTGGGGTGCAAATAGCTCCCAGGCTAGAGAGCCAAGGCTCCCACATCTGCACCTGCACCCCCACCTCAGAAGTGAGGCATGGGCCAGGCAGAACTACTGCTGCCCACTGGTGTTCTCACCTCTCAGAGGAGGATACTAACAAGAAAAGCTTGCATGACTTGACGATCCCACAGGCCGCCCAGGACCCAGGAGTGACCTGTCTGACACGCAAGCAACGATACTGCCTGGAAGTCAGCCTGCCTTTTATTATCCTCGTGCACCAGCAACTGCAAGCAATGTTGGCCATAAAGATACTATCCCTCAAAAAGTTTTCAGTTGAACTAAGTTCTAAACAATTGCTGTGGTTATTATTTAATCTGAAAGATTTTATATGTCTGTATATAACATATACATATATATGCTTCAAATGAGCATATTTTTCTTTTAAACAAGTACTATTGAGAGTTAAGAGTTAAATGCTAAATGTACCAGAGAGTTACCTGGACGTGCTAAATGTCTTCTTTACAAAGAAGGCTAGAAAGAAGACATTTAGCATGTCCAGGTAACCCTCTGGTCCCCGGTGTATATAGGCTAGATTTAATAATAATCTTAAAATTTGGGCACCTGGGTGGGCTCAGTTGCTTGCTTACGCATCTGCCTTTAGCTCAGGTCATGATCCCAGGGTCCTGGGATTGAGTCCCGCCTCAGGCTCCCTGCTCAGCCGGGAGTCTGCTTCGCCCTCTGCACCTCCCCACCACTCCCTTCCTCATGGTTTCTCTCTCAAATAAATAAAATCTTTAAAAATACAATCTTAAAATGGAATTTTTTTCATAATTATTCATGGTTTTGTTTCAGTTTTGTTTTACTTTTTTTAGAGTGGGGCAGAGGGGCTGAGGGGGAGAGAGTGGATCGTAAGCAGGCTCCATGCTCAGCATGGAGCTTGATGTGGGGCTCGATCTCATGACCCTGAGGTCATGACCTGAGCTGAAATCAAGTCAAATGCTTAACTGACTGAGCCACCCAGGCGCCCCTCTTCATGGTTTTAAAATTGAAGACTGAGTAAGGGCAATAAAATGTAATATTAGTGGTATTATTTAGTAGTCGTCTAAGTTACACCCTTTGTAGACATTTTGGTTTTGTTAAATGTCACTTACTAGTTTCTTGACAGTTACTGACATAAATATCTTAGCAGCCTATGACCAAAGGATTAAAATTCCAACTGTTATGGTATAAAAATATTTGAATAAATAGTGGTGCTTTTTTGGTACTACAGGAAAAATTTATTAACATGATTACATAAAATTTAATAGAAACAATGTTTGCAGTTGGGTCTTTTTTTCCTGGTCAGTTTTGTTTTTATTTCATGATTGTTATTGAAAGTAATTTTGTAAGTTAAGGAGGGGACTGTTTTAAAACCAAACTAAACCACCCTCCTCTGGGTGTCACACACACCAGGTAGGTGGGTCACCACCTGCAGCTGGCATCATGGTGAGCCAGCCTTGAGCTAGCTCTGGACTCTCATTGTGTCCCTGGCCATGGAGCTGTAGTTCCTTCTGCCCCTGTGTCAATGTATTTAGATGTAGCTCCCTATCTTCCAGGCCTTTTCAAGATCTCTTCCAGTTGTGAAAGCCTGTGGTTGAATGGAACTTAAGCTGGGGACCTGGCACAGGCAGAACAGTGTTTGGGTTGAACTGTTGGCCCATCATTGCTGTGACCCCCACTTCTGCTGGTCCCCAGGGCCCAATCCTGTGGGAGCCAGTTTCTCTTGCCCATTGGCAAAAGTTCAAGTTAGTCCATGGATGTGGTTATCTGTTCCCGGCTGCTTTAGTCCCTGGGACTAGGAGTGAAGAGTTACTCTACGTTTCCCTCTGTACTTGAAAGGAAGATGTATTCTCTATAGGATCCAAAGTTCATTTGTTGAGACTTCTTAATTACATTTTTCAAGCCTATATTCTTAGTCTATCCAATTAGTCTGGTAATAGCATTAGTCTCCTGTTACAAAGTTTTTGATCAATTTGATTACTTTTGTTTTGTGTCTTTTTCCTGCTGTATTATTCAGAACATAGGATTTGTTCCCACTGGTGGTAACATAGCTGTAATTAGTATTTTGGCCTTTGTTATTTTGGTCTTAAACTTGATCGTATGTTAATACTACATCCTTTGCTTGCTTTTTGTTCATGTTTGTGCTGTATGGTTTTGCTCATAAATTTGTCTGTGTTTAATAACAGAATCCCCACAGAGATCCTTTTTTTTCCTTTCAGTAGGGGCACTTGACCTGTTTTTATAACTTCTTGATTATTTTTTTATTTTTGTTCGCTTACCTTTTCCTTGATTCTTGGGCTTGGTTGATGAAATTCATTGTGGGATCACTAAACAAATGGAAGAAACTGGGGGCAGGGCTATCCCTTTTGACCACAGCGACCTTGCAGAGTCTGTGGGATAGGCAGGCAGGTGTGTCCAGAGAGTGCTGTGGGAGAGATTCGGGCTGGAGATTGGGCACAGTGGTGGTGATTTGAACTGTGGAAATGGAAAAGATGGGATGTTGAATAAGGTCAAGGGCAGAACCTTAGGGAAAATCCCTGTTCAAGGATCCAGCAGTGAAAGAAAAGGAGCCATCCAGGGTGGAGGTGGTAACTAGAAAAGGAGGGCTGCAGAAGCCCAGGATGGCCCCTTAAGTAATGGTGTCAGGTGTGGACAAGAATCCCTCCACTATGACAGTCAAGGCAACTGAGAAATTTCTGTTAATGAGAGTGTCAGAGGCCAGGTAGTGGTAGGTTAAGGGCTAAATGGGAGGTGGAGAGGATGGCAGGGTAGAAGTGTCTTCTTTAATGAAACTAGCAGTGAAGGGAGATGAGGAAAGAAGGGGGGAAAAGGGAAGGATTTTAAGAGCTGCCTTGGGGAAAGTGGTGGAAAAGGGAAGTGGGATAGGCTATGGATATTGGGCCTGGTATATCTGATCCTGAGTTCAGGTGCAGAGGTGGACTTGTTCCCTTTCAAAGATAGGATGCGGCCGGGGTGGGGGAGTGGGGTGGGGAGAAGGTTCATGGATAGCTCAGTCTGTTGAGTGTCTGACTTTTGGTTTCGGCTCAGGTCATGATCTCATGGGTCATGAAATCACGCCCACGTCAGGCTCTGCCCTTGGCGTGGAGTCTGCTTGAGATTCTTTCCCTCTGCCCCTCTCCCCACTCATGTTCTCTCTCTCTAAAATAAACAAAATCTTGAAGTGAAAAAACAAAGATAGGATGGAAAGGACTAAGGCTGGACGTGCAGGCAGGTTGCGTGCTTTGGGGAGCAAGGTGAATCAAATCCAATTTTCAGCTTCTGTGTACACCACACATGGGGGGTACAACCTTAAAGCGAGGGGGTTAGGATAGGGTAGAGAGTTTGAGGAGATAGAAGGGTTGGATCAGCCAGTAGTGCTTGGGAGAGGGAGCTTCCCGTCTCTGTGGCTCAGAGAACTAAGGTGACGTTGGAAAACACGCATAGGTTACTTTATGTGAAGGGACCCACTTAATTTTGCTTTGTTGAATAATATACTTTAGTTTTTTAATCTTTTGTTGGGGATAAATACCACATGGAATCAGTCTGAGTCTGTTGCTTTTTTGTATTGCTATTTTGTACTGTAGGGATAATTTCCAAGTGGGGGCTTTGTGTATATTGGGATGTGTGTGAAAGCTTTGACCTTTCTGCCATTGCAGAGGATTCTTGCTGCCAATATTGAATCATTTATAAATATTTTACCAGGTTTCCTAGGAGAAAAACCGTGGTGCAAAGGGTATAAAAGCTTGCTTGGCAGAGATGAATGCAGGAAAGATTTATGATAAGAGGGGGAAAATGTAGGGAACACAGCTGATTTGTTTTGTTTTGTTTTGTTTTTATATTTTTCTGTTTTGTTTTAAGGAGCAGGGATGCTTGGTATCTGCTGGGTTTTAGAATAGTTGTTCTGGGACTCACTGGCCCTTCATCTATGTTTAAAAAACTGAAAACATAAGGCTAAAATTGATCTGAAGTTTCTGATATTTTTATAATTGTTCTTAAGCTCAGTTAACTTTATCTTCCTATTTATTTTCTTGGACATCTTCTGTCTGAATCCTTCCAGCACTAATAAGTTTGATTCTGATGATTTTTAGCTGTGATGTCAGCAAACACACGGACCTATGGGTTTAGGTTATAAGTGCCACCGTGTTCTTCCGGTCCCATAGCGGTCTTCGCTAACTAGCATCCCTGGCGTCAGTCTTTTTCTTTTCAGAGCTTCACCTCTCCTATCTGTTTACTGTTCCCACTCACAAAGTGAGCTAGGTGTTTCCTCAGATTTCTCTTGAGCTAACTGTCTCCCACACCTAACACCTATGTGGGCTTATATGTTAATGAAATATTATTGTCTATATTCTCTAGGCTGTACATGGCATCCCCATGACTTAATTGTTTTATAAATGGAAGTTTGTAATTCTTGGTTCCTTTCACTTATTTTGCCAATCCCCCTTACCCCCCCCATCTCTGGCATCTACCAATTCATTCTGTATATCTGAGTTTGATTTTGTTTTGTTTTGTTTTTGGATTCCATATAGAAGGGAAACCATATGGTATTTGTCTTTCTCTGACTTATTTCACTTAGCATAATACCCTCTAGGTTCATCTATGTTATTGCAAATGGCAGGATCTCCTTTTTTTATGGCTGAATAACACTCCAGTGCGTGTGTGTGTGTGTGTACGCACATATCTTTATCCATTCATTTATCAATGGACACTTGGGCTTCTCCATATCTTGGCTATTGTAAATAATGCTGCAGTAAAAGAGTGTCAGCTTTTTTTTTTTTTTACTAGGCTATTTTAAGCTTTATTGTAAAAGGCTAATTCTAATTAAAAACTTAATGCAGTTCCTCCAAATGAATAGCCAGCTGTTGAAGAGGAGACTATGTGTGGGGAAAAAAGGTTGAGAATGTCTTCGAAAATGGAACCAGTTGAGTAAGTTGTGCAGTCTAGTTGACCTCCGTATCTCTGGACCTACCAACTCTTTGCCGTCTCCCTCTTGATTGTTAGATGTATGGATAGTTTTTCTATTGACTCTGACTTATTTAAAAGCCCTGCATGAAATCTGCATTAAAAGGGAGCAAATATTTTGTTCTCACATTAGTTAGCCCCTGACAAGGACAGGTTTTTTTTGTTAAATAAATCTGAAAAAAAAAAAATAAAGGCAACTTAATTTAAATGGACCTCAACTTCCTCACTAGAGAAAATGAAGTTGGTCTTACCTGTGAAGGGATTCTTAAAGACTAAATACATGATGCAACCCTCCCTCCCCCACAAATATGCACAGGGAATAGTGCCTGGGACACTTGGGATTTTCAGTCAATTCTGTCTATGTTGCTATTGGTAAAATGGGAGGTGATGGGAGCTTGGTGATTGTCATATTATAGGACTACTAGCAGCCCTTTGAACAAAATTCCATTTTTGAGAAATATTTCTGTCATTTTGTTAAAAACAAAAGAGTTATTTTTTTTAAAGATGTTATTTATTTGACAGAGAGAGAGATCACAAGTTGGCAGAGAGGCAGGCAGAGAGAGAGGGGGAAGCAGGCTCCCTGCTGAGCAGAGAGCCCGATGCGGGGCTCGATCCCAGAACCCTGAGATCATGACCTGAGCTGAAGGAAGAGGCTTAACCCACTGAGCCACCCAGGTGCCCCCAAAATAGTTATTTTATTAATAGAATGAATTTATTTAGGAATAGCAGAGGAATTATAATTCAGGACAAGCAAACTGGATGAAAACATAGGCAAGTCTGAAGAGACAAAGGGAGGATCAGCTTTTAGTAGATTTTAGAGATAAGTCAACACAGATTAATCACCTGCTTTGAGAATTCTTTGAAGTCCTAGGCAGGTCGTTAGTATCAGAAAGAGATGGAGGCAATATTGTGTGCGATTAAAGAGCCTGAATGAGCTTTTATTTTTTGTGGAGATTACAAGCTTCACATTTCAATGTAACACCCTTTTAGACTGAATTAAACATAGAGTAACTAAAGTTACCTCTTTTTTAGGTTGGTTTAGACATTCAAAATAATGGTTAGTTTTAGGACTAATCATTGCCTACTGAATTTCTGACTAGGGAAATAAGTTTGAACAGCTGAATGAAAATTTAATTTATAATGCCTAATTTGGCTTAGACAAAAGTTTATTCAGATTTAAGGAGAGAACAAAATTTTCAGATAAATTCCTAGGAATATTTTTGATTTTATGACATTTTTCCTTTAATGGGAGAATTTATGGGTATGTTAAGCCAAGGAAAGCTAATAATCTATAATTTAGACCATTGTTTTTTTCTTCGTCTACTTTGCCTCTCGAAGATAGTGACATAAAAATAAGACTTTCACTCTCTGGTACTTTTCATCATAATTGTTGCCTCTTTTATCTACTCATAAGCTGTATACCCACACATATGGGTATGCACACTGAATGTTGGGTGCCCACTGTGGCCAGGCATCATGCTGTGTTTTGGGGATTCAAAGGTCAGTAGGTTGGGACTGGCATGGCAGGAGAGAGAAGCAGATGCTT
Source organism: Nasua narica (assembly GCA_028533885.1). Taxonomy (NCBI): domain Eukaryota; kingdom Metazoa; phylum Chordata; class Mammalia; order Carnivora; family Procyonidae; genus Nasua; species Nasua narica. The sequence goes on along the minus strand of CM052810.1, from coordinate 67,426,623 downwards.
CAGCTATGGTGTGATGGATATTTATGAGAAGAGTATCAGTAGGTGGTCAGCAAATATAGCAGTGATATTTGTGTGCCTGACTGGAATTTTAGATGGCAGACTTCCATTAAAAGAACTTGAAATTTTATCTTTAAAATTTCTCATCGTAGAAATCAGTAAGCTTCGTAATTTATAAAATGACTCTTCTCCTTCAATAATCATCCTTCTTACAAAGTGTTCTTTTTCTATACATGAGCGTTTCTGGTAATCACAAATTCTCAAATGATACTACAGATTCACTCTCTCAGACATGGGCTCGACTTTTTTCTTGTACAGATGATGTGTTTGACAATTAAGCTTCTGTGTAAAACTTTCCTTTTTGGTTGTGGGATTGGCTGATGTGGATAATGCTGACTTTGTTAATAATATACTTTGGCCAAGTTCAGAAGATAATGTTGGGTGAATGAAGCTAGTTTCAGAAGGTTTTTTCTTTCCCTGCAGGTGTGTTGGAGTAAAAATTTGAAGGTAGAGGTTTTGGAGAATAGTAGTAGTAGTAGTAGTAGTAAGAGCTAACATTTGTTGAGAACTTAGTGCATGCCAAATATGATTTCTACTGACTCAATATTTAACTCTGCTATTTTATAGATGATGAAACTGAGGCACAGAGTGAAAAATAACTGGCTTAGGGTTCTTTTAGTGTTGGAAAGGAAAACTTTTCCTTCTACTCTTCTAGGTTCTTTGGCTGGTCCAATTAAGTTGACATAATTAGATTAACAGGAAAAAAAAAACAAATTTAATTTTGTACTTACGGGATATCCCAAAAATATGGTGCTCAAGTGTAAGTCAAGCTGTGGAGGCTTATATACCATCCATATATGGGTGGTATGGGGATAGGATAGGGGCTTGGGGCTTCAAAGGAGAGGAGGGTAATCCTTAGGACAATTAGACCAGATCTTTGGTAATTTGATGTTTGCCCTGCCATACAAATAGGTCATTCAAATAAAAGGTATCTCTAGTATTCATTCTCTCTCTGAGCCTGGCCCCCTATCTAAATTCCTTTAGATAGTTAAGGGAGACAGATTTTTCTTTATTGCCTTCAACTCAAAATAACTTATATGTCCAAATAGCGTATTTTGGGGTCATGCTTCATAGTAAACCCAGCTGTCTGGCTCCAGAGTTCATGCTTTAGCCACATCCATTACTGGAATGATGCTGAGTCCTATATCCAGAGATAATTCATATGCAGGTAATGCTGATATTTTGTTCAGATTAGAACATGAGAACATGGACACTTTGCCTAAGGAGAATCATACAAAGATCCCTTACTTCTGACAATAGAATAATAAATGTGCCCCAGGATCCATTCCCCATTGCCCATCCCCATGGTAACTGTTGCCCCTCTATTTGGCCTAAGTAGGTGGCCTGAGTAATCAGGCCAGCTAGGGACACAGACCTTGGTATTTAGTAACTGCCATAGATTAAATGCTTGTTTCCTTCAAAATTTATATGTTGAAGCCTAAACCCCAATGTGATGGTATTTGGGGGTGGGGACTTTGCGAGGTCGTGAGGGCTTTAGAGATCAGTGCTCTTATGAAAGTGAACCCAGAGAGCTCCCTCACCCCTCATGCCCTGTGTGGATACAGCTGGAAGATAGCTGTCTATGAACTAGGAACCTAGTTCTCGTCAGACAGTGAATCTGTGAGCTTCCGAAACTGAGAAATAATTGCTGTTTATAAGTCGCCCAGTCTGTGGTATTTTTGTTACTGCAGCCTGGATGTAATAAGACAGTACCGCATCCCTAAAGTGCTTCCGTAATGTTTAAGGAAGTCTTGGTGCAAAGGCTAGTGTATTCCAATAAGGAAGAAAAAAAAAAACCCCAGAATATGGACCTTGGCTATGGCTTATGAAAGTGTAGTTTTTTTGACTCTACTACAGATGTAGTTCTTAGTTCTTCTTCTTCTTTTTTTTATGTTAAAGATTTATTTATTTTCTCAGGAGAGAGAGCTAGAGAGGAAGAGAGCATGAGTGACAGGGAGAGAGAGATAAGGGGAGAGAGGATCGCAAGCAAACTCCTGCTGAGCACGGAGCCCAATGCAGGGCTCAGTCCCATGATCCATGAGATCATGACCTGAGCTGAAACCAAGAGTTGGACGCTCAACTGCCCAAGCCACCCATGGGCCCTTGCAGTTCCTAGTTATTAACCATGTCTGTGTATTGTTTCAGAATATGAGATTTGGAACTAAACGTACTTGGTTTGAATCTTGGCTTAGCTGTTTACTAGCTATTTGATCCCAGGCAAGTATAGTATCTTGTTTGAGAGTGTTTCCATCTTTATAAATTAGTGCCCAGTGAACAGCTTTTTCCAAAGGTTAATTGCTTGGCATATGTTAATTACTAGATTGGAGGGCAGCAATTCCTCGTATGGGCCCTGTCTCCTATCATTCCGGAATTATATAGCTATTTTCTCACTCTGCCAGAAAAGGTACCTATTCTCCCCTCCAGTATATTCTTTAATATTTGTTGACTACTTACGTGTCTGATTTAGTTAGGAAAGGTACAGTAAATGGTTCAGGTTGTAACAGAGGCTATCAGGAAAATGAGGGAATGTAAGGAACAGTCAGGGTGGGGTGGGGAAAGATCAGCCAGTGTCTCTCTGGAGGTGATACATGTGTCAAGATATGGGGAAGAGAAAACCACCTAGAGAAGAGCAGTGGGGAGGATATTGAGCAGAGGGTAGGATCAGAAAATGGAGCAGCTGTGCCTGGTGAGAGTAAACGACGGGCCAGGAGCTGGGGAGCCACCATCACCTTCAGGGTTAACCCAGCTGTTCACAGCAATGCGTTCTCACCACCACCGTCCTAGGGCAGGATAGCTGGGACTCCCCAGGATGACAGTCCCCCGATTCACCAAGGTGTATGCATCCTATAGGGGGAGAATAAATTATTTCCTTACAGACCCTTCCTTTTAAAGATATCAAGGTGCCTTCCAAAAATGCACTGCCTAATGATGTATTACTTTGCAGTATGGTAAAAATAAGATTCTCTTTTCCTTTAACTTCAAAAGAAGGCACAGTAGAGTGAATGAGATGCCACATGAGTCATGACAAATTTACTAGAGCCTCTAAGCCCCTTGGTCCCATAGAGAAGCCAAGTGAACTCAATTATTCTTCGATAGAGCTTTTCTGAAGGGGTAATTGAAATACTCAGGTGTAACGTGAAAGGATACACACAGAAGCTCTATCTCATTAAAAAAGCACCTTTAAACTTGCCAAAGATATTTAAATGGCTTAGTCAAACTCCAACTTAATCTCACTGTGTGTGCAGATCAGCTCCGTGAGATTGTTTCTGAGGAGGCTTCATGCAGCTCTAGAGAAACAAATGAAAGTGGAATTCAGGTGGAAAGAGGAGAGTAACACATGATACTTGAGGCCCAATATAAAATACTGGCTTAGAATCTTGATATTTTGATTCTTTTGAGGCATAGATACCTTCCCTATGCTGTCTTTGATTTGTATGCCTTAGGCATTTTTCACTTCTGAAAACTTATACCTTCAAATCTTTTTGCCTTGGATCCGTGTTTGTATTCCTTTGACATTATTTGACTCCTACTCTGACACTTTTAGTTGTGTGTTTGGGTAAGAGGGGGGAGTCCTAAAAGCAACACTGTTTATGTGTTTTACTCAGATACAGTGAGACAGGCAGACATAGAAATGGTGTCGGAAGGAAGAAGTTTGTAGTCACAGTTCCCAAGAAGGAGACAGGGCGTGCCCCGCAGGGCCGCATGAGGAGACACCGGTGTCTTTCCTGTAGCCGAGGGGGTGAGGGGAAAGCGTGGCCAACAGCTTTTACTGTGGTAAGGCAAGACAAGGCACGGTAAGCAGCTGCAGGATGGGGTAGTTGGAATGATCTCAGTAGGCTCTGGGGCACGGGGGGTGTCCCTGGTTGCCTGGTAGCTGACTCTGGGAGGGTACCAGGCCCATCTCGATGTGTGGCGGTTCAGTAAAGCAAGTAGTTGGCGGGGAGGGGCTTTCAGTGGATTGGTTGGCTTATGCAGGACATGGTCCTGGGAAAGCTGTTTGCTCTCTCTAGGAATCAGCTAGCTCTGAGAGGGGAAGTCCTCCATGGCCAGTGATGCCCCACATGCCAGAGCATCAGGGATATAGAAAATAAGAAAATATAGTTGATACATGATGGGAAGCCTTTAGTTATCTATAATCAAACTGAGGCAGGGCCCTTAGATGTGAATAACTTGTAATGGAGCAAAGCATAAGGTCCAGGGCTGGAAGGATGATTTGGACTTCCTCAGACTTGAGGGAAGGGATCATTTTCCCCTTGGGCTCTGAGGAGAGGTCCTGAAGGTTGGGTAGAAGAGCCAAGGGTTTCAGAGGGAAGCATGATTAAAGGAGAAGAGAAGAGAAATGAGCATGGTGAGTTCAGGGGAAAGGGATGGCAAGCATGTCTGAAGCAAGGGCTTGCACCAGACAGAGATCCATGTAGAAAGACCTGCCTGGATGCAGGATGTTGGACCCTTTTAGTTCCAGGCTGGGGAGCATTATGAGTTCGTCAGCAGTGCAAGCCCAGACCCCATGCCCCTGACATGGCTTCCTGACCCTACTGCTCAAAAGCAAAGACCTTTAACAGCTTTCAAATACTTGGACCGTGGAGTGTTTTGGGATATGACATGTGGTGTGTCAGAAAGCAGTCAGGTGTCCTTGTATGGGATAAATCATGAGGCATTGGTTAGCAAGTATGAGACGTTGAAAGCTTCCCGTAGGCTATCATGGCTTAGCAGTGAAAAAAGAAAACAATGGGAGACATTTGGCTATATTAATTTATCCAGAAAAGACTTTAGGCTTTGAGCTTCACTGTGATATCATCCTAATGTTACTGGCAAAATGAACTTACTGTCAAAGACTGAAGTCTTAAATGGTGCAAATGGGCATTATGCTCATTTTCTGCTGAGGGAGTTCTGTCACCGTCATCCAATTCCTGAAGGGGGTTAGAATCCAACAAAATAATTCAGAGTCTGGGGTTGGGCAGATCTGTGAATCCTACCTCTGCAATTTTGGGGGGAGGTGGTGATAAAAGGCAAATTAACCTTAAGCTGCCAGTAGTAACTCTTATAATATTCAGAAGGCAGTCAGACCCAGGTGATAGGCTCCTTCCTCTGCCTGAAACACTGGCTAACACACTCTGGTGTGTCCTCTGGGCTCAGGTGTCCCTCCCTCTGTGACCGTGTTGTGTTAGACGGTTGTCGTGGCCGTGGTACTTATCATTGCCTGTGGGACCGCCTGTCTGCCACGGTCTCCAGACCAGCGCCGTGTTAAGTCTGATGGTGTAGACCTAGGGTTTCATGGATGCTCTTTGGCCATTCCAGGTAAAGAGGCATTGTTGAGGAACCCGAGTGGTTGACCAGTTGGGGGAAGAGACCACTCAAGGAACACTTGACTGAGCATTTGGAGGTGAGGTGGGCTGCTTTGGCAGGTGAACGTACCATCGCAGAGGCGTGCAGGCAGGGCTGTGATGTTGGGGACCATACGTATGGGTCTGTGTTCCGTCCGGGTGGGCGCCGCTCTCTGGTGTCAGGGCTAGAGAGATGTAAGGTGCCATCGAGCTCCACCCCCACCGTGCTTTGTACAGTCGAAACAGAGTTTGTGTGATTAAGATACTTCCCCCAACTGCTGTGGGCGCCCGAGTGACGGTTCAACCAGACCTCGCTTGATTGCTCCGTAGAGGGTCTCCCGGACTCAGTACTGGCCGAGGTCAAATTGGTGGATATACCCAAGAGGCGTGGCCCACTAGGGAGCTGAATAAAAAGGGAAATAGTCTTACCAGCTGCACGGTTGGAGAAGGAGGTCAGCATGGTGATAACAAATGAGCTATGAAATAGTATTCATAAAGAGCTTTCCGGCTTTAAGAGTTGCGCTGAAGCGGACGTTGGCTTTTTGGGTAAAATACTCGGCATTGATTCTCTCCTTAGACAGTTGGACCCCAATCCATAAGAACTAAGTATCTGTTTCCACGCAGGGTCAAGACAAGGCCTCACGTGCTCGGGGAAAGAAATAACTTCCTCCTGGAAGTAGTAAGATGTCAGAAAAATAACAAAACACTCTGGACCTTCTCTAGTGGATCTTTCTGCATTTAAATGTTTGCCACCCACCTTATAATGCTGAAATGGATAGGCGTACAGTAAATTCTGAAGGAAATTAAAGACCTCGGGTTAAAAAAATCAAGCCCACAAGGGTGGAGTCTGAATACTTAACTAGTTTAGGGCGCCACGGAGCCATGAGTCTGTCAGCAAATATTGGCATGAAGATGAGCAGCTCTATGCATATTGGACACAGTTGGACAGCTCAGCGCCAAATAAGGTGTGTAGATCTTTTAAAAAAATCTTCTCAGATAGGATATTGAGATCCTGATTTGTCACGCTTTAAGAGTGGATGACTCCCTAGCACACACCGGTATCCTCTATACTGGAAAGCATGCTAGAAGCATCTGTTGGGGATTTGTGGTCACTTTCCTCTGCTTCATGCCAATGGAACGTTGTTCAGTGGTATTTTTTGTGTGTCTAGGCACCTCCCCCCAGTCAGGTTTTGGACTGAATATTGTCATTGTTCAGTATCGTGTGTATGAAAGGTATGAGGAGTCATTCTTGGTAGAATTTTTTAAAGATTGGCGTAGGATTTTGGAAGGGCATGACTGAATTGGTACCCTATTTCTTTAAAATCCTTCTTTGGGGCACCTGGGTGGCTCAGTCAGTTAAGCATCTGCCTTCAGCTCAGGTCATGATCCCAAGGTCCTGGGATTGAGCCCCGCATCTTGCTTAGCGGGGAGCCTACTTCTCCCTCTGCCACTCCCCCTGCTTCTGTGCGTGTGCTCTCTCTTTCTCTCAAATAAATAAATAAAATCTTAAAAAAAAAACCACTCTTTTTCATCTGGTATCTATTCCATATGGGTTTTCTTTCTTTTCTTTTTTTTTTTAAGTTGTAATTACAGGATATTATTCATTAAGAGGAAATTTGGTTTTTCTTTCCTTTTTTAAAAAAATATGTGAGGGGCACCTGGGTGGCTCAGTGGGTGAAGCCTCCGCCTTCAGCTTGGGTCATGGTCTCAGGTTCCTGGGATCGAGCCCCACATCGGGCTTTCTGCTCAGCAGGGAGCCTGCTTCCCACTCTCTCTCTGCCTGCCTTTCTGCCTACTTGTGATCTCTCTCTCTGTCAAATAAATAAATAAAATCTGCAAAAAATAAATAAAAAATATGTGATATTCAGACTGTCACTTTGTAATGTGATGGGAAAGGCCACATATAATTTATAGCCCCCTTGTTAGTAAGTGCATGCTCAAAAATTCAGCTGTTGTCATTACTTGTAAAATCTTTGCTTGGGTTGGCAGCTGTGAGGCCATCCAAAGCTATTAACCTTGGCCTGTGTTCTCAGAATGGCACTGTGAATGAGGACTGCTGGTTAGTTATTAAGGAAGCTTCTCTATCTTCCCCTATGTGGGGTAATATCCTGGTGGCAGTCACTTCGCCAAGAACAGTGTGTTTCAGTTGTAGGATGATTGGATCGAATGTTTCTGAGACTGTCTGCTTCGGCCCCTGGTCTCAAGCTTGCAGATGATATGACTCATTTTCTATAGGTTTATTAGCCAGAATTTTTCTCCTTTTTCTGGGTCACAGTTATTTTCTCATCACTAGAAATGGCTGTCTGTATCTTCTCTGTTTTAAGAGACCTATTGACATAGACCTTTTCCTCTTTCTTTCAGTTTCTTTTGTCAAAGCCATATGCACTGCCTTGATTTATTTTTCTTCATAAGACCATTGTTTCCCTCCGTGGTTTCCAGCACATGCCCTTAATGTCTGGAGTGAGTTGCAAAGTCTGAGTAGTAAAACCACTTTGCATCGTACAGCAGGTAACGTGTGTCAGAGACACTTTCCCACATGTGATTGTATCTCAGAGTTCTTAAAATACAACCTCCTATGAATATTTTACCCTTTTAGTTCATTCTCAGTTCTTTGTATTTCTAGCTTTCGGTATATCTAATCTAGAGATACTTTGTCTGCCATACATGATTTTCTGGCTCTTAGCTCCTTAGGTCTGGTGAACCTTGTTCATGATGAGAGCCTGTCCGTTTATATCCTTCTCAGAGCCAGGGCCAGCCAGCTTCCATCAGATCTTAATATTATTATTCCACATAATATATACTACATAGTATTATATAATATTAATGTATTATTATTATCAGGCATACTCTTATTTTTCTTTCTCTTCTGCTCCAGAGGTGTTCTTTCTTGCCTTAAAATTATAACCTAGCCATACCTTTCTAAGACCTGTGATGTAGAAAGGAGAAAAAGTAGTCTTAGAAGTATAGAAAGGTCAGGTGGCTTCTACTGGCTGGAGCTGGGATTAGAAACCAGCTTTTCATACTCCCTAACTGAGCCTTTTACTCGTTTAGTATTCAGAGGAAACTAGATCTAGCAAATACCTGATGACTTTTCAATATGAAGGACAATGGCTTTTAGCTTTTTTTAAACTCTAATTTTGTGTTTATTGTAGATAATACATAATTATGACGTCTAGAGCCTTTTTTGCTTTCATCACTGAAAGTTGGTTATTTTCTTGTTTTGTGCTCATTTGAGGGGATCCGACACGTTTTTTCACGCCTGATTCCTTGTATGGATAATTTAATGGGTGTATGATTTTTGTCACGCCCCAAACACAAACCACTAATATGTCTACTCTTTCCTAATCAAATCAATGTAGCAAATAGTCTCAGTTCAATTCCAAACCTCAGTCCCTGCCGACTTCCTTACTGAGCATGGACTGGGGGCATGTGCCACATGGACAACTTACCATTCATAAAACCCAAGAGGCCACGGAATGTCTCAGACGTTTGTTTACCTCAGAAAACGGCATTAAGATGGATATCACACCACCTACCAATTTTATTCCAGGTGTGTATAAATCCTTGGAAGTAGGAATGGTCATGAGATACAGCTCTGGCCAATGGGCCACAGGCTGAGGGGATCCAGGGATGTTCCACTTCTTAGTAGAGGTGCAGAGCCTTTCTCCTGTGTGGAAGACAGCTGTGAATCTGAAGGGCGAGCAGCTGTTTTGTGGTAATATTGTGGCACAATGTGAGAGGACACGCAGGACGTTGACATTTGTGGAGCTCTGTATCAGCACTGGATTGTCTACCTCTGGAATTTCTGTTCCAAGAGGAAAACACCCCTTCTCCCTCAGGTGCCTTAGTTGACTTTAGATTAATTTTTGCTACAAGGAGCAGAATTCAATTTCTAGTTAAGAATATTTTTTATTCCAACTAATGTATCTGCTCCTTTTTTGAGAATTCACATGCATTCGTGTTTGCCTTCAAAAACTTTTGGCAGTTGTCCTTCCATTCTCTTTGGCTTTCAATAAAAAGGATTCTCTTAGTAATGGCATATAATGTACTTTACACTTGAAAATGTGCAAGATTGAGAAATTGGCCATAATATTGTATAAATATTGTGGCTCAGTCTTAGATTGACTTTTTATTTTATTACGACAATCACGTGGCTCTTTTGCCATTCACTTATAATAATGTCCATCCCCCCCAAATATGTTCTATTTATCGAAATATTACTACTAATTGGAATTGTTAATTGTGCAAAAAATTCTAGAAAAATGCAGGTGTATTTTCTTAAAATGATGACTTAGGTCAGGAAACCAAATCTGCATCTGAGAATTTGTACTCTAGGTTAAAGCAAGTATGTATATGACTTGACAAAAACCATTAGAGGCACTTAAGATGGAGCCGCAGTCTCTGTATTATTTCATCAAGTGATTGTGTTCAAATCTGTAATAACCATTTTTAAAAACAGATAGGAAAGCTAATGCTCTTCCTTTTGCATCTTTCCTAATGCATTTCTGTTTGCGGTGTTAGTTTCCCGTGGAGAACAAGACAATTTTGGAAAAGGAGTGTATCAGGGGAGGAGTTACTTTCGCAAATGTCAGAATATATACAAAACTACTGTAAATCAAAATGGTACTGGTATGGGAGCTGATAAAGATATCCCTGGAACTAAGTACATGTCAATGTAGTATTACAATCAATGTAGTACTACAACGTAGTACTACAAAGCGGTATTTCCATTAGGTGGAATAAAGAATTGTGTTTGGTATCATTATTAAGTAATATGCCTGTCTGTCAGGATAAAGACAAAATTGAGCTCCTTTCTGCATCATATGGAAAAATAATTCTTATTGCAAAAATTAAAGACTGATAGTAAAAATATAAAGAGAAAGGGGCACCTGGGTGGCTCAGTGGATTAAAGCCTCTGCCTTCAGCTCAGGTCATGATCTCAGGGTCCTGGGATCGAGCCCCACATCGGGCTCTCTGCTCAGCCGGGAGCCTGCTTCTCCCTCTCTCTCTCTGCCTGCCTTTCTGCCTACTTGTGATCTCTCTCTCTGTGTCAAATAAATAAATAAAATCTTTTAAAAAAATAAAAATATAAAGAGAATCTTAGGCACTACATGTATGTAATGGAAGGATGAAGAAAGATTTCTTTTTTTTTTCTGGAAGAATTTCTTAATACTAAACCAAGGTGCGATAAATTTTTTGGGAATGTTTGCATTGTCTAGTACTTCTTTATAAGTCAGAAATACCATTTAAATGACTCACTATAAAAGTGAGTGGTCTAGAAATCTATTTTATGTAAATGAGAGTCAATTTATACCAAGAATTGTTACAAGTGCACACGGAAAAGATCACCAAACTAATAGGAAAATAGACTAGGTATTTAAGAAAGTAATAATGGAGCAAAGCCATGTGGCCCACAAATGTATGAAAATATGTTCAACTTTGTTATAATTGAGGAATTGCACATAAATCCAACAATGATGTTATTTGACAGAAGTCTTCTATCAAAGTCTATAAAATTGGCTGTTGAGACCTGTTATTGGCAGGAATATGAAGATAAAGAATATTCCTGTATATTGCTGATAGAAATGTGGACTTTTAAAATGGTTTTGGGAAATAATTTGCCATCTGTTAAAATGAAAAATTTATGATTCTCTTGGAACAGAAAAAGCACATTAGGTAGCAACTTAGGAAATCTGAAGTGTGGGCTTTGGTTAATAATTTTAGGTGCACCTGGGTGGCTCAGTTGGTTAAGTGGCTGCCTTCAATTCAGGTCATGATCCCGGGGTCCTGGGATTGAGTCCCACATCGGGTTCCCTGCTTGGCAGGGGGTCTGCTTCTCCCTCTTCCTCTGATCCTTAGATTCTTAATCTCACTTAGGTAATCTTATAGCAGTAAACTCACCAGCAATCATGGGTATGTGAACATGGCTATTTACCATGACATATTTTAGGGTATGAAAGCTGGGAAGTAAAGTAAATGCTCATCATAGAATGATTAAGTAAATTGAAAAATATTATATAGTCATTAAAAATGAATCATAGCTGTGGCACATCTATACAATGGAATATTATGCCTCCATCAGAAAGGATGAATATCCTACTTTTGTATCAACATGGACGGGACTAGAAGAGATTATGTGGAGTGGAATAAGTCAAGCAGAGAGAGTCAATTATCTTATGGTCTCACTTACATGTGGAGCATAAAGAAAATCATGGAGGGCATCGTGAGAAGGAAGGGAAGGGTGAATGGGGGGAAATCGGAGGGGGTGATGAACCAGGAGAGACTGTGGACTCTGAGCAACAAACTGAGGGTTTTGGAGGGGAGGGGGTGGGGGGTTGGGTGAGCCTGGTGGTGGGTATTGAGAAGGGCACCTATTGCATGGAGCACTGGGTGTGGTACAAGAACAATCATTCTTGTAACACTGAAAAAATAAACATATTTGGGGAAAAAAATGAATCATAGCAGGGGCTCCTGGGTGGCTCAGTCACATAAGTGTCCGACTCTTGGTTTTGGCTCCAGTCATGGTCTCAAGGTTGTGGGATCAAGCTCCAGACTCCAGATTCTACACACAGTTTGGGATTCTCTCTGTCTCTTAATCTCTCTCTCTCTGCCCCTCCCCGCCTCTCATGAGCGCTCTCTCTCTCTCAAATAAATCTTTAAAAAAATGAATTAGAGCTTTACCCTTGACTTGCTGGGATTTTGCAGTGTTGAGAAAAGGAAAATTCAGAAAATGGCATCTTGTCCCATTTTTGTGGTACATGCACAACTGTATATGTGTGGATATGATGTATGTCTGTGTAGGAGTTTATAAACTTGGAGAAAATTATGGAAGGGCATATAGGTTGCTATTTAAGTAACACATGTAGATTGCTTACATATTTGTATTGGATTATGTATATATCCAGAGAGGCAGATTTACTTGAAGCTAATGGAGCTTAAGCTTCAGGACATCTGCTCATTCCCAGGCCCCAGAAGGGAGCCTACCATATGTTTACATGGCCAGTGATTTTTGTATAAGAAATAGATTTGAACCCTGATCAGGTAAGACCACTGTCTCTCTTCAGTCAGACTTCACCCTTTATGACATTTCCTCTTTTGTTAGATGGTATTGGAGTGGCATTGTAGGGATCTGGGGGAAAGAAAGTAGGAAATAACATTTTTTGTGGGTTTAGAGATAGATTTATGTGGCATGCCGTCACTTTCGTGGAAAATTATTAAGTGTCCCGCATAGGAATAAGTATCAGAAATGCTCCTACTGCCACCACCTCACCTGGGGTTGTGGGAGGACAGTGTAGAGTTACAAGTAATCAGAATTACACAAAAGTGTGTGGGTCATATTGCAGGAACAATTTTTGAAATTGTGTGTGGGGCCAGAAGCTAGTCTGTAGAATAATCTTCCAGATTTTAAGTTTCATTTATAAGTGAAATTTGATAGAAGTTTCTCTGAATTTGGGGCACCTGGGTGGCTCAGTGGGTTAAAGCCTCTGCCTTTGGCTCAGGTCATGATCTCAGGGTCCTGGGATTGAGCTCCGCATAGGGCTCTCTGCTCAGGGGAGTGCCTGCTTCCCCTTCTCTCTCTGCCTGCCTCTCTGCCTACTTGTGATCTCTCTCCTTTCTGTCAAAATAAATAAATAAAATCTTAAAAAAAAAGTTTCTCTGAATTTGACCACAATCATAAACATTTTGTGACATTATTGTTGTTCACGAATAGTGAAGTGGAAAGAAACATTATCAAATAATCAGTGAAAAATAACTTCTCAACCATAGAGGAAACAATGAATTATCTTTCTATAAAAACTATTACAAAATTGTCCTTTAAGCAAAGTGATCTAAGCAAATGAAATGAAGAAATACTATGGAGAGAGGCATTATAGAATTATAGAATTATAGTATTATAGAATACCAGATAGATAATAAAAATACTGTGTCTCCTGGAAGTTGCAATGCAGTGTATTTCAGGTTTTTTGAGTTACATTGTGATTTCTCCCCTCATTCTAAATAAGTATTCTATTTGGTTTTTGTCATTTTGTATTTTTCTTAAAATGAGATCCCCAAATTGTATGCATGTTATATAGAAATTATATCCAGGGCCCATGAAGCCTGGGTCTAACTGTGGGTATATAATGAGTAAAACAAATGAAAAGACAAGAAAACATTTTATGATTACTTAGGAATGAACTACAGTGCATTGTGTGTGTGTGTGTGTGTGTGTGTGTGTGTTTGTGTGTGTATGTGAAAGATGTATTTATTTATTTGAGGGGGGTAGAGAATCTTCAAACTGACTCCCCGCTGAGTGCAGAGCTGGCTCAGGGCTCAACCCCATGACCCATGAGATGATGGCCTGAGCAGAAATCAAGAGCCAGCCACTCAACCTGAGGCACCAGGCACCCCTATGTGAATTGTGTTTTTATATTAAATGTCCATAAGTGAATATACCAGAACGAATTGTTAAAATGAAATACAGCTTTCAAATTTTTCTTTAAACATTGCTTCTCTGACGATTTGCCTTAAAAAATTACTAAAGAACTTACCTTCTTCTGGCCCCAAGGTGTCACTTCAGGTGTTTTCATTGCAGAAAACATTGCTATGATGCCTGGCCAGCACGGGGCGCCATGCTGTCATTCTAGGTGTGCGGTGAGCTCTGCCTACAAGCCCCCTAGAGGTGGTGAAGAGAATCAGTAATTGATGTAGCCCTCCAGATCTGTGTGTATGTGTGTAGGAGGAGAAGAAAAGGCTTTCTCTTTCTGCCACCCCCTCCCCTCCCCGCCCCCCCCCCCGCCCCCCGCTCCTGCTTTCTGTCTATTCTGCTCCGAGAGAAACTGAGAGCTGAAATGCTGTATTACAGATCGTGCATTGGGTAGACATGATCAGGGAAAAGCTTGCTAGAGAAGATGACCCCTTGGGCTATTGGCTCAGAACTGGAGAAGGATGTGGTTTGATGAAAAGAGGAAAGAAAGATGTTCTAGGAATTTGGCAGGGGATTAAAGGAAGCAAGAGAACTTAAAGAGGTAATACTCTTCACCATAAAGTGATTTCTATTTAAGGGGGAGGAAGTTTACTCTTGTTTTTCCTGTGGGCTGAGTTACAGCGTAAAGACTCTTGTGCTGAAAACCAAAGAAACGACTTTGTAAAAGTATTATACTCTGAGTGTCGTACTTATGTTTGTTTCTGGTTAGATTCAAGTTGGGCCGATTAGGATTTCCTTCTTTTAACATAGCGCCCAGTTGTTGCTGGCAGAAAAGAAGTGACTGTAGGGATTAATATCCGATATGAGTGGTTACTACATTTGTGGTGGGAAGCAGTGTAAGAATAAATTAGGTCTTTAGCCTAATTTCATGTTCTAATAAACAGCTCCTTATGTATGCCATTCCTGAAATTAGCTAAAAATAAAAGAACTGGTGGTCCCTTGACAGTTACATCTGCATCCTACTAATTTTAATTTAAAATATTAAGTTATTAAAGTAATACATGTGAGTTGTTAAAAGTTGAAATAGTATGGATGTTTGCCATGAAAATCAGTAGGCTTCCTCCCCATATCTCCCATTCTGGTTGTGTTCTACCAAAGGCAATCACTTTGAACTCATTCTGTTCTTAATTCTTTTGTGGTTTCCACCATATTTCTAATGAGGTTTAGAAATTATCTTTTTGAATTCTCTTGTAGATGAAGATTTAATTTCTTGACTTTGGTGCCAAGTACTGACATGGTATATCATGTTTGTTTCTTTCCTAGTGTAACTTGCTTTTTCTGCCTCATTTTTCTACTAGAAAGTTTTCCCCCAAATCCTTGTTTCTGCTCTCAGGTTGCCTCTTTTATCAACCTCTCTCTATATTTTAAAAGAAATCTTTCAAAATAGTGTCTCAGTTATTTTTTTTTCCCCAGAGATATCCTTCCCAGGCAAAGTGGCTGCTGTGTGGATGTGTAGTAAAGCGATCATGCTAGAGCTGTCTTGCCCTTATGTTGAGTTGAAGTCCCTGTTTTTTTGTGGATACTGTGTTTTATTTATTGATTAATGCCTAGTATTGTCGAAGCCCATCTTGCAGTAAGCAGTTTCCTGAGAGAGCCTGCATGAAAAGTAAATTCGAGGATCTGATAGTTTTGCTAGGTATAGAAATCTGAAGTACCACTCTAGCTGTTCGTTAAGTTCAACATTGATATTTTTCCCCCTTTATAAATAAGTTCTTTTTACAATCTTGCAATTTTTTAAAAAACACTTGGTTTTCTGTAATTTTAAAATTTCTTTCCCTAACTTTTGTAGAGCTCTTAATGGTTGGATATTGACTCTCATATCAGTATTATTAGGTCTCTACTTTTTATCTTTTTATTGTTGTTCTATTTTTTGGGAGGTTTACTTTTATTTTTCACTTCTATGATCAGATTATCTTAGATTGTTGTACTTCTAATTCCTAATAGCTCTTTTATTCTGTTGTATTTTAAAAATAGCATCTTAGGGGTACCTGGGTGGCTCAGTTGTTAAGTGTCTGCCTTTGGCTCAGGTTGTGATCCCAAGGTTCTGGGATCGAGCCCCATGTCGGGTTCCCTGCTCAGCAGAGAGTCTGCTTCTCCCTCTCCTACTCCCCCTGCTTGTGTTCCCTCTCTTGCTGTGTCTCTCTCTGTCAAATAAATAAATGAAATCTTAAAAAAAAAAGCATCTTACCCTGATTTTATATGAATGTATTATCCTCTGATAACTCTGAGGATGTGAGCATTTAAAAAAGTATTCTTTTAAAGTTTGCTGCACTGTGTTTTCATACGTCGTTTTTTCGTGTGGGGGGGTGGGGGGAGGGGGTAGAGCCCGATGTGGGGCTCGATCCCAGGACCCTGAGATCATGACCTGAGCCGAAGGCAGAGGCTTTAACCCACTGAGCCACTCAGGCACCCCTCTTTTTTTTTTTTTCCATTTTCATTTTTGAATCCTTTTTCATAATGGGAACTTTCTGCACATACCTGGTAATTTTCCAAAGAGCACAGAAGACTGAGGAGAGCTCTGTAAGCATGGGTCACACAGAAAACTTGATTTTAGGTGAAGGACTTTGAATGTGAGTATGTGGAGAATATTTTTCTGTCTTCCTTGAGGTTTCAGTGTTTGCCCAGGGCTTGGTCTTGGGCTCTCTGGCCATGGGTATAGGAAGTCTGGCTCTGTGAAGTTTCTATGCAGCCAGAAGAAGGGGCCTTGTGAGAGAATAGTGCTGGTTTTCTATTCTTCTCTTTTCTTTAAAGATTTTATTTATTTATTTGAGAGAGAGAGAAAGAGACAGTGAGAGCCGGAACAGAAGCAGGGGGAGTGGGAGAGGAAGAATTCCCACCGAGCAGGGAGCCTGATGTGGGGCTTGATCCCAGGATCCCAGGATCATGACCTGAGCCGAAGGCAGAGGCTTTAACCCACTGAGCCACCCAGGTGCCCTAGTGTTGCTTCTCTTAAGCCTCTGCTTTTAGCACTTTATATTTTATCTCCTGAAGTTTCTCCAGACACTTAACTCTGATCTCCTGAGTTGGCTCCCCTTGCTTTCCCTCCTGGCCTCTGTCCTTTTTCCATCATTGATGTCTCCACCTCCTGATCCAGCTCTGTTTTGTAAGCTAATGCCTCTCTCTTCCTGTCCTCAGTCCCCTCTGACACAGCAGGCTGTGCCTGCTTCTGCCCTGATAAATGATGATGGTCATTCGTTTTATGTATATGTCATGAAGGGCCCAGATATGTGGTCAAATATTATTCTGGATGTTTCTATGAAGATGCTTTTGGGTTATATTAATATTTGAATCCTAGAGTAAAGCAGATTGCCCTCTCCAATGTGAGTGGGCTTCATCCAGTCAGTCGAAGGCCTACATAGAACAAAAAGGCTAAGTAAGAGGGAACCCCTTCTGCTTAACAGCCTTTGAACGGGACCAGCATCATTTTTCCCGCCTTTTGACTGGTACTGCACCCCTGGGTCCCCTCCCCGCTGACTGCAGATCTTGGGACTTGTCAGAATCTATAATTGTGTGAACAATTTATAATTTCACTTTCTCTCCACATCCACATTCTGTTGGTTCTGTTTCTCTGGAGAGACCGGACAACTGCAGTGAGTCTCTTACTAGAACTGAACTACTCTCTAAAACATGGATTGACTTCTCTTCTCCGAAAACAGTTCTGAGAGTAGGCCTGATCTGCTCCCTCAGCGCAGGGCCTTTCCCCAGGTGATGGGCCCCTCTGGAGATTTTCTCTCCCTGCAGCTCCTATTCAGAAGGTGCCTTAGAGACATGTTCCCCCCAAAATAGGGGGAAAACAAATCTCCTTGGCTGATGATTCTGTTCCTCATTTTTAAAACCATGGCTGTATGTTTTTATATTTCTTTCTGCTAATTTATGGTCCCTGAGTGGACAAAGATGATAAATGTGTGTGTCCATTTTACAGTTGTGAGTCAGAGGCCCAGTACTTTTTAGACTGGGCCTTTATTGCTATTAGAGCCCCACAGATAAAGTTTTCCGTTCCTCATGTCTCTATGTGAAATTTCAAGTCGACAGTTATATGGGTGTGTTCACTTTATGAAAAGTCGACCCGTATACTTCGTGCCTCTTGCGTACTGGAAAGGGCAGAAAACCTCGCAGAAAACTTGATTGAAAACTAAACATTTAATAAAGTTTAGTGATTATGTGCAATTTTAAAAATGATACTGCTCACCTAGGGTTTTGATATCTATGAACTCCTTGGACTCTCTGTAGCACACGGGACTTCGCTTTAAATCTGGATCTAAATGGATTTTTTGTGCATTCCGCACTAGCGAACCCTGCACCTCCTGCTAGTTTCCCAGTTTATCTGCTTCAGCTCACATCCCATGTAGATCTGGCTCATTAAAGGAATTCCTGGCTCTGCCTGCTTAGGAAGTGAGATTTTTAGACGAATTTCGATCTGCCCCTGCAGCCAGCAGTCCCCTTGCCTCCTCGCCTGAGGGCAGCCACTCTGGAGCATGAGATTTTGATGACTGTTTCAGAGTCCTGTCTCACTTTGTTTGACTTGTAGTGTGTCAGCCCCCAGGACAGCCTTAAACCGTTTGACTGGGTTTATTTCCCCGTGTTCGGAAAGAATATATTGACTTCTGAGCGAAGGGCCTAAGGTATAATTAAATGCAATAGACTTTGACCCGTTTTGCCTCTTCCGGGGCAGTGGTAGGATTGGGCTGCAATTGTGACTCTGGTACTTGTTGGCCTTTAGGTCAGGCATTCTCATGATATTGGTGGTTTCTTTTTATTGAAGATAGACTCTCATTGGAAATGGTCCTTTTTGCTTTGCTTTGAATGAGAGTCTCACGACTCCTTTTCAGTTGATTTTTATATCCTAAAGTTCACAGGTTTTCTTGTAAAGCATCCGAACAAAACCTGCTTTTCAGAGGTGCCACATGTAAAGATAGTAGCCATAAACACCCAGTGTGTCTTGCATTTTAGAACTGCTTGTCTAAGAGGTGGAAGGTTTCCCTGGCAGCATGCTTTGTGCTCAAAACGTTACTGTCTCTCTGTTCTTTTCTTCCCTGTCCACATTTCCATGGAAATATTGAAAATAAATGCTTTGTGTCCAGAGCTATTTATTGAATAATGCATTATATATAATAGACTTGAAAATATGATAGGAACAGGACACTTACACGATTTAGTAGGAATTAAAGGGAATCTCTTATTGATACAGTTATGTTCACAGGTATATTTATAAGTTGATTAATTCAAGTTCAGCTCATTTTTCTCATTAGATGTATATTATAAAGAATATGCTACAGAGGTCTATGTAAGCCATAATAAAGTGCTATAAAGAAGTATATTACTGATAGCACCGGTTCAGGTCCAGTTACTGCATTCTGGGAATAAGCTATGAAATAAGGCAGTATTTTCCCGCAGCTTGTAGAATAAGAAATAGAAAAAGTGTTGAAAATAGAAATATTGTTTTCAAACCTTTGCAACTGGTTAAATTGCAGTAGTTCAGGCAAATGAAGTGAAAACCTCTAGTGAAGAGGTCCCATCCCTGTTTATCTGCAGGAGTTTCTATATTGGAGAGGATTTCCAGAATATAATTTGGGAGGTTTGGTTGGCAAAGCACCAGGTGTCCATGCTACTTCGGGGGAGGGGGTTGGCGTCGGCTTTGCTGTCCGTTGGCACGCCCTCTCGGGTGACTCCCAGCTGTGCCCTGATGTCCATCATCAGCAGAAATGGCAGGGGGTCTGCTGGCCTTTGTGTTTAGTGTCTCACTCACTCTTGATCTTTTCTGGGAGTTAGTTTAATACACTAAGTGATGAATGAATTAAACTGTTTATGTAGATATGAACAGCTTTCCTAGGACTCTGTGTTTTCTTGTCGTCTACCTCTAATAATGTAGAGCTCCTTGCTGGGGAGTATTTTGAGAGGAGAAAGGTGAATGGCATCTTACAAGACTTGGGAGGAATGGAAGGTTTCCAGAACATGATTGCAGAGCACCGGTTTTGCTCACAGTCAGCCTCCTGTGGAGTTATTTAAAAGGGCCCTCTTCTCTTTTAGTCAGTATCGAACAATATTCACTGTGCGCTGGGCGCATACAAGAGAATGTAATGTCTGTGTAATGCAGGAGACTAAAAACAGTGCTTGCTTTGCCCTGTATGTGTGCCTCAGGTGGATTTACTGCTTTTCATTTCAAAGATGAGTGTTAACGCTCGATTAATTCCTGGGTTTCTGGAGGCTTGTTTTAGGGGGAAGTTGCACTTTGAGCCATTGCTGAATCTTAGGTGTGCCTTTGGAGAACAGCTGTCAGCTTGGGTTATTCTCGAAGCCAGAAAATCGTACCCGAGCGTCCTGTCTGGGTTCTTGCTTTGTGCCGCATTCTGGAGATCGGACTTGCGCAGTGCTTTGTGATTTGTGGCAGGTGTAGCCCCAGATCCACGTTTTTGCCAGGCCCTATTTTCTCATTTATTTATTTGTTTGTTTTTTATTTTTATCATATTTTAAAATTTAATTTTATTTTTTCAGTGTTCCAAGATTCATTGTTCATGCACCACACCCAGTGCTCCATGCAATACGTGCCCTCCTCAGTACCCACCACCAGGCTCAGCCAACCCCCCACCCCCTCCCCTCCAAAACTCTCAGTTTGTTGCTCAGAGTCCACAGGCCCTATTTTCTACATGAGTTGTTTCCCATATTCCCCAGATCCTGAGAGTGTCCAAGAGGAGCATGCCCACTGTACATATAACTGAATTCCACCCCTACTGAGCCACGCTCCCCAGGGGAGGGGGTTCCCAAGTTGCTGTGAAGGAGCAGAGCAGGGCTGGCTCCTTTTGCTTACACCCGCCTTCTTGTGTGTGGCCCCCGCAGAACCTGCCTCTGGGAGGGTCTGAGTGTGGCTCAGCCCTCCCTTGAGCTAATTGGCCCAGACCGCCTGTGGGTTGGGTTTGGGTTAGCCAATAGGAACGCGGAACTCCTGACCGGGAAAGAATATAAACCCCACCTTTTCTCCCACCAAACTTGCCCGCCAATTCTGGCCAGAATGATAGGCTAGTTCAAACAGTTACTAAGCAACTTTCTGTGTGTTACAATCTCATTGGCCACTGGCCCCTCTAAAACTGTTGCACTTTTTGAAACTCGCTCTCTTTCTCTATACCACACCGCTGTGTCGGTGAGTGTGAGAGACTGAGCTCAAGCTAGCTTGAATAAAGGGCTCTTTTGCTTTTGCATCGGACTCGGCTCCCTGGTGATCTTTGGGGATCTCAAAATCTGGGCATAACAGCTGCTGGTGTCAGATCTCGTCTTCTCAGAATCCAGAGGTTTCCTGTTCCTGAGAAGAGAAGGCCATGCTTCATGGCCTTCATGCTTCTCCACGTGGCTCCATCAGCGTTGGCCCCTTCCTGCCCGTCCCACGGAAGGAACAACACTAGCTCTCCCATGCCACAGTTTGTGGTTGCTATTCTCTCACACTCTTTCCCTGTGTCCCCGAGTGGATGTTCTTGCCGATTCACCTCCTCCAGGGCTCAACACACCCACCATCTTCTCGGTGAAACATTCCCTGATCATGCCATTGAGAAGTGTGCCCCTTCCCCTGCCTCCCACCTGTGTACCCCTCTGTATCCTCCTTCCCTGATTGAGTTTCCCCCACAGTATTTATCACACTGATTTTCCCTCTAGAATGTAATTCCCTTGAGGGTATGAATCCTTGACCAGTTGGTTCCCTGCGGTGCCTGGCACAGTGCCCCGTATGTAGATGGGGCTCAGTAAATATCTGTTGAAGGAAGGCCGGATGGATTTTTGACAGGCCCCTTCTTCATGCCACCCAATTTCAGGAAACACCAGTCTAATATGTTTAGACCGAATCTGAGTAAACCTCAGGAAACCCTTGTTTTTCTCCTGGTCATCTGTCCCCATCCCCCATGCCCTAAGATGCGCTAAATACTGAGGACCACTTGCAGCCGGGGCCTGTCCTCGCTGTGAACAGCCGTTCTGGCAGGTGTGCTGACACATGTGGTCTGAGTGGGAATCTTTAGGGGGTAACCTCTTCACCTGGGTGAACAAACTCTTCCGTTGGGAACCTCCTTCACTGACCCGTTTCACCCCGTGGATTGTTCTTTCCCCTGCTACAGTGGATGGTAAATGTCTCTTATTCTTTTATGTCTTATTGTGTTCAGCTGGATTGACTTCAGATAGGAGATTTGAGCAAATCTACCTGTTCAAGGGTGGTTGCCGGTCAGACTGTGGTCCTTGGACCAGCAGCATTAGTCTCACTTGGAAGTCTTTAGAAATTGAATCAAAGGGGCGCCTGGGTGGCTCAGTGGGTTAAAGCCTCTGCCTTCGGCTCAGGTCATGATCTCAGGGTCCTGGAATCGAGCCCCACGTCGGGCTCTCTGCCCAGCAGGGAACCTGCTTCCTCCTCTCTTTCTGCCTGCCTCTCTGCCTACTTGTGATCTCTCTCTGTCAAATAAATAAAATAAAATCTTAAAAAAAAAAAAAAAAAGAAACTGATTCAAAATCTCAGGCCCACTCTAGACCCACTAAATCAGAATAGGCATATGCTGGTTAATTTCATGTGCAACTTGACTGGGCCATGGTGCCCAGATGTTTGGTCAAACATTATGTGGATGTTTCTGTGAAGGTGTTTTTGAATGAGATGAATGTTTAAATTGGTAGACTTTGAATGCAGCAGATGACCCTCTAATGTGGGTGGGCTTTATCCAGTCACTCGAAAGCCTGAATAGAAAGAAGTCTGACCTTCCTGACAAGAAGGAATTCTGCCATCAGACAGCCTTCAGACTCGAAGGACAACATTAGATCTTCCCCTGGGTCTCCAGCCTGCCAGCCCACCCTGCAGATTTTAGACTTGGCAAGACTCCACAATTGTGTAAATCAATTGCTTAAAACGAATCTCTCTCTCTCTGTATATACACTCCTGTTGGTTCTGTTTTTCTGGAGAACCCTGACTAATATATTTGAACAAGACCTCCAGATGATTTGTGGGCATCCTTAAGTTGGAGAAGTTCTAGCCTCAACTCTTCTGGTAGGATGATTTTGATGGGCGCTGCCTTTAGCTGATTGTAGTTTTATTTGTTTAAATCTGTAACAGGATACATCAGGGTGTACATTAAGATAATTATTTTACTACTATACAATATCCATCTCTTAGATGAGTGTCAGTTTCTCCGAATTATTGATTGTACTCCTGTTTCAGCCTGAAAATAGTTTAGACTCACTTTTCTATTTTGACTAGAATTAGAGTTTGTATACTTTCCTTCCCCATCTTATCTTTGGTTTTCTTACATAAATGGGTTCTCTTTCTGTTCCAACCCTCTACTTTTATGACATTTCAGAGACACGTGGCTTCCCTTAAACATACTTAGTATTATACTCAAGTGGGAAATGTTCACACAAAGACAGGGTCGTGTGCCAACTGTGTATGTATGTCTGTTTCATACAGATGGAATCTGGGGTTCAAATGTTATAGTCAGACTACCTTATAAGATGCTTTCTAGTCTTACAGTATGAATTTTCATGTTTCCTTTATAATAATGTTGTTTGCTTTATTTCAATGGTCAGTACACCATAGAGGTATGCATGGTGTTGTTTGAATTTGTCCTCTAAATTGCAATTAAAAGAACTTTGTACCATGAGCTTATCATATGCTTGAGTTTGGTGTATTTTCCCTATGCTTTAATAAGCTTGATTTGAGCTAGCTTCTTATGTCTGGCAAAATTTTGCAGTGACATCCTATACCCCAAAGGGCTATATAAGTGAGTACGGGCTCCGTGCAAGCACATTTTCTAGCAAGTTCAGTGATGTCCCTTCAAAGGTCAGAATCTTTTAAGTTTGGACTGTCTTAAAAATAGCTTTCATATACTTTTAAAATATGTACATTTAATACCTTTGGCAAAAGAAAACCCTTTGCTCTTCTATTTTGGTGCTTTTAATTTGTTGTGTATTTGAAACCTGCTAGATAACCTTGCTACAATATATTTCATTTAAGAGTTGACGCAGAACCATGCATTCAGAAGGCAAGTAAGAAGTCAAGCAAGAAGTCAAGCAGGTTCTCTTATGGATAAATCTTTGAGCAGCGAAAAGAGGAATGGTTCATTTTGCCCCTTCAGCTTTTCAGTTTATGCCTTTGGATTACTTCATTGTTCCTTGATTATCTGATATGTGGTGGGAACATACAAAGTTGAAGTAAGCATTCTTAATGTTCCCAAAATCTATTCTGGGGATAGATAAATAAAATACAAAACGAAGTGGAGACCGTATAATGTAGGTGTAAACACCATCCTGTGGGTTTGGAAGAAGACGAATCTTTGTGATTTGATCAAACTTAATGGAAGATATAACTTTGAATGGGAGAGTAAGATGGGAAGGGCAGTTTAGTTATGGAGAGACCATGTGAATGAGAGATGATGTCCCAGGTGGAAGCAACAATATGAGCATCTATAGAGTCAACACAAATTAAATCCTCCAGGGAGAAAAGGTAGTCTCTTCAATAAATGGTGCTGGGATAGTTGTGTTTTCACATGTAAAAGAACGAAACTGGACCCCTCTTTTACACCACTTATAAAAATTAATTTGACATAAAGACTAAAACATAAGACTTGAGGACCTGAAACTCCTAGAAGAAAACTTGGGTTTTGGTGATGATTTTTTGGATGTGACATTTAAAGCAACAAAATAAAAAGTGGGACTACATCCAACTTGAAAGCTTTTGCACAGCAAAAGAAACCAGCAATAAAGTACAAAGAGAAACTTTGGAATGGGAAAAATATTTGCAAACCATATATCTGATAGGGGACTAATATATAATATATATAAAGAACACATACAGCTCAATGGCAAAAAACAATAACCCAATTAAAAAATGGGCAAAGTACCTGAATAGACATTATCCAAAGAAGATATAAGAAAAACCAACAGGTACATGAAAAGATGCCTGACATCACTAATCATTAGAGAAATGCAAATTAAACCATAGGGTCCTATCATGTTGCACCAGTTTGGATAGTCATCATCAAAAAGGTAAGAGATAACAAATGCTGGTATTGAAAGAGAGAGAAGGGGACCCTCTAGGTGGGACTGTAAACTGGTGCAGCCATTATGGAAACCAGTATGGAGTTTCCTCAAAAAATTAAATAGAACTACCTTATGATTCAGCAGTTCAACTTTTGGGAATATATCCAAAGGAAATGAAAACACTAATTTAAAAAGATATGTACACCACCATGTTCACAGCAGCATCTTTTACAGTAGCCAAGACATGGAAACAGCCCAAGTGTCCACTGACGGATGAACAGGTTGTGTTGTATACGTAAAGTGGAATATTACTCAGCCATGGAAAATGAGGGAATCCTACCATTTGTGACATGGATAGACCTTGAAGACATGCTAAGTAAGTCAGAAAGGAAAGACCTGTTATATGGTCTCACACACATGGAATCTAAAGAAACAAAACAAAACAAACCCAAACTCATAGAAAAAGATAAGACTTGTGATTACCAGAAGTTGGGGTGGGGGGAGGAATTAGAGGAGTTGGTGCAAAGGTATAACCTCCAGTTGTAAGATAAATATGTACAAGGAGCATAATATACAGCAGGATGCAATAGCTACCACTGCTGTATGATATTTTTGAACGTTCCATTTTTTCCCCTTTTTTCTTGTACCCATACGAGAAGATGGATGTTAGTGGAACCTGCTGTGGTAACCATTTCACTATGTATGTAAATGAGAACATCCTGCTGTATGCCCAAAGTGATGGAGTGATGTATGTCAATTATTTCTCAATAAAACTGGAAAAAATTCCAAACAGGCATGAGCAAAGGTGGCCAAATAAAGGATGTGATAGGAATGGAGTTTATTCCGGTATAGTTGAACAAAAAAACACCTGTGGTGGGTATCCAGAGAGACTCATTGACCTGTTAGGCATATGCCTGGGACCCAGGGCTTCCTTTATGGACTTGACTTGCTACCTTGAATCAGTGACTTCATATTAAGAATTGTCATATGTCACAAATCCTGGAATAATTCTACTAGCTTGTGTGAATCGCTCAGTTGATGTTTCTGTCTCACTCTTTATTTCAGTGTTCATGTGTTTTTCTGTATTTGGGATAAACATATCTTCCTTTAACAAATATTCCTTTTAAAGAAAAGACTATTTATTTAGAGAAAGAAAGAGCAGGAGCAGGGGAAGTGGCAGGGGGGGAGAGAGAGGATCTCAAGCAGATTCCCTGCTGATCACGGAGACCCACTCGGGGCTCAGTCTCACAACCCATGAGATCATGACCTGAGCCAAAACCAAGAGTCAGACGCTCAACCTACTGAGCCACCCAGGCACCCCAACAAATACTCTTGATGTGCTTACTGTAGCTCCTAGAAAGCGGGTAAATCTCTCTGCTTATGCTGTGTGAATAGTAAATATATCTAAGTTTGAAAACAAAGATCACACAAGATTTTCTTGTCTGGTGTGTCCTTTTACAAAATCTTTATGGGACAGGGCAAGCACAGGAATTTTCTTTTCCTAAATTCTGAAGTACTTTATTTTTAAAACCATTTGTAAAATTCTCTCAACTTTCCGCTTTCTTTGTAGACTTTACATCGGTAGCTGACAGTAGCATTTTTCTTTGTACTTCTAGTACGGCCAAGTACAGCGTGTTGACGTTTCTACCTCGATTCTTGTACGAGCAGATTAGAAGAGCTGCTAATGCCTTCTTCCTCTTCATTGCCTTATTACAGGTAACGCTTTTTAAAAAGTGATTTAAAATTCATAACGTTAGTTACACGCAAAATGGGATTTCACTCAAAGGTCACTTAACTGAAGAAGCATCATCATACTCGAATGTAACTTGCCCCCTCATCCAGTCATCGTTCTCTGCACAGACACGATCTCTGCAAAAAGGCAGACTTCTTTAGGTGTTAAGGATAATTGCAGTTACTAAAAGAGGCACCGAACAATGGCCCGAGGGTCATGCTCTTAACCCCTTTCAGTTCTAAGCAATGTAGCAATGTTAGATAAGATTTTTAAAATATGTAAAACACATAGCTAGTTTTTAAAAGAAGGTAATCCCTTTGGAATGACAGGAATGGAACAGAATTTCAAAAGAGTGAGGGGTGAGTGTCAGATTTTCTTTTTCGTAGAGAGGATTTTTGACCTCAAAATTTTGATTTGTCGACTTCCTCTTTTGGTCTCTTGTCTTACAGCAAATTCCAGATGTATCTCCAACAGGAAGATATACCACCCTGGTGCCATTGATCATTATTTTAACAATTGCAGGCATCAAAGAGATTGTAGAAGATTTTGTAAGTTTTTGCTTTCAGATAATAAAAACCTTGTATTGCATATAATTTGTAATTTATTTATTGCTCTGTTTTTCTTTGTCGAAGATAGGAAATGGGTCAGTAGCTTAACTAACCTCTCAAGGCTCATGATGATATTTTTGGAGAGGGAGTGCTTATACACAGTGTTTTTAAATACCTATACAGTCACACAGAAGTAGTTCAAACTGTGTTTTCTAATGTTAGCTCTGTGAACCCTCTTTGATTTTTTTTTTCTCCTCTTTGATTTTTATCCCTGATGTTCCTATCCTTCTTTAGAGCTTGCTAATTCAGGTAGCAAAAGGATGATATTGCTGCCTAGTACAGCAGCATTGGGCTGGCTGTGCCTAAGGTAATTTTATGAATCTTCTCTCTCCTCAGACTTATCTAGGTGTATCTCCAGGTTTAATGGTTTCAATCATATTTATGCTTTCTCCCCTTTTCTCTATCTGTGGCCTTGCCTCCAGGGTCTTTCTCTTCCTCTCTACCCCTCCTTCCCTCCGTCCCTCCATCCCTCTCTCTCTCTCTCTCCCTCCCTCCCCTACCCGTGTCTCTTTCACGCTCTCACACACACACTCACACACATTAACGTACATTTTTCTGGGAATGGGTAAACAAATAAATGGAATACAAATCAGAGGTACGTTGCTCCCGAAGTTCTCTACCAGTAGAATGAATTCAGTTGTTTATCATACTGAATAATCCTTTTAGTCTGATCTAAAAGAAATGAGGCGTGAGAAGTCTCATACTTCAGAGTGCTCATTCCTTGTTGGAGCGACAATGTCGTAGCTGACACCAGAGTAGACTGCACCCACGTTTGGGACATTTGTCTACCAAATTAAGGAAGTGAGGCTGGGTCACCGAGCTCTGAGCTGAGTTTCGCAGCGTTCCGTTCGCATTGCTGGGGGTCTGTTTCCTGGAGCCCTGTTTCTCTCCTGATCTATGGTTGCTGTTTCAATGATACATTTGAAACTTTTGAATCTAAGAACTTTCTTTTCTTTCTGGTAACAGAAGCGGCATAAGGCAGACAATGCAGTGAACAAAAAGAAAACGATAGGTAAGACACCAGGCTGAATCCCTTTTTCCTCCAGAAAACTGCAGACCCGCATTTAAGGCATTTCAAATAAGTAGCTAATGGTATTGAGATAAGTGGAGGGAAATGATCTATAAAATATTTTAAAGAAATAGCAAAATTACAAGCCATTCCAACAAAATATGAGTCCTAGCTTTAAGATTTGAAAGGAATTTGTCTGTTTTAGAAGTTTAGAAAAGGTGGTAATTTTCAGGAGCTAGACATACTTTAGGTCTATAAAAAGTCCAAGCATTCACATCCTTGGTTTATAATTGCTCCCTACTGCTCTATTTTTATCATATTGATTTCTAGAACATTAGGTCTGTACTAGGTCTGTGTGTACGTGTGTGTTTAATCTCATAACAACGTGATATTTTTCTTGGATAAATATGGCTAGTTTTAACTTATGTGCGTGTATCTCTATATGTGTGTATGCATTAATATATATACATATATTATATACATATATAGATGTGTATATATATACATATATTATATACCATATATATATATATGGTATGTGGATTGGGGCTCCATTTTGAGGAGTGGTGTGGTATGCCTTTATGTCTAAAGTTATGGTATGTTGGAATTAATAAGTGGAATTTTGAAAGGAGCCTTTTAGATTGAAAAGCTGATTTTGTTTTGATTATCACCAATATTAACTGGTACATTTTTTTTTTCTTTTTCAGTGTTAAGAAATGGTATGTGGCATACCATTATGTGGAAAGAGGTAAAAACTATAGGAAACAAATTGAGGGTTGCTGGAAGGGGTGGTGGGTGGAGGGATGGGGTCATTGGGTGATGGGCATTAAGGAGGACACGTGATGTGATGAGCCCTGGGTGCGATATGCAACTGATAAATTACTGAACACTACATCTGAATCTAATGATATACTATATATTGGCTAATTGAATTTAAATAAAAAATTTTGTACAATTCCTAATTTTAAAGATCTGCCAGAAACTACTGGTTTGTGGGCTTATAATTAATTGCTAGTATTGATTGCAGTAGATCAAGTTTGGCTTAAGACATCGTTCATCTCTCATGGAAGTTTTACATCCTGGGGTTTCCCATGAAGTTTACTTAGAACTGCTGCCCGTTGACTTGGTTCCCTGCTTTTTCTGGACAGTGCTCACTATGTCAGCTCACAGTTGTGAAATCTGTGGCTCCTGATGGATATTTCTGAAATATCAAAGCATTCTCTAGTTTCCAACTCTAATCCCAGAAACCTTTTCCCTGGTCTTCTGTTATCTTAACCTAAATCCAGTTTTTGTTTTGTTTGTTTAAGATTTTCTAACTTTGGAGAATCTCACTTCTAACGTTTTTGGAGGGAAGTTTTGGGTTTAAGATCTTACTGTGAAATGTAAACAGAGGTGGAATGGGGGTTGGAGACCAGCCCGTTTCTTTCCTGAACTTGGTTGTCACGGCCAGTAGTCACGGCTCTCAACTTGATGGTAGTGAGAAGGGTTTTCCCTCCAGGTCCCCAGAAGCGTGAGGTCGGGAGCGTTTGGGGATGGTAAGGAGTTTTTTTGGTTGTTTATAGTGATGAAATAGAAAATGTAGAAGAAATATGCTGTGCCATCTGGGTGTCTTGTATCTGATAAAGTCAACTTTTTAAGTGAGCCTCTCTGTTTTACCTGGACCTTCTTAATGGTCACAAGATGTTTTTTGGGGGGAGGGGGATGCTCTCATGACATCAGGTTTTGAAGCTCATTAATATGATCTCAAAAGAAAGCTACTTTTTAGAAGGTCCACTTAACAAAAGTTTCTCCTGCTAACCATTTAATAAGCAGTGTTTAAAAATGCTTCTCTGGAAAAAAAAAATGCTTCTCTGATCTTTTACTCTGCAAAATGCCTGTGATACAGTAACCCCAGCCCTCAGTTAGTTTGTGTTTTGTTTACTTCGTTATAAGAGAAGGGCGAAATCTCTTTATGGTGTTTCATGATAACACCTCAACCTTGGTAGCAATCTAGAAGTCCTGTAAAGCCAATACTAATCAACCTCCCTCTTATTTAGAAGTCTGTGGTTCTTGGTCAAGTGGTTGGAAATTCTTGACTTCATAGAGGTTAGAAATGCTCCCAGTGCTTTGGGGGCTCGGGATTCCCACGGCGCTTACGAATGGCCTCTGTTTCTCTAAGTGCTTCTTCATACTACCCCCCCACCCCCAAAAGGTACAAACAGTAACGGGAGTGAAGAATAATTTGGATTTGGGATGTTTGCACTACTTGAAACAGTAGACAATGGAGCAATGATCTCTGAATTCTGGGTCCAGGAGTTGATGGCCTCACAGACCCCTAAAGCTCATTGCCATTTGAAGTTAAAAAATCCCAAACCAAATACCTGTTACATGCTTCACCACAAATATTTTTATTTCAATTAAAATGCTTTTGTTTGTCTCAGTGGAGCTCTTAGCGTGTCCCCGAGGTGGTTTTAGGCACTGGGGGTGCAAGTAAGAATAAAGCATCGCCCCTGCTCTTGAGAAGCTGCCTATCATGGTTCTCAGCCTTCAGTGGGCGTCCCAGTTGCTTGACCGGCAGGTCTAACACCGAGTGCTCCGTGGACTATACTTAGAATTTCCGATTTGGGAGTTCCACTGGGCCCTAGAATTTGCATTTGTAACAAGCTCCCCGGTGAACTGACACTCTGTCCCCCGAACCACTGGTGATGTGGGAGTGGCAGGCAGCTGGGCGGGAATGTGGTGCGGGTGCTAAGCTCTACGTAGGACATGCTTCCTGTGCTTCTGGCACATCTGGGAGGGACAATGAGTCTAGACCCATCAGTTCAGGTGAGCAAAGGCTTCCGTCCTTTGGTGTTCTGGTGTTCTTCTGAAGGATGTATGAGAGGTAACTATTTTAAGAGGGAAATGCTATTCAAGACAGAGGGAACAACTGAGTGAGAGTCTGAGGTGCATGGGAAGGAAAGCCAGGCACATCTGCAGAACGGCTCAAATGAGGGTGAGAACTTGGGAGAAGATAGGTACCAAGCACCAGAGCTGTCAGCCATGGTGGACCTGGCTATCTCTACATTTTCCAAAGCAGTACAGCTCTCATCTGAAATGCTGAGCTTGAGTTGGCAATCCCCTGGGCTGTAGCAGAATAGAATGCGGGGAGGCAGCTCTTCAGGGCAACTCAATAGCTTTGGTTGACTTTGAGAAGGCCTTTGAACTTACTCTTCAGAATTAAGCTTGAGAAATCCTCTGAGGCTAAAGTGGATTCAGGGATCTAGAGGGGGCTCTTTCCCACCTTAAGAGTTCACATTTGGGAAACTTCACACACTCAAGGGACAACCATGCATAAGAACACCAAATAGAAAACCATTTTCAAGCACATTTGCAACCGAGTAGTTTTTCATGTGCATGGAACTTCTTAGTACTTTGTTACTGGTTTATGAATGTTTCTTTAGTTAATTAACTAAGATGGGAGAAAGCCATAATTTCCCTTGTCCTCCCACTGAATTAAAAAATCCACTGCTTTTTTTTCTTTTGAAAACATGACCAATTTTCCTTTCTAATTTTTAACTAATAGCTTCTTCTGATTTTTTCTCTATGTAATTAAAATATTCACATAAAATAATGTTACATCTAGAAACATTTTCAATTTTCATAAGCATTCCTTGCTGTTGTACTGATGGTTGTTAAAATAGTTCGGTGGCACCTATTCTTTGATATTGTCTTTATTGTGGAATATGCACTTGATCTTAGCCAAAAGGCCGAGAAGCGATTGGAATATGGAACGTACTTAAAGGCCTATGACTTTTTTGTCTTTAAGTTGATACTAGCTTCAAATTTACAGTGGTTCTGGAATTTAACTTTTACCCCCCTTCCCTACATTGAGCCTGGTTCCTTACTTCCCCGCATGCTTCAGAGTGCTTTGATTCAAAACACGAGCAGGGCATGTTTTTAGTAAACCCTCCTTCTTCCTAATAAAGAGTTAAATATAGGCACCTGCCTGTGCCATTCTCCTTGCTTGCAAGGTCCAGGAGTCTTTCAGGAATTTTAGTTTCCTAAGTTATTTTGGAAGTATTCCGTTTGAAATTCTTGCTTTGTAAGAGAATAGTAACATGCATTAGAATGAGAAGTGAGGTATAGTGCCCATTTTGAGTTTTGAACTTCCGTGTCCTGAGAACAGGCTTTGTTCTTATGCTGTCTGAGAATCGTGGCCTGTCTGACTTTCACACTTGAGGTGTCCATTCGGTTGCCCTCCTGCTGATAGAGACTAGCACTTAGCATGTGCCTGTGTCAGGCCAGCTGCTTGCATATACTTCCTTCATCATTCCATCAGCTCTCCCAGGTGAGTGTTGATCTTTCTCCATTTTATAAGGGAGGGCGCTAAAGCTCATGGAGGTGAAGAACCTGCCAGGAGGATCCCAGGGCTAGTGTGTCTAGGAAGCTCGGATCTGAACCTCAGCCTGCCTGGCCTGAAAGCCAGGCAGAACTTCTACCTTGGAGTGGTGGTATTATTCTACCTTGCTGGGTGCTTCTGTGATGTCACGTAAAGGATTTATAGACCCTTGGCCATGGTGCCCATGTTCAGCAGATTAAGGCCTTTTTCTTTTGCTTGGGGTCTTGTGTCTGGCGAGTCTGTTTCCCCAGGTGGTCTCTGACTTTGGCTGTGACTCTTTTTTTTTTTTTTTTGGTCGAAGTTCTTGAGGCTCTACAAATCTCTGTTTTAAGTGGTATGTTTCCAGGGGACCTTTTAGATGTACTGTTCCCGGTGAATTCAGTATTGCCTTGTAATCAGACCACCGGCCAGTTGCTCGGTTTTGAATCTTGGGTCTAACACTCACTGGCTGTGTGACCTTGATCCAGTTATTTCTCTTTAAGCCTCAGTTTCCCCATTTGTAAAATGGAGAAAATTTATCTGTGGTAACTCATCGATTTTTGCAATAACCCCAAGAAATATGTGCTGTCAATCTCATCATATATATAGATGAGAAGACGGATGCACACAGAGTTTCTATAACTTGCTCCGGGTTACTCAGGGCTAGCAAAGAGTCCAGCCCGGGGATCTGAGCCCCACATTGAGGCTAGCTCTGGAGCCACATCCCCTACTGTGTACAGCTGTGGGATTATTCCAGAATTCAAGAATGCAATGGCAAGTGGATGGAATAATCATAAGAAAACAAGACCTCGATAGCTGTTGTTCTGACTCTTCTCTTTTCTTACACTCCTTTTCTGTTTTTGTTTTTTCTTTTTCATTCAGCGTCACTGCAGAAAGGCAATATTACCATTTGCACTGAAAAATTCTCGTTCCGTCCTTGTCAAGGAAAATAATTTGGGCTTCTGTCTTAAGCTTCATGGCATAATTATATAGTAATTTTTTCCTTCGGGTATTTAACCACCTTAATGACTGTTTGTGCTTTCCTGTCTTTCCTGCTTCTCTTTCCTTGTCCCTGGTTTTCTAGGTGGCGGTGGGAGACATTGTGAAGGTCGTCAATGGGCAGTACCTCCCAGCAGACATGGCCCTGCTCTCCTCCAGGTCAGGTGTGCGAGCGGGCACAGTGTTTGAAATAAACGTGAACAGTAAAGCATTAAGTGGCGACTATAGGAATCACAAGCCGCCCTCCCCCCCACCCCCCTTCCTACCCCCTCTCCCCCCGGCTGGAGGCACCAGCCTTCTCTCTCCAGTCTCTTCTTCAGTTACTTGTCATTTGCCTTCTTTTGTTATCTGCCTTAATTCTAAATTTCCTTTCTCCCATTCACTCCCTTGTACTTTTCTAGAACTCTTTTAGATGTATTGATTCATTTTAGTCTCATAGCAGTTCTGGGCTGTTCCGGATTCATAGGAGACGCTCCAGAGCAGTGGAGTGATTCCATCAGTAACACGCAGATTGTAGCCTCTCTGAGGCTTGAGAACCAGTCTCCTGGTGGGTCCAGCCAGGAGTCTCCCCCTGGGTGGAGGTCCACCCAGGGCCTCCTTTAGCTGCTCAGAGATCCAGGCCACTTTCGAGCAGAGACATGACCTGTGGTTGGTGTTGCCCCTTCATTTGTCTACATTGTGTCCCCCTTTCTGCCCAAGTGCATGGCCATGTTCTCCAGGTAGTTCCGTGCTGGCAATGTACCACTGATCACTAAGTGCCATGAATTATGGACCATGCAGTCCTTGACTTTTCCTTGGCTTGATACATGAAAGTATATATCAAGCATGGAGTGCTACAATTAGGATATGAATAAACTTCTTTTCATGCGTTCAAGTTTAATTCTGTTAAGACTCAAACCTCCTATGTTTATGTGCTGCAGGGAATCCTAGATGCTTGCACTGTTGGCATTTTCTTTGAATGCAGACAGTGTTGCTTTTGCAACACAAAAGCAAATAAAAGTTTGCTTTTATTGGACTTGATCATACATTGGGTTCTAGGCATTAGCATTGAATTTTCTGCTTGAGATAAAAGGTTTAAAAATAGGATCCCGGGCCCATAGAGAAGGAAGAGCACCATATATATATAGGGCAGGACTCACATTTGTCCTTATGAATTGGTAACAAGAGAAATAGTGAAATGTGGATCACTGGACAGTTTGGGGTATGAGTTTTCACCATAAGCCTCAGAAAACCTGGTTTTACTATGAGGTAGTTTGAGCTGACAACATGTTTCTAGGGTGCCCATTACCGTTTGAGTCTGTACATTCTGCTAATTTTTAACTGAGTACATTATCCCATTTAATCTTCCTCCAAACCCTTGGTATCCCTACTTCTTTACGTGTGAGAAAACACAGAAACAGAGATGAAACAAATTCCAAGTCCACACAGCCTGCAAAGGTAGCAGTAGGAGATTTTAACTTAGCCAGTGGGTTGCAGACTCCATTCTTTTGACCCACTAACTAGGCACCTAACCTCAGTGATTAGAAATAGGAACACAGTATCTGCCAGGCTTATTGGTTTTTTTCTTTTTAAGATTTTATTTATTTGAGAGCAAAAGAGAGAGAGAGCATGTGAGCAGGGGGTAGGGCAGAGGAGAGGGAGAAGCAGGTTCCCCTCTGAGCAGGGAGCCTGACACGAGGCTCGATCCCAGGACCCTGGGATCATGACCTGAGCTGAAGGCAGACTCTCAACCAACGGAGCCACCCAGGCGCCCCATGCTCACTATTATTCTTGAGTGTTCTGTCCTTAAAATTGGATGTTTTGATTAAAAAGTTACCTGTTGACATAGTAAAAGGTACAGGGAAGAAAAGGCTTGCCAAGCCTGTGTCTTGATTGCGAACTCTGGCTGTGATGCTCGTAAATCGGTGTGTGTGTACTGGCTGTGCGTGGGGCCGCTCTCTGGGTCAGGGAGCAGGCCAAGTCTCAGACTCCAAGTCATCCAAACGCAGTGGGGAGGTCTTAGCTGGAACATGTTGTGTTTCCCTTAAACCATCAGTCCTCTTCTCATTCTTCTTCAGTTATCTCTGCTACTTAAGGTCAAGCAGCCATTATGTGGGGCCCATATGGGCGGATCACTGGGCAAACAACTTTGTGTTGGTGTTGAGCCTCAAAGAGGAGTGTCTTTCTGGTCAGTTACTACTAAAGTGGTCGAAGGGTCAGTCAGCAGACACCGTTTCCACAGTAGAGACTTTATAAACTGTGAATTTGTGGAGGGGATCTTGCTAAACTTTGGCTTCTTCAATTTCTCTCTCCATAGTGAACCTCAGGCAATGTGTTATGTTGAAACAGCTAATCTAGACGGGGAGACGAACCTCAAAATACGTCAGGTAAAGTAATCTTTTATGACCCGTGTTGTTGAGGAGGCCCAAATTGCAAATTGGGTCCACTGTACTAGTCAGTGTACTTTCTAGAGAAAAATGCCCTGCTAGAAAGGGTTATGCCTTAACCCTAATGGAACCATGGGAAGAACATGGCTTTTATAATGAAGGGAACCCCCTGAGAGAGACAGCAAAAGTGAGCTTCATCCAAGTATGGGTTATGAAGGGTATGTTGCCTTAATTTATGTCTGAGCTCTATATCTGTTAGTGCAGGTGGAAAGAGATCCTGTCAGCTAAGGTTGAGCCATGTGGTGGAAAGGGCTTCATCTCTATGGAGAGATGCAGTAGACAAGCTCTGGGTACCATGGTTGTTCTCATCGAGACTTTAATTCTAGAAAGTAATACATTAGATACAAAATTTCTATGCCTTAAAGCTGTTCTTACCATATATCTTAATTCTAGAATGAAAAATGGTGTTACTGTAACACAAATTTTAAGCATTTGACACTCAAATTTTCTTTTGCATAAAGTTGAATTTGATTAATTCTGTCCACCCGTCATTCTTTTCTACCTTAGTTACTTGATTTAGGTAGGGTTTGTTTGTTCGTTTGTTTGTTTTTTTCTGTTTAAAAAAGAGTTGCTGAGTACTAGATGTAATACTAATATAACATTATATGAAAAGAATGCTTTATTCTGTTTTTATGACTTGTATTAAAGTAGAGCTAATAAAGTGCTCTCTGCAAGGGGCTTGAGTCTGTGGTTACTTGAACATGGATGTTCCCAGCACAATGGGAGAATCTTAACTTTGCACTTCATTGAATTCTTTGGAAACTTTTGCATTAGGTTGCTATGACAAAGTCTGCCTGGGAAGTTGACCTTGAGGGGCTGGTAGCTTGATTTGCTAGCCTTCCCAGTGACTCCATTTTAGAAGATTCATGATTTCCTTTGGGTTAACAGTGGGGATGCTGAATGTTGTCCCCGAACCTGGAAGGTTGTATTCAGTTTCCTCTTCTGGTTTAACATTTTAGGGTCTGAGTCACACTGCTGACATGCAAACAAGGGAAGTATTGATGAAGTTATCTGGAACTATAGAATGTGAGGGACCCAACCGCCATCTCTATGACTTCACTGGAAACTTGCACATAGATGGGAAAAGGTATCACTTTTGCTTTTCTTAGTTTTT
Organism: Nasua narica; assembly: GCA_028533885.1. NCBI lineage: Eukaryota > Metazoa > Chordata > Mammalia > Carnivora > Procyonidae > Nasua > Nasua narica. The sequence continues at coordinate 67,389,556 of CM052810.1, read as the reverse complement.
ATTTTATTTTTTTTTTGTTCTTAAATAGGAATAAGAATGACTGGAATTGAACTTTTGAGACTGAAGTCTCAAAGACTGAACTTTTCCCGAAGCACAATTTCAGTCAATATAAACCTTCCTTCCCTTAAGTTTAAGGAAAGAACTGATTTTTGTCAAGAAAAACAGCCCTAGGGCCTGAAATGAGATTAAAGGCACTGGCTGTTTTTCCTGTGTGTCTTACCTACCAGAAAGTAGAAGTGGTTTGGGCTGCATAAAATTGTCCAGAGAAGCAGAAGAGAAGCATTTTAGGTGTATAAGAGCTAATCGATTTATTAGAGAAACTTTTTTTTTTTGACTAGCATTCTTTTAAGTAGCGTTTGTTTTTATAAAGTTGAGTGGAAGGAACAGCAATTACTCTTCTTTTAGAATATTCACTGACCTGTTGTCTATATTCCATTGTCTTTGTCTTCTTGGCATTTGTTTGATTGTTGGAGAGTCATTTTTGTCATTATGTTGGGGTGCAATTTCTCCCTTCTACCCGTCTTTAATCTGCATGCTCCTTACCGATGCTTCCCACCTTTGTATTTTGAACAGACCCAAAGGGTAGGACCTAACCGTGGGAATCAACCCAAAATAACTATGACAACTGTGACTGCTTTCTTGGTTTTCCTTTAGCATGCAGAGCCATTCAGTAGGCTCCCCATTTTGAATTTCCACATTATCACTCAGTCTTTTATTTAACCATTAAGTCATCCTTGACAAATTTGATGTTCTAGATTTAGAGTCTATTAAGTAAACTGGGTTTCCCAATGAATAAGGTTCTGGTTATTTTAGCAATTTCCTTTTGGAGTGTGTAGTTTTATACCCGGGTTTTAAGAGAATATAGTTCCCTCTAACATTTCATAAGAAAAATTATATTTTTTCCCCTTGTAGTGATAAATGGATAGGATGAAACTTTTTTCTTTTTTTTTTGTAAATGAAGGCAATGGTAACCTTTATTGCCCCTCTGCCTCAGCGAAATAGTTCAAATTTGAGTAAAAGAAAGATTGAATTAATTGATTAATTGTGGGTTGATGTTTAAGGGGGAAAGCTCATGCTCATTTGTCAAACCATCATTAAATATAAATGTTGTTTCTTATTTTTAGCCCTGTTCCCCTTGGGCCTGACCAGATCTTATTAAGAGGTACACAGCTTAGAAATACTCAGTGGGTCTTTGGCATAGTTGTTTATACTGGACACGACACCAAACTCATGCAGGTAAAACATTTCTATGCTGAAAAACAATGCTGATTTCAGTCTTTATTTTTTCTGTCCATTTTTATGGAGTAGAGAGTGCAGATGCAAATGTTGCATTTAGGGGGCTCAAATTTGTCTGCGAACCTAAATTTAGAAAGGAAGTACCTTTTATTTCTGATTCGTTGGGTAGTTTTTCTGGGATTTTCATTATTCTAGCAGATGTTTGTTACATTTTGCTTGAAATATCAATGGTCTTTATTTTTACCAGATTTAGGGGGACAATCAGTTCTAATTTATTTTATCTTCTGGACTTAAACAGAGATTCATTCTAACTTCCTTATATCTCTACTTCTCTTTCTCACTCCACGAATTAAGATTTAATAGTAAATTGTCCTTTTAATTGAATCCATGGCAATTTAAAATCAGTTAGTTTTGAACTAATATTTATTCTTCATACACCAAAAAAATTAAGTTAAAATGAGTTTGCTCTTCCTCCCTGCTAATGATTTTCAAAATATTTGTGAATTTACAGCTGCCTGCATTTGTATTTTGATGTATTTTGCCAGACAGCTTTTGGAAGTCTATATCCCAATGTGTCATTTCTTCTATTTTTTTGATATCTTTTGGATCTTATTTTGCTAATGGTTGCTGTTCATGAGAACCAGCTCTTCAGCTTGTCTGCTCTTTTGTATCACTTCCAAAGCATATGTTTGACTGTGTTTTGTATTCACAATTGTTTAGTGACCACCATGCACCAAGTCTTGAAGTAGGCTGTGTGGATACAATAGTGAAAGGCCCAGCTCACCTTCTGGGAGCCACGCAGACTAAGGAGTAATACGGAATTACCAGGTAGAAGGAGAATCACTGCAGTATGTGTCATTACAAAGTGCTCTGGGTGTCTACAGAAAGGCCCAGCAACCCAGGATTGGAGCCATTAGTTGACTAGATAGATACAAGGAACCCATTTTAGGTGAAGAGTTGGGGGGCGAGGCTCTTGTGTTGGTCCATTGTTTGAGGTCAGATGATGGAGGAGGAGAGAGTTAAATGTTGATTAGGACAGATGAGGTGATAGGCCCCACGTCTACCCCAGCTGGGAGATGCAATGGAGACAATGGGGTGGCTGGGAGTGGGGGAGATGGTGGACATGAGAAGGCTTCAGAGGCTCAACCGGCTGATCAGTGTGTAGGGCACTTGTCTTGGACTTTCAGGGGTGGAGAGACCAAGGAGTGAGCCATAGGAGTAGGAGGCTAATGGTAAAGCTGTGGGAGGCCATTTGAAGACCGAGAGATAATGCATCTGGTGCTCTGTGCTGTGATTTTGAAGACAGGATAATGGCAGGACTGGGGCCAAGATGGATACCATAAGCCAACTGCTCACCTTATTAGAGAGTGAGGGATATGGCTGAGAGGTTAGTGGGCTTGTTGAAGGAAGAGGAAGAAGACAATGGAGCCAAATGGCATGAGTTTCCCAAGTGAGTGTTTTAACATGGCATTAGAGGCAGAAAGCGTCAGGAGTATTATTGTCTTCAGATTCCAAGGCGTGTGGGTCTTCACTGGAGCACTCTCTGCTCTAGGGGCTCAGGGAAGGATGCCCTCAGCTGGGTAAGAGAAGCTCCCAAAGGAGGATGAGGACATAGAGAAGTTTTGGTCCTGGGACGGTAGGGTGTGTTGGTATGGCTCCAGTGGGAGTGTGTGCGTGATGGTGGGGGAGCCATGGCGCCTGAGAGAACAAATAGTTGGTGAATGCTGAGGACCCTCTTGGATGGATCAAGATTATTCAGTGTATCTGAGGTGCATTTCATCTGTCCTTCCTGCTAGGTCCTCACTGGTTCAGAACTGACTAGAAAGTTTAAAGTTTGTTGGTTCTAAGCAGCCTGTATGTGGAGACTTTACCTTGATGAATGGTTTAGTGTTCCGCCACCTACCAAGTATCCTTTGACTTCCTAGTCCAGTCCCAGCAGCCACACCTAACACTTGGAGCTCTACTAACCACACATCACTTCTGCTTTTATGATGAAGAGACAGATATGACAAAGACTTAGCTCAAATTTAGGCAGAGCCCCAACACCTATTTTTAGATTGTGCATATTACAAATTTAACTACTCTCCAAGATTCCTTGTATACCAGTTGTTTTTTTCAGGGTGATCTTGGTAGTACAGCTTTGTAGCTAAGGTGTAAGAGATAATCAAGTCATACCTAAAAATGATCCCATCATCTTTTCAGTGAGCAAGGCATGTGCAAAGTTACCTCATGAAATTTGCTCTTGTGAGTGAGATAGGCACTTCTCCTTGCACCTATGTGTGATAAGCTGTGCAAGGCTTATTATGTGTTAACTGTTCTAGTGCAGAATGATGAAAAGACCCAGAAACGTCTGCATTAGACTTGCTGTACCTTTAGGACTGAAACAACAAGTAAAAATGATGAGCTTTCAAGAGGAATGTAATATAACACCTATAGCTGGACGCCATCTTGTCTGTGAAATAACATTTTTTTGTCTGGACTTGTGCTGCTTGTGCTTGTGCTCTGCTTGACCACAGAGGGGAAACACAATTACTTTAGGGTTCTTCTACTTTTTTGTTTGTTCTGTAAACTCATACCTCAGTGTCTTCCCTTCAGAGTTTCCTTGTTTCAAGTTCAGTATAGTTACACGTGGAAATATTTTCTTTTTCTTTTTTTTTTTTAAAAGATTTTATTTATTCATTTAACAGAGAGAGAACACAAGCAGGCAGAGAGGCAGGCAGAGGCAGAGAGAGGAACAGGCTCCCTGCGGAGCAAGGAGCCCGATGCGGGACTCGATCCCAACACGCTGGGATCATGACCCGAGCCAAAGGCAGTTGTTCAACCAACTGAGCCACCCAGGCGTCCCAATATTTTCAATATTATTGTTTCTATTGGTTGATTTAAGGGGAAAGAGGTATCATCACATTAATTACAGCAAATACTTAGTACCTGCATGCATTGTTCTAAGCACTTTGCATGTATTAATTCATTTGTTCCTCATAAGGGCCCTATGAGAAAGATACTATTATTGTGCCCATTTTCTAGATGAGAACAATGAGACCCAATGTCTAAGTACTTACTGAAGTTATACACCCACTCAGTAAGAGAGAGATTTGGGATTCAAACCTAGGCAGTTTGGCTCCTGTGTCAATGTTCTTACTAGTTAGTCTATGGACTACTTTCTTAGGAGGGCAGAAAGTATATAAAATTCAGGTCAGTTATAAACTTTGACAAATTCTGACTTAAGGTTTGCACAAGGCACCATTTTTTATGGCCAATTAATGCCTTTCAAGCTTTCAGATCACCTGATTTTTGCAAGTTGATGTTGCTAGTAGAGACCAAGCTCGTGACTCATGGAGGTAGACCTGTAGATTGAAGCTCCTGTGTCCATCTGCCCCTATCTACTTCCTGGCTTCCAATCTAATCCAGGCTCTGCTCACCTCCAGGGATGGATTATTACCCTCTTCTGGGTTACTGTATAAGTTTCCTATTGCTGCCATAACAAATTATACAAATTTGGTAGCTTAAAATAACACAAAGTTGTCATGTTACAGTTCTGTAGGTCAGAAGTCTGATATGGGTCTCATTCATGTCAGGATGCCCGCAGGGCAGCATTCCTTTCTAGAACACTCTAGGGGGTTCTAGAGGAGAATCTGTTCCTTGCCTTTTTCAGCCTTCTAGCACTGCCCAAATTTCTTGTGGGCTTGTGACCCCCTTTTTCCATTGTCAGAGTTGGCAACATTGCATTTCTTGGGCTGTTCTTGTGTGGTTACATTTCCCTCTGATTGTAGCCCGGAAAGAATCTCTTCATTTTCTGTTTTTAAGGGTCCATCTGGTTAAATTGGACCTACTTGCATAATCCAAGAAAATTTTCTCAAGTCATACCCTTAATTTTTTAAAATTTAAGCTTTTTTTATTAGAGACAGTTTAGGGGGAAGGGAGGAAAGCAGAGGGAGAGGGACAAGCAAACCCCATGCTGAGCGTGGAGCCTGACACAGGGTTTGATCCTAAAACCCTGAGATCATGACCAGAGCCAAAGCCAAGAGTCAGACGCTCAACCGACTGAGCCATCCAGGCGCCCCAGTCATATCCTTAATTTAATCACATATGCAAACCCCCTTTTATCACATAAAATAATGTACTTACAGGCAGGGTACAGGTATTAGGGCATGGATATCATTGGGAGAGCCATTATTTTTCCCACTACAATTATATTCAGAACATTTTTAGTAGAATAACTTCAGGTGGATAATTGTCTACTGCAAATAGTTCTATTGACTTTTCCAATGCTGACAGAGTATAGTTCCAAAATTTTCACCTATATGTAGAGGTCCTTGAATCTGGCTTTAATGAATCTTTCTGAACTCACTTGCCAACACTAGCTTCTGTTCGAGCTGAGATGGTTTTCCCACCTGCAGTGAGAAGTCAGACCATGCATGTTTATAGATGGTTAGGCTGTGTTCCAGTTTTGTTTTACTTTCCTGTCTACATTCTGTTTATGACTCAAGACTGCACTCAGACTTCTCACAGACACTAGAGCTTTCCTGATTTTCCTGCTTGTTTCTTGTTCGCAGTTTTCCAAATGAACTCTGTCCATTCATTTATTTTGATACTTATTGATGTCAACACCTACTTTGCATTTTGGGTGTGTATATGTCTGTGTATGTCTTTTTTTCCTCAATATTGAGGGGAAAATATATACTGCAAAAATAGTTCTTTGTATATTAATTATAGAGCTCTATTATTACTTTGAAGATTCAGTCTGGATTTTTATGGAACAGAATCTTTAAGTTTCTCTTGAATTAATGACATCCTGATTTCTTTTAAACTGATTTTAAGTGATTTAGAACTGGTTTTCTAAGATTGCAAAAGTAGCTAATTTTACACTAAAATGTAATCATAAGTACAGATTGAATCATGAGGAGTCAAAATGTGTTTTTTATTTAAATCTAGCTGTTGATTCAGGAGTATGGTACACTTTTTAATTTCATTGGTTATTCGGCAAAAATACAGTCTTTTACTTTTTATTTGTCGAATTTGGTTAACTTACCTCCTTTTCTCTCCACTCCTTAACCCCAAGCCTGTTCTGTGACTCTTATTCATTTTTCAATGCTGTTGTACAGAATTCCACAAAAGCACCCCTCAAAAGATCGAATGTTGAGAAAGTGACTAATGTGCAGATCCTGGTGTTGTTTGGCATCCTCTTGGTCATGGCCTTGGTGAGCTCGGTGGGGGCCCTGTACTGGAATGGGTCTCAAGGTGGAAAGAACTGGTACATCAAGAAGATGGGTAAGTGTCAGGATGGAGTGCTTGTTGAAGTAGGATGAAACCACTTTGGAAAACCCTTCCAAGTGTGGTTTATGTGTGGTGGCCTTGCCATCCTTCATTCTTTCGGCTACTCTATAAAAGGCCAGCCTTCTTGAAAGATTAGGAGTCATGTGATGAAGTGAAGATGGACACAGGTGGGGGTCGTTTTATATACAAATGATTGTATTTGTAACTATTTTTGAGTTATTTTTTTAGTGGTAACCCTAGGAATTATAACAAATGTCTTAGAGAATCAGCATTTGCTTCAGATTAATACTAACTTAATTCCAGTAAAATACAGAAATTTTACTCCAGTGTAGATTCATTTCTTGTCCTGCTTTGTGCTATTTTCATATATATTACACCTATGTTATCAACCCAATAATCCAATGTTATAATTGTTGCTTTATATATCTAATGCTGATTAAGCAAAAAGAAAATATAGAGTTGTTTTACATGAACCTACTTATTTACTATTTCTAGAACTCTTCATTTCTTCCTGTAGATTTGAGTTACCAGCTTGTGTTATTTCTTGTAGCTTTATTCCTCTCCTTCCTTGGTGCTGTCCTATATATTACATCTATGTGTAAGTCCAATGATGCACTTTTATAATCATTTTGCCATGTTTTTTTTAAGTCCAAAAGAAAGGATACAAAATATGTAATTGTCTTTTATAAGTACCTGTGTTATTACCTTTAGTGATATCCTTTGTTTATGTGGATTTAATTCCTGTCTGGTGTCATTTCCTTTCATCCTGGAGAATGTCCGTTAGTATTTCTTGTGAGGCAGATTGGATAGCGACAGATTCTGTTTTTATCTTGGAATATGTTAATTTCTCCTTTGTGTTTGAAGCACAGTTTGGCTGATACAGGATTCTTGTAGAATTCTTGGTTGATGTTCTTTTCCTTTCAGTACTTTGCATATACCATTCCACTGCCCTCCATTGTACTCATGAGAAGTCAGCTGTTAATCTTACCTTTTCCCTTATATGTGAATCATTTTCTGTTGAAGTTTTCAAAATTGTCCTTGGTTTTCAATAACTTTGAGTTTACTTTGGAGTTTGTTGAGCTTTGCAGATGTGTACATTAATATTTTTCATCAAATTTGGGAAGTTTTCAGCTATTATTCAAATATTGTTTCTGCCACATCTTCACTCCCTTCTCTTTCTGATAATTCCATTTTGTACATGTTGGTCCACATGATGTGACTTTAGGCTCTGTTAATTTTTCCTTATTCTGTTTTCTTTCTGTTCTTGAGATTGGGTAATCTCTGTTGATCTATACTGAAGTTTATCTGTTTCTCTCTCTTCTGCTAGCTCACATCTACTCTTCAGCCCCACTAGTAATTTTTTTCATTTCAATTATATTTTTCATTTTCAGAATTTCCACTTGGTTCTCTATTTTATCTCTCTCTTAATGTTCTCTGAGCAAACAGTCATTGTCATCATACTTTCTTTTAATTCTTTAAACAGTTTCTTTTAGTTCTTTAAATATATTTTTAACAGCTTCTTTGGTCTTTAGTCCATCATTTGGGTCCCCCTCAAAGGCAGTTTCTGTTGCTTTTTTCTTATTTCTTTGTATGTTTCATGTTTTTTTGTTGTTGAAAACTGGGTGCCTTAGGTAATATGTTGTGGCAATTCTGGATTCTGTTTCCTCTTCCTCCTGGGGCTTATTGTTGTTGTTATTACTATTATTGTTGTTTTATCTGTTTAGTGACTTACCTGGAAAAATTCTGTGAAGTCTGTTTTCCCTTGCGGTATACAGCCTCTGCTGTTACCGCTCAGTTTTATTCCCATGTTTTGACTTTTTAATGCTTTAAAATGTAGAGTTTAAGGTATATAGTGGTTTTTGTATATTCACAGATTGTGCAAACCTTTACCTAACTTTAGAACATTTTCATCACCACAGAAAGAAACCCAATCTTCATTAGCAATCATTCTTCTCCTTGTTTTTATTTTTAAGCCTGGATGCCTCGGGGTCAGCATAGCTTAGAGGTTAGCCAGTGATTGGTCAGAGGTTCTCTGACCTATGTGTGGCCTGTGGAATGCCTTCAATGTTTGGGGAATTTAAAGTCTGCAACATTCAGCCAAAGACTAATAGCTCACAAGTACCTTCTCTGGTTTCTCCTAAGTAGGTACAGCCTTGTGCATGGACATGACCTTCTGGACCCCCAGGGTTCTGTGTGATCTTACCAAGATTTCTTTGCCCATTTCTTTCCATAGGTATCCCTGTTTAATTTCTGGCTAGTCTTCTGGTTTGTTTGCTCCTACTAGTATTGTGAGATATTTGTCTTCCCTGATTATTAACCACTGGGATCTCTATTGTTTTTGACAGTGCCCTGGGCATGGCTTTTTTTCATGCTGTGTTCCAAATAATGTCATCTTCCTCAGGCTGTTCCTGTCCTGACAACCTGCCTTACTCTAGAGTACCAGTCTGCCTCACCCTGGGACAGAATTTCTGCAATATGGATCTGGGGGTGTGGGGGGTGGGGTACAAGGTGCCAGTCCCAACCACCAACCCAGAACAGAATTTAAGCATCATGGCTCAACGGGAAAGGAGAGGGAAGTAGCTTCTGACTTAAATGCCAAAGTTTTCCACTTAGATAAAGTAGATTTTTTTTGAATACATGCTTTTGAATTTTTTGTATGCACTGTGATCAATTTCTAAGCACTTTAAATGCTTCTGATAATTTCATTCAATTTTATTGCTTCCTTCTTTTTTGAGAGATTTGTCAATATCCTTACACGGCAATTCCAGAAAATAAATAAAATTTAATGACAAAAATACTTCCAAAAATTTGAATTTTAAAACTTTGGAATCTTTGCTTGATTTTTTTGTTATTTTCTGTAGATATATTTTGGTTACACTGATCAAAACATTTTTTTCCTTTTCTAATTATCTTGTGCGGAAAAATCACTTTTAAATGCCCAGGAGAACTATTGTCGCCACTTGACAGATATGACTGCGACTTGAGTTGTAGGATGGATCAAAACTCTTGGTTTTGGTTCTTAAAATTTGGATTTGGACCATGTTAATGTCTAGCTTCAAATATGAAGACTGGTACTTTGTGTACATAGATAGTTTCAAAATATCATGATCTGGGTAAATAAACAGCATTGCCACAATCTTAGTATACAGGCTTTGTGGAGCTGGCATTTAAATTGCCTAATGTCCAAATCCAGTACTAGCTGCATGATTTATGATGGAGGAAAGGTCTTTGTGTCACACCCATAGTGCTCTTTTGTTTTCTTATGGAAAAGTTAGAGTACCTGTCTTAAAGCCATCAGACTTCACATTTGCATTGTCACTGTTAGAGCTTTGACTCAATTTCCATCAGATTCTGACCTTGCTCATCTCCAGTTGATTGTTTTTGTTTGGCTGAATGAACTTCTATACACAGGGTCTTCCCTGCATGTGCTCCTCTTATCGATAATATATATGATGATTCAAAGCTGTTTTTGGCCTGGATTCAAACCTATCATTTTAAATTTCTTAATACATAATTCTAATTGGCAGATATTTGTTCCTAAGCAGATTATACCTCAGGGACATTTGGTAACTATTGGTACTTAGAGATGCTGTTTAGCAACTACTTAATTCAAAAGAACAAGGTTGTAAAGTAACAGGTCAGAAAAGAAGCAGGAAAAACAGAAGCCCTTGGTAGGTGAGAAGAAAATGAAGAGATAGTAGGAAGGTGAAACTGCTGACCAGCTTGTGCTTACTCCCTGTTATTCTTTACTCCTTTTTCTTTACCCCTTATCCTGCCATCACAGCTCCCCACCAGAACTCGCAGGCTGAGTCAACCACCATGATTTGACTAATTTCCTGGGGGAAAAACTCAACTGTGGTTTGAAGTCCTTACAAATTACTAATCTCCAATCCTAGCCTTGTGCTCTCTTGACATACCAGTTCCCCTCAAGAGGCATCTCTAAAACCAGTCAAACCTTTAGCCTGCTGCAACCCTCCCTCACCTCTTGCCAAGTTAAGCTCTTACTATGCTTTTCTTCAACCAGGGTGTCGTGGTCATCAGGAAAAGAACTTTTCTCTTGATACAGACTTTGTAGCTCTTTTCTCTCTCCTGGTTCGTCTTCCTGTCTAAGCTGACCTTACTTCTGCTTTGGATTCTTTCCCCTAGGGGTCTTGATCCATCATTAGGGGTCCTCTTCTGTTAAGATTTTCGTCTGTTATCTTCAATAAATAGCTCCAGTCTTCCTGCTTTCCTCTCTTTGCAAGCTACCATTGACACTTTCTTGCATCTTACAAACTCTTTGGAGTATCCCAGATGGACTCTTACCTTAGTAAGGTTGTAGATATTCCTTACAGACATTTGACATGCCTGTCTTCTTTTCTGCATCCTCTTTAGTTAGCTGTCTTCTCTCTTTCTGGAAAAACTTGACTGAAGCCTCTCTTCTTCTGAATGGCCTTTGGTGACCATGCCTTCCCATTAAAGTAAACCTTTTTTTCCTGGTTTCAGCAATGTCCTGTGAACTCATCCTTGGTAGATGTATGCTGCTGCATGGTCAGGAAGGGGCACACTTGCTCCTGCTCACTCCTGCTCTCTCCCCTCCCCTAAAACCTCCTGTTAGAAGCCAGCTCTTTATTAGAAGAGATTGATTTAATAGTCTTTGTATTCACAGCTCATGCCACATAATAAGTGCTCAATAACTGTTTTAACTTAAATCTATAAATTTATACATAAGCCAGTAGACTTCGTTTGTGAACATCTTTTAGAAAAAGTCCACAATAATAAAGTAAAAGGGAACTGAATGAGATGAACTAAAGCGATACAGGTACTCTGGCTTTCGTCCACAGACACGACCTCAGATAATTTCGGATATAACTTGTTGACGTTCATCATCTTGTACAACAATCTTATTCCCATCAGTCTGTTGGTGACCCTGGAGGTTGTGAAATATACTCAAGCCCTTTTTATAAACTGGGTGAGTATCATAGCAGAGCCTCAAAACTGAGCTGCTGGAGCAATGTCAACCCCTATTTTCTCATACTCTCTCAGAGCATCAGTCCTTCAGCTGAGCCCCCAGAAAAGGACGAATATGGTTCATTTATGATTGGGTCTGGGGCTTAAACTGGTCAGAGAACTGGCAAGGCTGTTCCTGAGCCAGTGATGGCAAAGAATGGTTGCCTGACACCTCAGCTTCCTGGTCTGTGAAACAGGAAGGCGTTGGTGCCTATTTATTCAAGGGGTTTTGTGAGGATTAAGTGAGATCATGGAGGCGGAGTGCTTAGCAGGTGCGTGCCTTCTGGTGAGTGGGCACAAAATGGCTGCAAATGCCGCTCCTGCTTTTACAGTCTCATTAGTGCTGCACGAAAGGTCTCATTGGTGTGTCTATTTCAGTGTACATTACATGTTAAAGGTCATGGGGACCCTAAACTTGGATTCTGTTGCAAGAGTAGAGGTGGAATTTTAAAGGAACTGCCATGCCATGAAGCACTGGACTTCAGCAGCCAGTGTTTGTAGACTGGGCACTTTAGTGTGCATTTTTATTTGATCTTCACAACAATCCCATGACGGCGGTATTGGCTGAGCTCAGAAGTGTGGATTAGTCTAGGTCATGCAATGATCATCTCGAAACCAAATCTTCTGTCTATAAATTGCATGTTTTCTTCTTTTATCACAGTGTTTCTCTATATAATAGCCACTGTACTTTCATCCCCAAATAAAAAATGAGCACTAATATTAAGTTATCTGTAGTAGCTTCTTTTCTGCTTTGTCTAAATGAAGGATTAATGGTATATATTTTCTGAAGCACCCTCTACCCCTTCTTTCTCAGGACACGGACATGTATTACCTAGGAAATGATACTCCTGCAATGGCCAGGACCTCAAACCTTAATGAAGAGCTTGGGCAGGTGAGAGCCTCTTTGGGAACTTTGGAAGTGGTGACTCCAGCATAAGGGGAGACCAGTGCTAGAATCCCGAGAGATTTCAGCAAAATAGTTCTCTATGAGTGTGGTTTTGATGTCTGAAGAGCTATAATAATAGCATTTGTTAAGTATTGTGAAATAGAAATGTTAGTCACCTTTGACCTGCTTTTTGAGACATCAATGTATTTTATTATTTAGAAGGTGCCTGCAAAAAAATAATAGAAAAAATAAAGTGCAACATTACTTCGGACATTAAAATTGTACATCAGGAGTGATAGGGAAAACTGGTTCGGATATGCAGGTATGTAGTAATCCTACAAAACATGGCAGAGCTAATTTGAAGGACATAAATCTATTAAATTTCTCACGTTTTAGATTTGGTTTCTGGAACATTTCAAGGACAAGTTTCTTTCTTTTTTTTTTGCCATCACCCTTGAAACTCCTGTTACCTTTAATGAGTTGTGTTTTGCATCATATCTTCATCTTATGTTGAAATTACTGTAAGGAATACCTTCTTTGAATGCATTGCAATTAAAGATTATAATTTCACTTCATACAACTTATTAAAACCTCCCAACAGCCCTAAGGGGTGGGTGCTATGTATGTCAGACTAGATTTGCCTCCTCTTTGAACCCTTTTACAGTTTTTCAGGTGAAGTTAATTTATCTTTCTTCTATGCCTCCATAACAGGCTCTCCAATTATGAACACAGTAAAGTGGGAGACATAATAGAGATGTGGTGTCTGTTTCCATTTTGAGTCTTTCAAGCCCATTTGAGGGTGTGGATGTGCCTGAGATGAGGTCTTTGGTTGCGTTGGTCAGTCTAGCATAGTGCTCAGTATCCCATTGTTTTTAGAACTCATTAAATTGAATCCTAGTAATTGAAGGATTAAAAGTGCTCAAGTACCCAGGATAACAATTAATCCTAATTGGCAATATGGGAAAAGTTTGCTTGCTCAAAAGTTTTGAGTTGGAACTTAAGGATAAGTGAAAATTCAATAGGAGAACGAGAGCAAATTTGGATAATTCCTTATTAGAAAATTTTCATTTTTTGACATTTTCATATAAGTTTTTTTTTTCAAAAAGGCAGAAGGAAACACTTTATTTGAAGGCTGATTCTACTGAATTTTTTATACCCCTAGACTTACTGCATGTAAAACTTTTATAAAAACTTATTTATAGTTGGAGCATTAATTACCCATACCTTACTAATTTTTTTATTTTTTTTAAATTTTTTTATTTCTGTGTAATATTTGACTTCTTTAGGAACATTGATAATTTTCCTTTACTTGACAGCCCTTTGATTGCTTTAAAAATAATAGTATATTTGCCTATTGTATCATTAATAAAAAGTACAGAATAAATAATTCACAGTATTAATCGCTCTTCCATAAAACAGTAGAGCATGGCTTCCCCTTGCGATCCCTGGGGTACATCCAGCATCCAGCAGCAATCATGGCCTGAGAAACTGGAATTTTTGCTGGAGACAATTCTGTTGGTTATGCTCTCTTCGCCAATCCATGACATGATTTTCCAAGGTGCTACACATAAAATAATGTTCCATATCTTCTGGCCAAACTCTTTGTTTCATAGATGTGGAAAATTGGGGCCAAGAAGGATGAGGTGACTTTTCTAGAGTCCATATAACTAGTTAGTATCCAGAGCTTGAACTGGGCTACTGACCTCTTGTGATCTTGAACTCTTTTCCTTCTTCCTCCTTACATGATCCACTGGAGAGAACATAACTCACACAGCATATATACAATTGGAGCTCATCTCTTTTGCATTCAGTTAATTATGTCAAAATGGTGGGCTTGTTGACCGCTGGGGATTTTCTCTTTTTACCTTTGTATGTTGAGGGTGGGTGTATTAAATCTGTAAAACCTTGTATCTCAGAACTTTATGTATAATCTGTTGCACTCCTATACCTCCTTCGTGGAATCTTAATTTTTACTGTGATGGAGGAGGCTTCCTAATCCAACTAGAAGTGGAGTGGTAGAAAATATTTGAGGGTGGCCCAAAGTTTGAGCTTTTTGTCTTGATATAGTGAACACTAGACTGGAGTGCTGTATGAGATCATGGGAATAGGTTGGAGGGTGATCTGTGTCTTTGAGGTGCCTTGTGGCAGAACTTAGCGCTTATGTGTATAGATTGACACGACTCCAGGGCTGTTACTGAAGCCTCCTTTGCACATTTCCACATAATTCGATTCGAGGCTTGGTTAGTGGAAAAGGTTTATAGGTGGTTGAAGCATTAAAATACTTTAATTTTATAATAATATATAATTGTAATATATATAATTATAAAATGTATTTTACTGTAAGGAAATTTACCTTTTAAAATTAATAGGGATTTTGAAAAATATAGAAGGAAAGACATTATCTATCTCTGCATCTAATTGCATTGTTGATGTATGTTTCTTCCATCCTTTGATTTAGGTGAAATACCTATTTTCTGATAAAACTGGAACTCTTACATGCAATATCATGAACTTCAAGAAGTGTAGCATTGCTGGAGTCACCTATGGGTAAGCATGTTTATCACTTACTAAACATTTGATTTGTATTCTTCCAACAAAGAAGTTTAGTTTTAGCTTCGTAGCCAAGTGACTTCTTGATATTTTCAAAGGATATTTATAAGGGATTTAGATATGTAATTACTACTGAATGTATTTAAAATTTAATGGGTCCCAACTTTGAACAGTTAACCAGTTTATTCTGCAAATATTTATCTAGTAAGAAATCCCTAGATTTAATCACGAAACATTTACATGTTTACATTTAATCTGAAAACCTTAATTCTATAAATTTAAATTCTATAAATTTATATTTATTATCTAATAATTATAAATGTCTTACTCACATTTTGACCTTAATGCCTGTCTTTTTTTTATCGGTCTTTAATTGATATGTAACTTTTCAGATGTGCAACATAATGATTCAGTGTTGGCATATACTGCAAAATGGTCACCACAATAAGTCTACTTAACGACTGTCACCACATATAGTTAAAAAATTTATTTTTTAAAATAAATAAACAAATAAATAAATAAAATAAAAATTTATTTTATAATCTTTTAGGTCTATTCTTTTAACAACTTTCAAATATGTAATATAGTATTTATTATTAGCTATGGTCTCAATGTTGTATGTTAAATTCCCATGACTTATATATTTTATAAAGGGAACTTTGTTCCTTTTTCCCCTTTCACCCATTTTGACCACTTCTACTCCTGCCTCTGGCAACCACTACCCTGTACTCTGTGTCTATAAGCTGCTGCCTTTTTTTTTTTTTTAAGTGCACATATAATCAGGATTATATGGTATTTGTCTTTCTCTATCTGAATTATTTCATTTAGTATAATACCCTCAAGGTCCATCCATGTTGTCACAAATGGCAGGATTTCCCTTTTATGGCTAAATAATATTCCATTGTGTATATGTACTGTATTTTCTTTATACATTCATTCATTGATAGACTGAGGTTGTTTCTATATCTCGACTATTGTAAATAAAGCTGCAGTGAACATGGGGTGCATATATCATTTTGAGTTAATATTTTCATTTTCTTTGGATAAATACCCACAATTGGAATTGCTGGGTCATATGGTAGTTGTATTTTTAATTTTTTGAGGAACCTTCATACAGTTTTCCATAGCAGCTGTACCAATTTACATTTCCACCAATATTATATAAGAGTTCCATCTCTTTGGCAGCACCTGTTATTTTTTCTAACCATTTTAACAGGTAGGAGGTGATATTTCATTACGGTTATTTATTTATTTTTAAAGATTTTATTTATTTGAGAGAGAGAAAGTGAGAGACAGCATGAGAGGGGAGAAGGTCAGAGGGAGAAGCAGACCCTTCGTGGAGCTGGGAGCCTGATGTGGGACTCGATCCTGGGACTTCAGGATCATGACCTGAGCCAAAGGCAGTCGCTTAACCAACTGAGCCACCCAGGCACCAATTATAGTTTGATTTTAATTTCCCTCATGATTAGTGATGTTGAACACATCGACATGTATCTGCTGGTCATCTATATGTCTTCTTTGGAAAAATGTTTACTCATATCTGCCCATTTTTAATCAGATTGGCTTTTTTTTTTTTTGCTATTGAGTAGTACAGGGTTTTATATGAATACACACACACACACACACACACACACACACACACACACACACACACTCTTACCAGGTAAAGATCTACAAGTATTTTCTCCCAGAGGTAGATTGCCTTTTCATTTTGTTGATGATTTCCTTTGCTGTGCAGAGCTTTTTAGTTTGACATAGTCCCACATTTATTTTTGCTTTTGCTGCCTTTGCTTTTGGTGTCAGACCAAAAAAATCATTACCAAGACCAGTGTCACAGAGCTTATTACCTATATTTTCTTCTAGGATTTTTATAGCTTCAGGTCTAACATTCAAGTCTTTAGTCCATTTTGAGTTAATTTTTGAATATAGTATAAGATAGTGGTCCAGTTTTGTTATTTTACATGTAGCTGGCCAGTTTTCTCATTTATTGAAGAGATTATCTCTTCCCCGTTAAGTATTCTTGGCACTTTTGTCAGAAATTTACTGACCCTGGGGTGCCTGGGTGGCTAAGTGGGTTCAAGCCTCTGCCTTCAGCTCAGGTCATGATCTCAGGGTCCTGGGATCGAGCCCTGCATTGGGTTCTCTGCTCAGCAGGGAGCCTGCTTTCCCCTCTCTCTCTGCTTGCCTCTCTGCCTACTTGTGATCTCTCTCTCTCTCTCTCTGTCAAGTAAATAAATAAATAATCTTAAAAAAAAGAGAGAGAAATTTACTGACCCTAAGTGTGTTGATTTAATTTTGGGCTCTCTTTTCTGTTTCATTGGTCTACATGAGTCTGTTTTTATGCCAATACTGTACCATTTTGACCAGCATAGCTTTGTAATATAGTCTGAAATCAGACTATGTGATGCCCCTCGCTTTGTTTTTGTTTCTCAAGATTCCTTTGGCAATTTGGGTCTTTGTAGTTCCATATAAATTAGAATGGTTTGTTCTATTTCTGTGAAAAATGCTGTTGGAATTTTGGTAGGGATCAGATTGACTCTGTAGATTGCTTTGGGTAGTACAGACATTTTAACAATATAAATTCTAGTCTATGAGCATGAGTATCTTTCCATTTATTTTATCTTTAATTTCTTTCATGTCTTACAGTTTTCAGTATACAGGTTTTTCACCTCCTTGGTTGAATTTATTCCTAGGTATTTTTTGATGCAATTATAAATGGGATTTTTAAAATTTCTTTTCTGTTAGTTCATTATTAACATATAGAAATACACCTTTCTGCATTGATTTTTATCCTGTAGCTGTACTAAATTCATTTATTCTAACAGATATTTGGTGTATTCTTTAGTGTTTGCTATATACAGTATCATATTATTTCTAAATAGTGAGAGTTTTACTTGTTTCTGATTTGAGGGCCTTTCATTTTTCTTGCCTGATTGCTATGGCTAGGACATTCAGTGCTGTGTTGAATAAAAGTGGCAAGAGAGGGCATCTTTTTTCCCCAATCTTAGAGGAAAAGCTTTTAGCTTTTCACTGATGAGTATGATGTTAGCTGTGGGCTTGTCATATATGGCCTTTACTTTGTTGATGTATAGTCCCTCGATACCCACTTTGTTGAGAGTTTTTAATCATAAATGTTGAATTTCGTCTAATGCTTGCTTGTTTTACAGCTAGTGTAATGATCATACAATTTTTATCCTTCATTGTGTTAATGTGGTGTGCCACATTGATTGAGTGCAGATGTTGAACCATCCCTGTATCCCTGGAATAAATCTCAATGGAGTATGGTGTATGATTTTTTAAATGTATTGTTGAATTCCGTTTGCTATTACTTTGCTGAGGATTTTTGCACCTATGTTCTTCAGGGGTATTGGCCTCTAATTTTCTTTTCTTGTGGTGCTCCTGTCTGATTTTGGTACCAGGGTAATGCTGGCCTTGTAAAATGAGTTTGGGTTTCTCTCCTATTATTGGGAGGAGTTTGATAAGAATTGGTATTCTACTTTGAATGTTTGTGAGACTTCACCAATGAAGCTGTCTGAATCTGACTTGATTGTTGGGAGGTTATTGATTACCGACTTATTCTCCTTACTAGTAATCATCCTAAGACTTTCTGTTTCATCATGATTCAGTCTTTATTGAGTGTTTCTAGGAATTTATCCATTTCTTATAGGTTGTCCAATTTGTTGGTATATAATTGTTCATAGTAGTGTTTTATGATCCATTGTATTTCTGTGCTTTCAGTTGTAATTTCTCTTCTTTCATTTCTGATTTTGAGTACTCTTTTTTTTTTTTCTTGGTGAGTCTAGCTAAAGGTTTGTCTATTTTGTTTATCTTTTCCAAGTACTAGCTATTAGTTTCATTGATCTTTTCTATTGTCTTATTTCCCTGTATTTCATTTATTTCTTCTCTAATCTTTGCTACTTTCTTCATTATACTAACTTTGGGTTGCATTTGTTCTTCTTTTTTAGTTTTTTGAGGTGTAAAATTAGGTCGAGATTTTTCTTGATTTTTGATGTAGGCATTTGTCACTATGAACTTCCTTCTTAGAACTGATTTTGCTATATCCCATAAGTTTTACCATGTTGTATTTCCATTTTTCTTTTGTCTCAAGATATTTTCTGATTTCTCTTTTGATTTCTTCTTTGACCCATCGGTTGTTCAGTAGCACATCGTTTAGTCCCGTATTTGTGAATTTTCAGTTTCATTCTGGTAATTGTTTTCTAGTCATACTATTATAGTTAGAAATGATGCTTGAAAGGACTTCATTTTTCTTAAGTTTATGAAGACTGTTTCATGGCCTGTTTATGAACTTTATCATTCCTGGAGAATGTTTTTGTGTGAGTGCCTCTTTTGATTATAGTTTTGTGACCACTCTGTTTCCCACTTTCTGGCAGTCATTTTCCAGAATTGACAAGAGAACCATCGTCAGATGATTTTTGGTAAGTAGATTCTAGCACTTCTTGGTGCTTTAGCAGGAAGGAACAATTCGGTATTACATTTTTATCTGAATATTTTGTAAATAAAATTTCATATTTGTTATTCCAAGAGAGAACCAAATTAAAATTTTAAACATGAATATGGTTTTAAAAGTGTAGTGAAACTACAAGAATTTCACCAAAAATAGCAAGTCCTTAGTTTAGTACTTCCCACTCACTTCCCACTTCTTAGCATAATGTCTTCAAAGTTGTGACATACATATTGTAGCATATATCAGGATTTTATTCTCCTTAAAGGCTGAATAATATTTCATTGTGTGTACCACATTTTATATATCCAGTCATCTGGTGATGGGAATTTAGACTTTTTCTACCTTCTCTAGTGTGAATAATGCTGTTATGAACTTTGGTACATAAGTACCTGGTTCTCTGCTTTTCGTTTTTACGGGTATATACCTAGAAGAGGGATTGGTGGGTTGTGTGGTAATTTTATGTTTAACTCTTTGAGGAACCACCAAACTGTTTTCCACAGTAGTCGTACCATTTACATTTCTGTCAGTAATATACAGTCTTCTCATATCCTCATGACACTTGTTAATTTGTTTCTTTACAATATATAATACCATCCCAGTGGGTGTTAAGTGGTATCTCATTTTGGTTTTGATTTGCATTTCTCTTAGGATTAGTGGTGATGTGTGCTCATATTTTAAGATTTATATACTAACAAAGTTGATCGGCAGGACTGCGTGTGTAGGGAAGACAGTGTAGATGATGATGATGATGATGATGATGATGATGATGATGATGGCTTCCCTATGTGATGATCTGCCAGGACTGACTGTTTTATTAGAGGGTCCCTGTCTGTCATCATCTGTCTTTCTTGTGAACTGCTCAGTCTTCTCATGAGAAGGATTCTCCAGGCTATAAATCTGGCTGTATCTGTTATGGGAGCTGAGTGGAGGCAGAGGGCCAGTGATCATACTTACCAGAGTGTAAAGGGTTTCACTTATACCTCCTATCTTGGGAGAATACCCTACCCTGTACCTACTTGTGTGCCCAGTGTGGCTGGATCCAAGGTTACTCTGGCTTAACCTCTCTAAACAATAAAACTCCCATGGCTCGCTGGGTGCAAAAGGTTCAGTTACCTGGCCACAAGGGATGAGGGAGGGCTCCTGCAGGCTGGCTCTTCCTCTGATAGACCTGGAACCCCTCCTGCTTCCCACGTTCCCTTTATCAGACAGGTACCTCTGGCTGCCATTTCCTCAGCATTCCCAAGGTTCTGCTGGCGTCATCAGCTTGTGTTCTAGGTGCTCCCCCTTGTAAGATGCTGGCTTCGGCTGTACTAAAACTCTGACATCCAGAGTTCAGATTGACATCACCTTGACTGTGGCCACTTCTTCCATTGTCTTTGTTCTGAAGAAGGAGATTGAGGAGGAAGTGGGGATACAGGAATATACTTAACCATTCACATTTTCTTCAGTGTCATAGCTTCCTTCCTCACAATTATTTGCCTCCTTCTCTCTCCTGCATATGAGCTCTGGCCATAAATGATCGCACAGATGCGATGCAATCATTCCTTTATTTCACCTACTTTGAGCAGATACTCTGAAGTTTTCCCTGGTAGGAGTTAAACAGACCAACCAAAGTGACAAAGTGTTGGCCCCCCTTCTTTGTAACTATGTCGTTGTTTATCACAACTTATAAAATATTTTGCTTATAGTAAGGCTAAATTTTTCAGTCTCGTGTCTTGAAATAATATACGGTATTCCAAATCTTTAAAGGTTGAATATAAGTGTATAGGCTTTTTAGGTGTAGTTCTTGAAGACAGATTCTTACTAGGTTTGGGCTAATTTTAAAGGAACCTCTGAACTGAATAAATATTTTCTGGTGTCTCTCACAGCCGGATACCTCCTCCCCCTAGTGACTCATGTGACTTCGACGACCCCAGGCTCTTGAAGAACATCGAAGATCATCACGTAAGCCCACCATTTTGCTTCTAGGACATTACATAGCTTATGGTGCACTTGTATTTATGTGTATGTGTAGTGTCTTGAAATTTGCCATTTTGGACCTTGGGGAAGAGATGTACTTTTACTTTTCTGGTGTTAGTATTCAGAGAAGTGATCTTAAATAATGCTTTGAGGTTATCACTCTACATAAGTTAATGAAAAGCTGGATTAAATATGTGGTGAAGATAGAAAGTCACACAGCAAGATTAAGATGAGTCTTACCATGGAATTCTCTAACATTGTGGATTTCTTTTGCTTTTTAAGATTTCTGCAGTACTGTTTCTTCACAGTTGTGAATCTAAGAGGTCATACATTTTAAAAAGCAATCTCAGTATGCTTGGACCAGGATCATTTAGGGAAGAAAAGTAAGGTAGAACAACATGTAGCGTTTATAGCATCCTACTGTGTGCCAAACATTTGGTGTGTATTTCCTTTAGCACTTGAGTCACCCCAGAAAGATGATAGGAAGCTGCGTGGCAATATTGAGTTGGCCAAGAGTTACCAGCAAACAAATCTAGAAATGAGACTCAGAACCTTAGGCTGTTGGATTCTTAACTATAACATCACATTATCTTGACTATTCCAACAATCCAGGATTAACTATAGGATCGCCTAAATTTGTTTTAAAAGCTGCTTTGAAAAATCCAACTTAGAAAAGTAATGATTGAAACATTTTGTACCCGGTTTAATCAGTAGAGATTACATCTGATTTTTCTTTTCTGAAAAAAATTGTAAAGTCAGGTACACGTGAGCAAAATTAAAACTTTATCATTCCAAAGTCTTGTTAAGGTACAAATATATTTAAGACTTTCTCTGAATTCTCAGTGAGGAAATTTCCTGTTCTCCACCGCACTTGCCCATTTCTTGATGCTAGAACATTCCCAGCCATGGTTCTTAAATGTGAGTGTGTAAGGCACCCACGTCCACATGCTGGGATGCAAACATTCTGCTTCAGCCTCCCATGATGTTGCTACAGTGGTCCCAGACCACACAGTGAGCGCTGCTGAAGTCCATGCTGTGTGTCCCACTCACAGGCATGAATTGGGTCTTTTTTTTGATTTTTGATGTTAGAGGTAGGTCCAGCTACTAGGCCAGAGGTTCTCCAAGCAGAAGAATGGCATCTCGGAGAAACCTCTGTGGAGGAGGGTAGCTTTAATCAAGGCTGTCAGAGGACACATGGGCCCTGTGAGGACTTGCTTTCTGAAAAAAGGACTGAGATACTCTCAGATGGTACTCAGAGAGTGCTTAAGTTGCCTAAATGTATCTGTTCAGGTGGAGGGGGGGGGCGGTGAATGGGAAAGAAGGTGGAAGGGTCCTAGAGGCCTAGGAAACTGCTTGCTGTTGGTCTCCTTTCATGAAGTTTGTTTTCCTGGCCCAGATGAGTAGGTGAGAAAGGAGCAGAGGAAGCGGGGTGAGCCTAGTGCATGGAGTACCTCGGGATCCCAGTGAAGGCTCAGAAACAGCAGCACATGAATGAATCCCCATTTAAATAAGAGACTCATTTATCTATTCGTTCATCTTGGTAGTTTATATCAGGCACCTCGGTAGGAACGAGGGGAAGAGATGAATAAAAAACACTCAAGGGATTTCTATTAATTGGGAAAACAAATGTAAAACCACTAGGAGCCATTGTACACCTTTGCATTTTGAGGATAGGTATGGTACCACTCCCTGAGAAAGTGATTTTGTTTTGTGTAACGGAGTCTGATCTCTTTGGTGGATGTAAAGGGCTAACATAATTGTTGCAATGTGGGCATTGTGGGCACCCGCACTGAATGGTATTTGCATTCGCCTAAAATGTGGGCTAGTACGGAAAACCAGTGGATGGGGGAAAAATCTCATTTGGAGAAGAGATCATTGGGAGACACACTCTATTTGCTGCTGGGATCCCCAATTTTGGAATATTGGTATACTGAGCTCAGTTGATTTATATACACATACAAGATGTATGTGCTGGGTTTTTGACTGCTGATCACATGCTCTTCTTGAGCCTGTCCTCTCGATCTTTGAGTGGAGATCTGAGCTTAGATCAGGATCCTCTAATGAACATTTCCTGCCTCATGGCCAATGGCAGGCATTTTGGGAAGGAATGCTACTCTTAGAGAAGTTGGTGAGCTCCTTTTTTTGTCCTTTGCCTCCTCACCTTCTACCCTCCGGAGCCAAATGTCCTTTTATTCCAGGGGGAAGGCCATCGAGGTTAGGGGCAGATGCAGCCCTTATGAAAAGGAAGCCCTAACTTAGGTTATCATAAGCATCAGTGAAAATATGAAGACTTTAAAGGTTATGTTAATCATCTGCAAACTCATAGTTCATTAAATGCATAAAGTGACCATAGATTAGAGAATTTATTTTCTAATTTTTTAGTAAAAGCCTACTTGCCTAAGTCTAACGTTTCTTAAAGCTACGTTTGAAGCCTTCTGAAGTTTTCTTCATCTTGGCTACTGTGTGAAATATCCCATTGACATTTAACATCTAGCTCGACTATAAATAATGAAGACCGTAGGCTCCAATATTTTTCTTTCAGAAAATGTGAGATTGGATTAAGTGTACCTAATGGATTTTTAAAACATCCTAAATATAGAGCTTGTTAGATAACTTGGTCATTTTGCCAAAATATGGTTGAGGAAAGGGAAGAAGCATTGCAGGATTTGTTGGCCTATGGATATCCCACATTCTTATCTAAATTGTCTTGGGACCATTGACTAAAATTAAAGCATTTGGACCCAGAAAACCTTTACCTTTCTCCCCAGAGAGTACTTCCATCTGCTACAGAATTTTCGTTTTTCCTGGGTCATCATTTTGATTTTCTGGGTCCCTTAGGGCTGTGTTTCAAGATTTGTGTGGGCTGATAGCCAAGACGGAATTTGCTTATTAAAGAATCAACCTACGGAAAATTTAATTTCAAACACGGAGCACTTGTTTAAAATGGATTACAAACATCTTATCCATAGGCTGCAAATAGAGTTTATCTCCTTTCTCTAATTTATTACAGAAAGGTTAACTAGAGAACAAAATTAGAATAGTTTTGTCTTAGGGATTTTTTTATCTCTACGAATGTTATCTGGTCTACCACTCAAAGTGGAAACTTAATTTGCGAGTGTGTGCAACTCTCTTTATAGCTCTCAGAAATATTTTACTCTTAGCTATGAAATCAAAGACCTTCTTTCATGTTTCACTGTGATATGAGGTGATGCGCGGGACTTTATAGTTCACAGAGGCAGGAGAAAGCAAGCTTTTTTTTTTCTTCCCACATACTACATTTTTATATACGTGTTTCTATTTTACTGAATTGTCTGTGGAATTGGTTATTGCTGATCACCGTTTACCATCAGAGAGAGAGAATAATAATCCCAGGTCAATGAATTACAGTGTAAGGCCCATTATGGAAGCCAGAGTCGTCTTTGGCAGCCTTTTGATATTTCCTTCATCTCTGGCTGCTGAGGCCAATACTGCCAAAGACCAGGCCCAAGACTTAATTGTAGAATTGGCGGAACTTCTTAGAAGGGCTGAATTGGCAGCCTCACAAAAACATCTGCACCAAAGTCTAGTAGGAAGGAGACCCTGGGGCTAGGGTCGGGGTCTCCTGGGCAGGTGCACCTGAGAACCTGAGACTCCTAGGTTCTTCTGGAACTTGTGGGCCTGCAGAAGTAGTCGACTGCCCTTCATAGAAGATGGTGGCTTCCCTGTGTTCCCATGACCGGGTCTCAGCTAAAGCAGATGTCTTGCCAGAATCTGCTTCTCTTCCTTAGGGTCTGTCCCCACCTCCCACCTTAGCCACTAGATCAAGCCTGGGGCACATTTCAGCATGGCATACGGGGCGAGGATGGCCCTGCCAGTTTGGAAGAAGGATTACTCACAGAAAGGGCTGGCCTGGTAATCCACACCAGCAAGGACTGGGAGAACGTGCCTGAGAGTGGGGCGTGACAGAAAGCTGTGAGAGGATGTTGGAATGCAGGACTCTTCTGTTATTGGCAGTCAACAGAATGTCCTCTCTTGGACAGCCAGTTCTCTAAGCTGCTGTGATGACTGTCAGAAACTTGGAAGGCATGGTGGCCTCTACATAAATTTATTTTCACTGCAGAAAACTTAGAGTATCAAGAGAAATATTTTTTTAATCCCCTAAATTCCTTTTTGTCCTGTGCCGCAAATTATCGTTATTTCAATCTATTCCTTTCTATACATGGGAACGCTCACATAAAAACACGCTGCAGATATTGAGGTCATACTGTGTGTGTGTGTGTGCGTGTATATATATGTATATATATATATATATATATATATATATATATATTTAATCCTGCCTTCTCAAGAAGTTAACATTATGTTGTAAGTATATCCCCCAAACACTAATAACTAATATTCCTAGAGAGATGGTCACTTTTCACTTCAGCAAAACATTCCATTACCTGATGTCACCGTGGTTGATTCCCAGGACCCTATTGGGATGAAGTGCAGTTAGGTGGCTTGGGGACTTGGTTCCAGCCATGGAGCTGGTCAGGGGTGTGGAGCCTGACAGTTTTGGCCAGTGAGATATGAGGAGAGGTTTGCAGGTGGGGAAGGCAATCTGGAATCGAAGCCCAATCGTCACAGTAATTTTGGGTAAAATTTCTTAGCATTTTTGTAGTATAGACCTTGGGGAACTTGAAAATCCCCTAACTTGTTGATTTCACTGAAATATAATTGCGCATGTCCTCTTCCCAAAGGCGGGTAGGAAGTAGCCATGTGAACAGTTGTGATTGGCTTCCATACAGCAGCTCTTAAATTAACAGGGCAGAGGATAAACTACGAATGTTTTTAAAGTATTTGTCATCATCCATTTGTGACTAAAAAGCCCAGACAAAAACTCTGCAAAAATTAGAAAGCACAGAGTTGCTTCCTGAATGTGCAAATACAAATGTCTCTAGAATGCATAGCCAGCTGCCTATCAAACAGTGAAAAATTAAAGACCTTGGTATTAAAATAACCCGAGGACAAAGAGGCCTGGTGTCACCTCTGGCTTCTAACGTCCTCCTGAAAGTGGGCAAGTGAGAACTCAAGAGAATGTGTTAGAGAAGAAAAGGAAAATGTCATGATCTGTGGATGATAAAATAGTTGTCTGCCTTAAAACCCAGGAGCGTCCACTGAAACTCGGGAGCCAGCAAGAGGTTAATTACACTTGGACATGAAAT
Organism: Nasua narica; assembly: GCA_028533885.1. Classification (NCBI taxonomy): domain Eukaryota; kingdom Metazoa; phylum Chordata; class Mammalia; order Carnivora; family Procyonidae; genus Nasua; species Nasua narica. The sequence goes on along the minus strand of CM052810.1, from coordinate 67,363,011 downwards.
CCATTTATTGAATTCGGTGTTTTTACTTATATCTCAATGGACACTTGTGAAACATAATAGAACTAAGATTCTATTCATCATATAAAAAGCAATAGCTAAAATGCCTAGTGCAGTGCCTCATGTATGGTAGACATGTAGATATTTTTTGAATGAATAAAAAATAAGACAATATGCCAGCACCTATATTTAGGTGTTAAAAGCCTTTAATAAATAGGCATTCTGTATTCTTAGACGGGCAAACAGTATCAAGATGTCCTAGTCTAATCCCAATGAAAATTATAAGGAGTGTGTTATTTATAAGGATTGTGTTATAAGGATGGTTATTTTTCTTTCTTTTTTTTTTTTAAGATTTTTATTTATTTATTTGACAGAGAGGAGAGAGATCACAAGTAGGCAGAGAGGCAGGCAGAGAGAGAGAGGGTGAAGCAGGCTCCCCACTGAGCAGAATGCCAGACGCGGGGCTCGATCGGAAAACCCTGAGATCATGACGTGAGCTGAAGGCAGAGGCTTTAACACACTGAGCCACCTAGTCGCCCCGCCCCCCCCTTTTTTTTTAAAGAATAGGCATGGGTTGCACTGCCTTACAGGTTTTAAGGAATAATTAAGGTGAAGAACAGACATGGTGTAGAGTGAGTGCCAGGACAATGGAAGAGAAAGAACAAGGACTCACCTGTTTGGTCGATCCATCATAGATTCGAGTGCCTTCTGTTTGCGGGGCCCGGGGTTACATTGGCGAGGAAGGCAGATGACCTGCTAGCGCTCCTGGGTCTCACAGACGTGGGAGGAAGCCTGTGAGCCCCCGGAGCGCTCGAAGTGTTGCTACAAGTGGGGCAGGTGCTGGGAGAGCCCCGGGGGAAGGGCGCGTGCCTCCTTGTTCTCACCTGAACCCAGGGTTAGCACGTCCAGAATGATCCAAGAGAGAGGTGATAGTGGACCTCTCAGACGAAGCGACTGTTGAATTGCAGCCTGGAGGACGAGTAAGGACTGGCTGCAGGCGGGCCGAGGGTGGTGCCGGAGGGGCGGGACAGCTGGAGCCTCTTTTGAGGAGGGACCGAGCAGAGCGGTGGGTGGAGCCTGCAGGGCGGAAGTGGGGGAGGAGCTGGAACCGGATGGCGAGCTGCAGCCAGATCCCGGGGAACACCGAGTCCAGGCTGGGATCTCGACCTTTGTTCTAAAGGGGGTGGGAAGCCCGCACGGGGTTCTAAGCCGAGGATGGCTGAATCTAACTGCGGTATTTTAACGGAGCTCTTGCTCGTATGTCTAGCCCACAGCTCCGTGCATACAGGAGTTCCTCACCCTCCTGGCCGTGTGCCACACCGTGGTCCCCGAGAAGGATGGAGATAACATCATCTACCAGGCCTCCTCCCCAGGTGAGGGCTCCGGGCTGCGCGTGCCCCGCTGTCCCCTTCTCTGGAGACATGGGTGTTTGCCGTTACTTATGAGGGGTGTGATGGGACGACGTGCCCCGCAAAGACCTCACCGTTTGCTTCTGGCCTCGTGCGGTTTACAGGTATGGTGACAAGTGATAAAGCCCCAGAAAGGTGGTGCTGAGCCCTCCTGACTCTAACACTGGGACAGCAGGGTGAGACCCCTGGCCATCTTGCACCTCCTAGCAGAAGACCCTGCACTAGATAAAACTGAAGGGAGAGGAAGCGCTGGCTTCTTTGTTCACCCTCCACCCACCATAGAGCTTCCAACTGCTGGTGGAACCAAGCTGGGTCCTAACTCTTGACCCCCTTCCTGGGGCTCTGAATCCCACGGCACCAGCACTGAAACACTGCCTCACTCAGAGAACATGTGTAGTCAGAGAGCCGTGGGAATGATTGCCTACGTTCCTTAGGGAGAACTTGACTCCCACCGAGAAGAGCAGGTATGCCATCACTCCTGTCCCAAAGACGTAGTTTTAGCTCCTGTCTTCCCACCTAACGGAAGTGCTGCCCCCAGGACCCTGGGGCTGGGAGTGATGGAGTGCCTCCTCTAGCCAGGCCTCTCCAGCTGCTGTGGGTTTGGTTAATTTGAAAAAATAACATGTGCTCGGCAGGTTTCTACCATTACCTGTGATGAGTCAATGCTTCGTTAACTCTCTTGACAGATGAAGCTGCGTTGGTGAAGGGAGCTAGGAAGCTGGGCTTTGTCTTCACGGCCAGAACACCATACTCGGTCATCATAGAAGCAGTAAGTGACAAGCCCGGGCACCTCTTCTCCTTGTGCATCACCGACTGTTTTGAAGACTCTGTGTTTGAAATAGCAATATCCTGCTGGAAACAGGATAGCTACATTTTTTTCTTTCTTTCTTTTTTTTTTCCTGTTAGAAACTAGATCCGTGGCGAAGCTGCTGGTATCACATGATTCTCTCAGCCTACTTGTGTCGTGTTTGTGTTGCAGGCACTTTTCTCTCTCGGAGATGCTTCCCCACGAGTCTTTCATTCGCTGGTGTGGTTTGTGGTACCGAAGCTAGCGAGCCTGCTCTTTGTTCTGCAACGGTCGGGGGAATAGCCACATGGCCCACTTGAGTGGAGGGTGGGCTCTGCGACTCTTGTCTTTGTGGCCTTGGCACCTGGAGTATTCGCACAGTAGAGCCCTTGGTGCACTGGCTTCAGTCTCCCCGGCTAGGGGACAAGCGAGTTGGCACTGACGATCTCTGTCATCTGTAGTTTTTTTCTTTTCCTTAAGGTCAAGGAGGTTTCTTTATTTTATGATTGCTTTTTGAGTTCCCCTGCTCAGGGAGTTCGAGGGAGAAATTTGGTGATAGGAAAAAAAAAATTGGTGATGTAAATCAAGAATAACATCCAATAATAACACTTGAGGTGGGCAATGGGGGAAATTGCTGGTTAGGACTGGCAGGGCGCTGGCATGTTTAATGCTGACCAGAGGGGCTGCGTTTTGTTACAGGATGGGTTGATGAGGGCCTGGAGGCGGTTACTGCCTTCTCTTCCCTCTGCCTTCTTCCACCGCTCCATTTGAGGCAGATTCATGGATGAGAACAGTTTTTGCCTTCATGCATCCTTCTGTCTGTAGCCCTTGTTGATGCATTTGAAATTCACTTCTAATTTACATAATAAATTGTTATTCCTGACCTAGTGGTACTCCATTTTTCTTGCACTTATATGCAAAACCTAGAAAACATCAGACATTGGCATTTCTTGGCACTTTCAGGTTCATGTTTTCTGGAGCACAGAGATCAAATCATAATTATTTTTATTTTAAAGTAGAACCAGGTCACTGACCGGGTATTGAATTTCCTTCATAGAAGCTTCTCATAAATGAAGTCTTTACCCCCTTCAGTTTAAGGAGACTCATAACATTCGCTATAGGATTTTCTGTCCTATGGGTGCCGCTGTTTTCTCTGGGTTGCTGTGGCGGGGACTGGGAGCGGGTGTGGACTGATGGGACACAAGTGGGAGACACGAGGAGAGCATGGCTGCTTCTGCTTTGCTCACAGTACCGGATAAATATGGAGTTCTAGAGAGAGAGCCCACTGGCGTTGTCGTCATGGCAGTAGATGCTGACCAAAAGTGGATTGGCGCCTCTTTGTCTTTTTATTAACCTTTTAAGGCCATGTTTCCAGGAGTAAATAAGACTACCTGGTTCATACAGTTCATAATAATAACTATAAAATCCTATTTAACCATAAATACCAGAGTATCTTCAAACCACGCATTCTTGAGTTGGTTACCAGCTATTTACATGAAGTGGCCCCACTGGTCATCTTAATGTCCGGGTCTGTGGGCTACACGTGGTTGCACGGCGGTTGATGGGCTAGCAGAGAGGGGTTGGCTCCTGGCAGTCACAGCGCTTGTGCTGATTGGGCGCATTTCTGAACGGGCATCTGGCCAAGTTGGGACAGGCCGAGGAGAAAGAACTGGTGGTTGCAGATGGAAGGGAATAAAGACCAATGAAGGCTGGATGAGGGGAGTCCCTGGTTGTATTTCAGGGTGTGTGGAAAAGGGATGGGGAGTCGGGGACAGGGCAGTAATAATGGGTCGGTGCTGCTGCGTGTCATCGTACACTTGGTAGTTTGCACGTTGCTTCATTCATTACTTTTCTCAAACCTCGGGGACAGGTGCTAACCACCATTCCTAAGGAAGCCACACACTTAGTGGCAGACATAGGATTCAAATTCACAAGGAACTCCAAAGCCCACATTCTTTCCACTGGGATGTATTGGGGAAATAGCAGGTTAGATCAAGGAGTTTGAAAATGGTACACACAGAGTCTAGAATATTCTGGAAAAAATTGAGAATATTGAGTTTCCAACTTTGAAGAACCTGAACAGAAATAACATTTGATTAATTGCCCTAGAATCTTATGTAGATCCATAATCCTTATTTCTAAATCTAAAATCCAAATCCAAGAAACTTTGAATTTGGAAAGTTTTTCCCACATATTTGGGGACTTTGGCATTTGGCAGCACAATATAACCAGAATTGACATGAGGTCATTTGTGGTCTTAAGAATCTCAGTGTGAATAGTCCTACATTTTGCTGTAGAAAATTGATGAGTTGGCTTACAGGGTGTTGCCCCAGGTCCCCCTGGGGGGAATTATGGCACATGGTGTATGCATACATTTTTATATAAAATGTGTCAAATTCTGAATTCAGAAGCATGACTTGCCCCAAGGTTTTAGGCAGACCTGTGTAGCTTGTGTCCTGTGTTTTCCCATATTGGAAGGGACTAACTATGTCAGCCGCCTGTTTGACAGCCTGAGAAGAACGAGAAGCTTCTACCAGAAGGGGGAGCTATGACCCCACAGGACTGCCTCGTGGGGAAACCATAGTTGTTGGAAAGGCCTTTGCAGGGGGATAGGAGGAGAGAATGAGGTGGAGAGGAGGGAGAGAGGGAGAGGGAATATGTGTATGTATGTGTATGTATTATAGAGCAATAGAGAGAGGGGATATACGTGTATGTGTATTATATGCTATGAGAGAGAAAGTCCTGGAGGGACGGGAGATGTATATACGGAGAGGTTTGTGATTGGGGAGACTGCAGTTTTGAGATTTTAATACTTTGCACCTCAGATAAGAGCCTGCTTTTCTTTCTTTAGATGGGACAGGAACAGACATTTGGAATCCTTAACGTCCTGGAATTTTCTAGGTATGTTTCTCTTTCATGCACTCAAAATAAAATACTTCCATATATATTTAACAATGTCAACATGGTGTTTGCAAGATTGTGTAACATGATTAAATACAGTACCTGAGTATTAAATTGAGTAAATATATCTCCACAAGCTCTCTCCTCTCTGGAATTTATGACTTTCATTAAATAAAGCGAAGTAGGTCATTTCCCCCCCCCCCCCCGAATGAAACCTTATGCTTCCATATCCTCCTCTTTAGATTTCCAGACCTGCTCTTCTGGCATCGGCAGCTGCAGACATGTCTGCATAGTTTGGAGTATGTGATGAGAGCCCTGTTTCTGTTGGTCTTTCCCACGTCCCATGAGGTCCTGCCTCGTGCTCCCTCTGAGTGCTCTCATGATGCCCGGCCTGGGAAACTGATGAGCGGAGGCTGATAAGATCAGTCCACATCCCATCAGAGGCTTTGTCCGAATCGGGCAGTTCTCCTGTATATATTCCAGCTCATTCTTCCCCAGTGTGGTTTATTTAAGACCCAGGAATATTTGGGCCTGCTTTAATGACTGGCTTCCCTTGTCATTAAAAAAAAAATCTTCATATTTTGTTTCCTTCTTAACATTGAACTCGATGTCCATACTAGAGCAAGATTCTATTGCTACCTCAAAATCATGTTTTCCCATTAGTAAAATTGGGGTTTTTCAATAACCTTTGTTAAATGATTCACACGTTATTTCCTCTGTCTGCTTTAAAGCTGTTTGAAAAAGATCAATTTTTAACCCTCTTGAGGGAAATGCTTTCTAGCCCTAGTCTTTGGTTTTAGGACTGTAAACTTGAGCTTTGGTGGGTCAAGAGCCCTTGAGGATGGGCGTTCAGAGGGAAAGAATGATGGTTGATAACAGTAGTGGTTCAAATAGGGGAGCAGGGGCAGTGTCCCTGTGTGTGGAGGTAAGGAACCCACCAAACGTTGCTCCAGACTTTTGTGCCCCATCTCTTGTGGATGTCCTGGAAACTCTGCTACTCTGTGGCTGTTGTAACTGGGACCAGCAGTTATTACAGGGATAAGGAGGAGGAAAGGGAATTAGGTTAAAACAGGTGACCATGGATAGAGACATGAGGATGTATTAAAAACTTCTGGGAGAATACAAGAGAGTGCCAAGTTCTTTTGTAGTTATAGCGGTGGTTCTATTTTGTCTTAGTTGACTCTTTTCCCAGTTGCCACTAAATCCTGACAACACTCCTTCGCATTACTTGGTGGCAGCCTTGCTTTATACATTTAGAAACTGAGATGCTGGGTTAACAACTTCGCTGAGAGTACCTGGCTACTAGGTAGCTGAGAGAGAACTCAAATCTAGGTCAGACAGAGTGCTGTGGGTTAGGATGTGGGAATTTACACAAAGCTGGAGAGAGAATATCCCTCAGTCTTAGGAGCTAGGAGTCCGTTGGGAATCCCCTTACAGGGGTGGGTGGTCTGGGGCCCACCGTGGTTGGGATGGGTTTCAGGAGGATGAAATGTCTGCAGAAGGCATGGGACAGAAGGTGCAAGAAAGAGCGTGGTGTGTCATCTGGTGCGTGGGAGGCCTGCAGGTGACTGGGAGGGCTCGTGGGGGATGAGGCCGGGCTGCAGAGGTGAGTGGAGGTCAGTAAGAACTGGGATCTGTAGGCAGTGGGGAGCCATTGAAGGTTCCACGAGTGAGCATGGGTCACGATGAAAAAAGAATGCTGAAGTGTCCATCCTGGCATGGGGAGAGCAGTACTAAGGCATACTTCAGTGGCGAATCAGGAGTGTTCTATGAATTTCTAATTTTTTTCTACTCCAGGTTAACAGAAGACACAATAAGGGGCTTTCGGACTAAGTGGATTTATAGTGAAGCTTCCCCTCTGCTCCTTACCGGGCAGATTACTAATATTTTGAGCTGTAAAGTAACACTTTTACAGAGTATTATGAGGAGTAAATTCAATGTGCATAATAGTTGGTCAAATAGTCTATTTCTGCTCTCCTACTATATAAATAGCTATACTAGGGAGTTTCCATGGCAGGGAAAAATAGGCTTTGTCCATTATATATAAATAGAAAGAGTAGGAGATATACAATTAAAGTCCAGCTCTGAAGGGAAAGGTAAGGAAAATGGAGCTTTGCCATTTTTAGGGCTCTCAGATCATCTTTTGATTTTTGGGTGCTTAATCATAGGGCATGGGTCCTACCATACAGACCAATGATGACTTTTTTTCTTTTTTTCTTTCTCTCTCTCTCTTTTTAATCTCTATAGTGACAGAAAAAGAATGTCTGTAATTGTTCGGACTCCTTCAGGCCAGCTTCGGCTCTATTGTAAGGGGGCTGTAAGTACCAGCTAAGCGTCTTACGGGGCAGGGCGCCCTTGGTGGCTCCATTGTCCTGCTGAGTGCTGTCCCCATCGTGCCCGGAGAATTTGCCCAAGGTTGAAGGGCTCTTTCAGATTGACCATAAAATTGACCTGGTAATAAAAGCCCACTGAAGATAGTGGTGGTTCAGGCCAGCGTGGCAATGATGTCCTGTGAAAAGCTTGCTTTTAGCCAATAGTTGGTTTCAGAAACAGCAGTTGGCTGTGTCGTGCGGAATCCTTGCAGCGTGACTTCTGATTCTCATTTTACCACTAGTGGGTTCTGACTTTGGGAAGATAGACTGATTCATATTGACCTGTGATAATCTTTTAAGTACTCTGAGATGGCGCGTGCCTGTTGTGTGTGTGTGTGTGTGCGCGCGCGCGTGTGTGCCCTAGCAGCTATTCTTAGTTGTTGGCGGTTAGTTTGTCCTCACAGAGAGCTTTTCTGAGCTGTGTTCCTCAGTGTTTCTCAGCTGAACTGGGCTAGGGGCTCCTGCGGGCTCAGGAGGCATGAGTGTATTTGAGCAATTTAGAACACGCCTGTTACCCTTTCCACTCCTGCATGAAGGTGTTCTAAATGTGGGCATGTATTTTGCAAATTTGGGTAAACATTGGCTCCATTGTGTCCCTGATAATTCTCTTGACACTGCCCTTCTCCCCTAAAAGTTATTGTTTGGACACGTCCATACCCGATTTGCTTCCCAAAGCTCATGACTGAATCTGGCCAAGACTGTATTTCTGCTTGCCCACTCAAGTATTCAACACACTGGATAAGCACCATTAAAACAAAGCAGACTGGAAGAATTTAGAATGCAGACTGGATGGTTTACTTAAGGGATTGGCGGTCACAGTGTTTCTCTATTTTATAGGATAATGTCATTTTCGAGAGACTCTCAAAAGATTCAAAATACATGGAGGAAACACTGTGCCATCTGGAATATTTTGCCACCGAAGGTAAGTGAAATTTGGAAATGTTGTTTTTAACTGTTGACATTGTATTTTCCTGTGTTCGTGGTTGATGCTTGGGGGGAGCAGGCGTGTTCTGAACGGACGTGTGTGTTTTATGCAGCCCTTGGCTTGCTTCATAGGATATACTTTCCTAGTGCCACCCCCGATGCCCCTCCCCCCCGGGTTCTGTGCCTATGGCAGTGACAGATGTGCGCCATGTCCACGCTCAGCTCCCTGTCTGGGACCCTGCTGACTCCTCACCCGGGGTACGGGAGGGACAGGCAGGCGGGCTCACGACCCATAGAATCATTTTGTAGTTATTGTTCCTCTTCTCAGAAAACTCATGAGGTTATTTCCTCTGTCCTCTTGTTATCCTTATGACATTGGCTTATCCATGACTTGAGGAAACAATAATTCATTGAGCCCGCAGAGACTAAGAAAGGAGTTCTCTGAAAGGCCTCAAATAACACTGATGTCAGGGTTTCCAGCAAGGGGACGTGATGAAAGCTGGAGCCTGGCAGGGGTGCCGACTGCCGTTTTTTCACCTTCGTGCATTCCTGGGGCTGTGCGCGCGTGCGCGCTTCTGCACATGCGCGTCTGCTGGAAAGCCCGGATCTTCCGCGTGATGGCATGCTGGGCTTTTACTGCCGTCTTGAAATGTACCCAGTGCCGCCTCTACTCACTGATGTCTGCCCCCTGCACATGCGCAGAGGGGATGCCCAGCTCCCGTGCTTCTCTGCAGTGGGGAGTTCACTCTGTGGCTTCCACGTACTCTCAGATTTATACACGCGGTGGTTTACAGCAAAACGCCCTAGAGTTGTTCTTCAATTCCCTTTCTAGATGCGTGAAAGTTGAATTAGAGTGACCTAAAAAGCAGACAGTTTCTTTAATTTTTTTTGAGCATGCTTGTTGAAAATGGAGCCACATGATGTCACCTGGGAGGCAGGGTTGCTTGCTTCCGTCGCTGTATACACTGTGGCTGTTTTGCAGGCTTGAGGACTCTGTGTGTGGCTTATGCCGACCTCTCTGAGCATGAGTATGAGGAGTGGCTGAAAGTCTATCAAGAAGCCAGCACCATACTGAAAGACAGAGCTCAACGGCTGGAAGAATGCTATGAGATCATAGAAAAGGTAATGACATGCGAGACAGCTGTTGCATGCCCAGTGAGGGGCTCTACCAAGTGATGAACAAAGTCTTCGGACAGGAACCGTTTCACTCTATAGCCATGTTCCCTTTTCCTGTACTAACCATTAGCTTTTAACGAGGTCTTTCTTTGCTTTAAGAAACACTTGGTTTTTATGGGCTACCTGGAAGGCCGAACCACCTTTAGCTAAAGCGTTAATGGTATCTTAAGAAGTATCAGGTCAAAGACAGTGTCAGTGACTCTCAGGGTTTACCTAAGATTAGGCTTAATGAGATCCCTTACCCTATTGAGTTACAGGAGCATTCAGAGTGCAGAGGCTGGTTGGACTTTGTTCATTCTAAGCATTTTCACACTTATTCTAATAATAGCTACCTTTGCCATTGCTACTCCCTGTTGCCTACTTTGACTTTTTGTTGTTGTGGCGGGCCTTTGCAGTTTATCCCAAAGCATTAGGTAGCTTTCTAGGTATTGAATTCCCTCAAATCCAGCAGCTGAATTTCACGTTTTTTTCTGGTTCATGTTGGCAACCATTGGCCCATTCATTTTCCAGTTTCTAGAACTCTGAAATCATTAGCTTTTCTCATTCTTTGTGTTTTTTAAAATTACTCTTGGCTTTTTTTTTTTAATACTCTCTTGTAGTTTGGGTTTTATATTTACTTGTTTGTCACTTTAATGGAATTTGGTAGGAGAACGGAATTCAAGTGTTTATTTTCTCTGCTTTATTGGAAATAAGGAAAATTGCTTTTAGAATCAGGAAACGATTGCATAGGTAATGGACCTGGGCAGCAACAACCAGAGGTAGTTCTGTTTTCCCACAGTCAGGTAATCAAGCTATGGCGCCCTATCACAGGGGGACTCAGGGGAGGTAGGTGCTGTGTGCAGCGGCTTTGGAATCTACCAGGCCAGCAGGCAAGGTACGGGCTGCTGGGGGCTTCCACCTCCCAACATACCCACACCCATCCTCACTGTGAACTAGGCTCTGTGGGCCTGGAAGAAGTTTAACAGGGACAACATTTGATAGCTTCTCAATCTTAAGATACTTTGGTATTTTCATCTCTGGCTGTTGAAATATTAGCATTCGCTGCCCCTTAGCCTTGTATCGTCACATGAGTGCCATCATTTAGAATCAGTTCTTCTCCTGCGTTAACCATAATATAATATGTACGTTACTCATCAGTGGAGTGAGAGGGGAAAGAAAGCTCACCTCCTGTGAATATGTTCAGGATAACTTGCCCATGTGCTTTTCCTGCTAGGTGAATTCTATTCTAACATGCCCATGGTCCAAGAAATAAATGATGAATGCTGGGTTGCCTGTGTGTTTCAGGTGATTTTCATATTGCAAATAGTTTCAAAATGCCACGCATCAAGATATCATTAATTACCTGCAAACGAAGGTCTAGGGTAGAGGAAATAAGAGAACTGTGGGAACATTTTGGCTGCCTTTTGGGGTCAGTTTTGTCACTGACGTTGCTCTTAAGTATGTACCAGTCTGTAATCAAAGTTCTTTTTCAATCTAGAATTTACTGTTACTTGGAGCCACAGCCATAGAAGATCGCCTTCAGGCAGGCGTTCCAGAAACCATAGCAACTCTACTGAAGGCAGAAATTAAAATCTGGGTGTTGACAGGAGATAAACAAGAAACTGCAATTAATATAGGTAATTTTAAAATTTTCTGTTGTTAGTTTTGTATTGTTTTTAAAGTGTCTGGTAGAGGTGCCTGAGGCTTCCTCAAATGCATTGACAGATGATGTTTTAAGGCCAAGAAACATTTACCTGAATCAAATGAGGATGCTTTTGAGCGTTATCTGCCTGTGATGAGCATTAAAACTCTGTCTCCCTGAATTTTATTAAACATACTTATATGCGATACAGAATTCAAGACTTGACAACTTTTTCTTACTGCTTTCCTCACAAAATTGTAGTCTGAGACTAAGATCATCTTTTCACTAAGTTTAATATACATTATAATTTTAAATAATTGTAACCACTTGAATGATTTTACCAACTACTGGGTCTTCTAAAAGTGTTGTCTCTTTCTTTCCCTTCCCTGTCTGGGTTGGTGACCTCTTTGCTTGCTAAACAGCATGGAAATGAAAATTGGAGAAAGGGAATTTTAAGTGCAGAAAACTTACATGAATGTTAAAGAGACACATTTTGAGTTCGAAAGGAGTTGAAATGACTAATTTTAGAAGGTCTGATTTTGGTTATTGAAGTTGCTTTCAAGTTACCGGGCGCTTCTAGCCCCATTACAGCATAAGAAGCCCCAGTGCAGGTGTGATCAAATGAGTGTGTAAGGAATGAATGTGTAGGGAATGAGTGTGTAAGGAATGAGTGTGTAAGGACCGCTTGACTTATAACGTATTTACGGAAGTAGACTGTGTCACAACTCCCCTCAGAAAGAACACACTGGAACCTCCAAATTTAAGTGGCTGTTGCCCTATTTGGTGCAGTCTCCTTGGAATGTTACCTGTTGAATCCAGATGTGCCCCCTTCTTTAAGCCTTCCTTCTCAGAAGCGGCCCTGTCTCTCAGATCACCTCAGCAGTAAACAAATACCTCCCCTCTGCTGTGAATGTGGTTTCGTTTTGGTAAGCAAGTCACTCAGTTGTTTCAAAGCAAGGTTGTAGCTAGTCACTTGCAGTTTGGGCTCCCACACAAGTGAAATTAAAGTCACAGGTGAATGACACGTGATTCGTGAACAGTCTGAGAAGCTGCAGGTACAGACTTTGTCTATGGATTTGTGTTGTCTTTCAAATGCATGTTTCTGGACAAAAGTCGGACAGCGTTTCTGTGTGGGTGGCTCGCTACTACTGGGAAATAAAAACCCAGAGTGTGCAGCCCTTTGGTGATCCAAAATATCAGCAATATTTTGTAAAACGAAGGTAAACACCTGCTTTTGGTATACTGTCCCCCTCTCTGTGTATATATGTTGTCCCTTCAGGTATGATTTCTCATATAAAGTTGGGTTAAGAAAAAAATCTTTAAAAAAAAAAATAAAGTTGGGCTACACCACCTGCTACTGATATGTGGCTCCTGTGATTCATGTAGGGCACCTAACTGCCCTGCTGCCCTGAAATGCTGACAGGTTAGGGAATGCTTTCTGCTCTCTTAGAGCAATATCAAAGAAGTGAGTAACCCCTCGAGTTAAGATTGCACGATAATGATAAGATCTGGAAAACAGAGCTTGAGGGTTCCTGCTGGACTATTGACCTTTTTACGCTCCTAGCCCCAGACGACGTCCTTAAGTGCTTTCTTGTGTTTGCTGTAAGAAGTGAGTGTGACTTTGCTGGCATTGTGCTAGCTGGAAAAAGGCCACTGTCCCTCTCACGGCCTCTCTCCCGGATCACCCTGCCCTGGGGGTGGGTGAATATCCCTTTTCCTGCTTGTTCCTTTTGTACCTGAGTGCCTCAGGGTCTAGAGGACTTTGGAATAAACACAAATGAGGGCTTGAAAGTCAACCCAGAAAACACAAATGGGTTATAATTCATAAGGGAAAGCTTGACTTGAATGCCATGAGGCTTCTCTGAGCCTTACGGTATAATCGATGCTCCTCCGAAGACTTTGTAAAAGTAACGGTTATATTATTTTGTGCTTTTTTTCAAAGAGAGTGTAGCAACGTTTGTAGTTTTGGTACCAGAAGCTTTTGTTGCCATTAGATATTTTAAAATCGATCTTTCTTAGCAACTACTCTGCAAGACCACAGTGAGATGTTGCATGTTGCTTCCTGCTTATATATAAGCTGATGACTTTGCTGATGTCTTGTCTTCTGAAGGCTCTTTTCTTTTTTTTTTTTAAGATTTTTATTTATTTATTTATTTATTTGACAGAGAGAGAGATCACAAGTAGGCAGAGAGGCAGACAGAGAGAGAAGGGGAAGCAGGCTCCCCGCTGAGCAGAGAGCCCGATACGGGGCTCGATCCCAGGACCCTAAGACCATGACCTGAGCCGAAGGCAGAGGCTTTACCCCACTGAGCCACCCAGGCACCCCCTGAAGGCTTTTTTCTACTCCCATTTTTTTTTTCTAGCGTATCAGAATTCAAACGTAACCTTGGTGTTACTAAGTATGCAGCCAACAGCCAGGGAACTGATATTCTTTGAAAGAGCTCTGTCAGAATTACTTTTTCACTGTGCATTCAGAACTTATTGGTAATCCTGAGCAGTGTTGAGGGATTAAATGTCATTTTCTGATTTAGGTTATCTGTTGAGCCTGCAAATGACGCAGAAGGCTCAGCAAAGGGTAGATGTCAGGACACTATCAGACTTGTCCATGCCAGACCACAGGTGATGGCTATAAGCAGCACGAGGTCGTGTCCCCGATCCAGTATGGATTGTATGCCTGTTTACTGGTCCCGTGTTCCACATCCCCCTGGTAATCTGAGCCACTACTGATCCGTCTTCCATACTACGGATATTCTGTCCATGGTAGTGCATTCTGCATGCATTTTCGGGCTCCCAGAAGATATTTGGGAAGAAGATCAAGTGTCTAGGAGTTCTACTCTGCGAAGGGAGGACGTAAGAGCAAATGAATGGAATGTCTGCTGAGTGCAGCCATCTGCTAGGAGTGCCTTCTGAATTCTGTCTTCAGTCTCCACATACGAATGGTCTTACTGCTCAAGGTGGAAATTCAGCGTTTATAAAGGTTAGGTTCTATTTCATGACCAAGCCGCCATGAGGTCCCAGGGCTCTTCACTTCTGGTGCAGGGCTCTCTTTAAACAGATTCACAGCTTTCATAAAACTGTTGTCTGAAATTCGAAGAATGGGGGACAATGGTCCTGTGTTCCTGCCGTTCCAGCATATACATTGTTTTCCTATGTCAACGTCCCTGAAATTGTGATGTCTTGTTAACTGTTGACTCTTTACGATTACTCACATTGTCCTAGTGGTACTTATGGTAAAAGATCACCTTTGGAGGTGACAGTTGGTATGTGGGGTTGTTGGCTCTCCTTGGCATTGGTTTTATCTATCGTAGTTTAAGAAGCGTTTGTAAGGGACACCTGGGTGGCTCAGTCGGTTAAGCGCCTCCCTTTGGCTCAGGTCACGGTCTCAGGGTCCTGGGATTGAGTCCCACATGGGGCTCCCCGCTCAGCAGAGAGCCTGCTTCTCCCTCTGCCTGCTGCTCCCCTTGTTTGTATTGTCTCTCTTTGACAAATAAAGAAATAAAATCTTAAAAAAAGAAGCATTTGTAAAATGTAACTTTTAGTTTATACCTTGTAAACATTTAGTCAAATTAAGTTCCAGAGTATTTGGAGCCAGTGAGTACTATATAGACAGTCTTCTTGCCTGTGGATTTTAGGTAGTTGGAAACTGGCATGGTGCCAGAATCATACTGCGCTGGGCTTGAATTTATGCTAACTAGTTGTGTTTCAAGGAGTTGACAATTTTCTTTCTTAGCTTAAAGATTTGGCATCCATTAGTCTAAAGTGAAATTTCAGATATAGCCTTTGTGAATCATGTCATTTCCTTCTTACCACTGGGTAAGACATCTATTAAATAGGTGGACAACAGATGTGAAGTCCACAGAATCTATAATTTTTTTTTCTAACGAATGTAGGATTAGTCAGAACAAAATCCATTTTAAAGTCATTAAGTGGGAAAGAGCTTTCCTTGAACCATGTCTTAGTTGTTGTGATTCATCATTTAATATTTTTTTTTTAAAGATTTTTATTTATTTATTAGAGAGCAAGAGACTGAGAATGAGAGGGGAGAAGGTCAAAGGGAGAAGCAGACTTCCCGCAGAGCCGAGAGTCCGATATGGGCCTTGATCCCGGAACTCCGGGATCATGACCTGAGCCGAAGGCAGTCGCTCAATCAACTGAGCCACCCAGGCGCCCCATCATTTAATATTTTTAAACCATTTCTTAGTTTTAGAGGTTTAATTTTTAAAAGTGGGTAAATATGGTGCTGCTCCTATTATTGCCTAGTGTGTTGAAAGGAAGACCAGTTTGTGTTTTCAGTGAAGCTGGACATCGTTTGGTGGTGATCTCAAATTGAGTGTTGTTTTTCACAAAAAAGTCAGACATGTTATTTCTTGATTACCTGCAGCTGGCTATTCGAGCTCACATTCTTTCCCTAATTGGGGCATGTGTTAATTATGAGACAAAGCAGAGGGGAACATAGATGAGAAATTACTAATTGTGCAGGATAGATAGCAAGTATGACTGGTGTTCATAATAGATACTGAGTGAATGTGAGCTAGAATTGAGTCCTCTCTGTCAGTTTTTTTTTTAATAT
>CM052810.1:67323243-67346754 GCA_028533885.1 Nasua narica | reverse complement strand
TACCTGGTTTGGGGATCAGGGTTACGCTGGCTTCATAGAAAGAGTCTGGAAGTTTTCCTTCTGTTTCCATTTTTTGAAACAGTTTCAGGAGAATAGGTATTATTTCTTCCTTGAATGTTTGGTAGAAATCCCCAGGGAATCCGTCAGGCCCTGGACTCTTGTTTTTTGGGAGGTTTTTGATCACTGCTTCAATCTCATTACTAGATATTGGTCTATTTAGGTTGTCAATGTCTTCCTGTTTCAGTCTTGGGAGATTATGGGTTTCCAGGAATGCATCCATTTCTTCTAGGTTGTTTAGCTTATTGGCATATAGTGGGCAGCATAGATATTTTAATGATATTTATTCTTCTGATCCTTGAGCATGGAATGGTTTTCCATCTTTTTGTGTCTTCAGTTTCCTTCGTAAGTGTTCTGTAGTTTCTAGAGTATAGATCCTTTACCTCTTTGGTTAGGTTTATTCCAAGGTATCTTAAGGTTTTTGATGCTGTTGTAAATGGAATCAATTCCCTAATTTCTCTTTCTACAGTTACATTGTTTATAGGAAAGCCACTGATTTCTCTCACTGATTTTTTTTATCCTGCCATGTTACTGAATTGCTGTATTAGTTCTCATAATTTAGGGGTGGAGTCTTTTGGGTTTTCCACATAAAGTATGTCGTCTGCAAAGAGAGAGAGTTTGACCGCTTCTTTGCCAAATTGAATACCTTTCAAAACACGTCTCCAAAGGCAAGGGAAACAAAAGCAAAAATGAACTTTTGGTACTTGATCAAGATAAAAACCTTCTGCACAGCAAAGGAATCAGTCTACAAAACAAAGAGACAACCCACAGAATGGGAGAAGATATTTACAAATGACACAAAAGGGAGGTATCCATGATCTATAAAGAACTTCTCAAACTCAACATACAAAAAATGATCAAGTCAAAAATGGGCAGAAGACATGAACAGACAATTCTTCAAAGAAGACATACCAATGGCTAACAGACACGTGAAAAAATGTTAAACATCATTATCCATCAGGGAAATTCAAATCAAAACCACATTGAGATACCACCTTATACCAGTTAGAATGGCAAAAATTAACAAGAAACAAATGTTGGAGAGGATGTGGAGAAAGGGGGGCCCTCTGACATTGTTGGTGGGAATGCAAGTTGGTCCATCCACTTTGGGAAACAGTATGGAGATTCCTCAAAAAGTTAAAAATAGAACTATCCTATGACCCAGCAATTGCACTACTTAATATTTACTCCAAAGATACAGATGTAGGGAAAAGAAGGGCTCTATGCACCTCAATGTTCATAGCAGCAATGTCTACAATAACCAAACTGTGGAAGGAGCCGAGATGCCCTTCAACTTCATCCACATGCCCTGGATAAAGAAAATGTGGTCCATATATACAATGGAATATTACTCAGCCATCAGAAAGAATGAGTACCCAACATTTGCATCAACATGGATGGGACTGGAGGAGATTATGCTAAGTGAAATAAGTCAAACAGAGATAGACAATTATCATATGGTTTCACTTATTTGTGGAATGTAAGGACGAGCGTTGAGGACATTAGGAAAAGGAAGGGAAAAACGAAGGGGGGAGGGCGCCTGGGTGGCTCAGTTGGTTGAGCAACTGCCTTCGGCTCAGGTCATGATCCTTGAGTTCTGGGATTGAGTCCCACATTGGGCTCCCAGCTTCGTGGGGAGTCTTCATCTTCCTCTAACCTTCTCTCCTCTCATGCTCTCTCTCACTTTCTCTGTCTCTCAAATAAATAAATAAAATCTTTAAAAAAAAACAAAACGAAGGGGGGAAACCGGAGGGGGAGATGAACCATGAGAGACTATGGACTCTGGGATTCAAACTGAGGGTTTTGGAGGGAAGGGGAACTGGGGTGATGAGTGAGCCTGGTGATGGGTGTTAAGGAGGGCACGGATTGCATGGAGCACTGGGTGTTATATGCAAACAATGAATCGTGGAACACTACATCAAAAACTAATGATGTACTGTATGGTGACTAATATAACATAATAAAAAATTATAAAAAAATAAGATAAAGATAAGATAGGCATGTTCCCTGCCAGCAGTCCTTTTTAACATTATACTAAAAGTGCTAGCTCCAATGTGACAAGATAAAAGGCAAAAGGTATGAAGATTAAAAGAGATAACTTTCATCAATAATATGTAGTATGATTGTCTACATATAAGATGCAAGAAAATCAACAGATGAATCATACTAGGAGATAAGACAGATTGCCAAAATGGATTTTAAAAGAAAACAAAACATTATAGATAATCGAAGGGCTGTTACTTCTTTCGTTTGTCACATTGCCTGAGAGAAAACCAGCCTCTGGAATTGTTTATACCTTTGCCATACCTGTGTACATATCCATAAACTACATATAAACTTATTTTGGATTTTTCATGTTTACGTAAATGAAATAATATTGTATGTATCTTTGTGCTGTTTGCTTTTTCACTCGTTCTTAACATTTATGTTCATAAATTTAGTTCTAGCTAGTTGTATGGTACTTAAAACTTGGTGGTAGACATTTTGGATTGTTTTGCATTTTTTATATTATCAGAAGTGCTGCCGAAAACATTGTAGGTGCTTGTCTCTTAGGTACGTGTGTAGGAATCTATCAGATATGTGCTTAGAAACAGAAATTGAGTTATGGAATACTACCTCATTTCTCACTAGAGTGGTTCCTCCAATTTCATTTTCTGCAGGGGTGTGTGCAAATTTTTATTGTTCCATATCCCCATCAACACCAGTGCTCAGTCCTTCATGCAAAAGGAAGAACAAGATGTCCATTTTTTGTGCTATCTGTGCCAAAGACTGAGGGTCAGTTTTCAGTGAACTTACTCCTACTGCTTATTGGCTATTTGGGAGAAAAATCTACAGCCAGTTACTTCACCCTGATTTACCAGAAGTGTACTCATACCTGTGTGAAGAATTGATATCAGTGTTTGGAATGTTTTCTTCTTACAGGTGTTGAACCCAGTATGTCCTATTAACTTTTTGATGGCATTTCCCCCCTCCTTCTTTTGTTGGTGAGATTGTTCTAGAGCAACCCTTTTTGTCCCAAATGAATGAACATGAATCCTTTCCTTGTTTTCTATTCTTTTTGTTAAGTTTAAATTCCAGTTAGTTAACATACAGGGTTATATTAGTTTCAAGTGTACAGTTTAGTGATTCAACACTTCAGTATATCACCTGGTACTCGTCGCAAGTGCCCTCCTTAATCCCCATCACCCGTCCTGTTTCACCTAACCCTCTCCCCTCCCCCACTCTTCCCCCGCTTTCTCCCACTCTCCCTCTCCCCCCTACCGAGCTCCCCTCTGACAACCATCAGTTTGTTCTTGTTTTCTACTCTTCGGCGATGACTTCGTGAAATCTAGATTTTCAGAGCAGTAATATTTGGTACAGCTTATCTTGTCAGATTCTCCAAGTCCCTAAATAGTCACCCATTTTGGGATCTCAAGAGCAAAGTGCTACTTCCAGGATGCCTCACTTCTGGAACATTTATTTTGTTTCTGAATCACAAATACTAGGGATCACCCTTTGTTCCTTGAACAAAACGTTAGCCAACTCTGATAGATTGAATTAGCTCACAGGGTACAAATCACTGGGGCCAACGGGCGCATGTGGCTCCTATTGAACATAATAAGCAACCCTTTGACATGCGTGGCAGCTGCTGCCAGAGAATGCAGCCAGGATCTGAGCTGGAGGGTGGTGCACGCGTAATTGAAGCAATAACACAGAGATTAAATATGTAATTGAAAATGATTTTGCAGAATAAAACTGAAGTCTGGTGTATCTTGAAAAGGAAATCGTAGCAGACATATAAATAGCTTACTGTTCAGTTTAATTACAGTTTTAGTAGCAGACAAGACTGAATTGATAAATCTCCACAAAGAGATTCAAGTCTGGCTAAAAGGCCTGCTGCACTTAGGTGGAAATAACAAAAGCTATCATGCCAAGCTGAATGTAAAAAGTTTCACTTCCTTAGAGTTAATTTTTTTGATTATAATTATATGGCAAGTTTTTATTTCATGGCGGTATACAGCTTCTTTAACATTGTCTAGGAGAGTTTGAAGGTCTTCTACTTGTTAGATATTAGGTTTTAGTTTTAGGGGTTGATTATTATATCTGTATTTAAATTTGGGGATGTTCTGTTCCATTGAGTCTATGAGTTATAGTTTTTGTTATTTCATCCTCTCCTTTGAGGATTGACCGGATAGCTTTGTGTGTGGGAAGTGACTTGAAAAGTTTGGCGGAATGAAACTAAAATCTCATTTATCTGACAGAAAAATACTTAGGGACAGAGAAGAGGACTTAGATGCTGACCTTGCAGACTCAACTCTTACTTGGTGCGACCTTGACTTTGTGTTTGATGGTGGTTTTCTTAGGAATTTCTTGAATTTATTTTTGTTAGAGTTCTATTATGAAATTTACTGAATTACTTATATTTTTCCACGGTTTCCTTTCATTTCTGCAGAATTGGAAAGATCGAGCAGTCCTGAGGAGAATGTTTTAAGAAACACCCTTCCTTTTTTATTCTTTCTGGGATTGCCCTCATCAGTCTCAATATCTACACTTAAAATACACCCAACAGATGAGCGACCCATAGAGGGAAGGAGAGGAGAGGGCTTCTTACATTTTTGCAAGATAGCAATTGATGCGATATGTGTGTTTAGAATTTAATATGCCAAGCCTTTTTTATCCATTTAATCTACCAACTCCTCATGACACATTGCTTATATTAGCTAATTTATGGGTTGCCATGTTTATATTAACTTAAATCATATAGAGATGGATTATTGGCTTGTAAGTTATGTGCAAGTCCTTAGCAAATAAGCATGTTAAGTTCATGAGAGCAGTGTTAGAATTTGTGACTAGGTGCCGACCCTATAAAAACGTCTGTAGGAGCTGAAAGACCACCTGAGCGTGGACAGATATTTACAGATTTTGAAAGCAGATTTCTCAACATACTCAATGTATTGATGGCGTAAGTCCCTATGTTTAATTTCACTTAGAATTCTGATTTTGTCCCTCAGTACCTGGGCATCAGTGGCACTGCTCTACACTCTAGGACTTCGGTAATTGTAACTGTTAAAATAGAAAAAACAGGGTTGAGGGGGACTTTGGTAAATGGCCAGGTGCTGGTTAGGAGCATATGCTTTCGCATGTGTGAGCATCATCATGTGAGCTGTCCTCTGAATAGCGAGCTAAGGAATCTGGGCGGACAGTGTTGGGAAAAGACACTGGAGTAGATGGTTCTTCATGCAAGATGTTGTTATTGCTCCACGACCACCTTGATGCTATCCGGAAAGATGTATCGCTTGGGGGAGGGAATGTGCTGGAATGGGTATCAGGGCAGCGAGGTGGCATGCGATCGGCAAATGTTGGCTAGCTTTATGTTTACCTTGTGAGTATACTTGTTTAGGATACTTGAAAACAATCCCGTTAGGAAATTGGTGTGTTTTAAGCTCGAGAACAATGAAGAATTACATTAATGATGATAAAATTTGTTCAAAAAGGGAGATCATGTCCTTCTTTAGAAGTTGTAGGATTTAAGGTTTTGTTAGTAGTTAAAATTTCCTTTTTCAGCAGGATTCCCTACATAAAAAGGTGATGCCTAGGAGTAGTCAGTAGGTGTCTTAAGACCTTGCAGGAACATGTGGAATAACATTCTTTTGGACTGTACCCAACATGCATTTTTATTGGGTTCTTGGATGATGAGAAGGAGCTTGCTTAACCCACCTCTTAGCATTGAAATGGAAAGAACTCCCAATTCTCTAAATGGCAGTGATGTAATTAAAGACTTGAACTCGGTTGGTTTTCCAGTAATGGTAGGTGAGGTCACCCTAACCAGTTCTTATACTGAAAACAAGTACAACTGTTGAATAAAATATTTTTAAAAATACATTTTAAAAAGCATTAAAGAGAAGCATTGAAGAGTAAGGGAGTCTCAGGAAAAACCAAAGGGATTGTGGAACCCAGAGGGGCATGAGGAGTGTTAGAATGATGAAACTGTTTGGTGCTGGGGGCTTTGGAGGGCTGCAGCCCCAGGATAAGAGTGAACTACACATAAACTGGCTTCTTGTGGATTTGACACTGGGTTCTCCTCACCTGTATGGTCTGGGGACCCTCAAGCCATGCATCTCCCAGCAACAAAGACCAATGTTTTTTGAGGGAGATACTCTAGTTGCAAAAAATGAGTTCACTCTCAGAAATAATAAAACACAGGTGAAAACACACCTCACGGAATTAGCACAGAAATCCTGGAAACAAGCTACAAATATTAAAGATAATAGAATAATGAGATATAGAAAATGAAACAGCCATGCTATGTTATAAGAAAAAAAGACAGTAATCCTAAAGATATCTGTAGGGAACAGTAAACTATAAAAGATAGCATAGCAAATATGAGAAATGTTGGAATAGAATTTCTGGGGATGAAAAATACGATAACTGGAAAATTAAATATAACTGGAGAAATACAGTAACCCTCAAGTTTCTGGAAATGAAAAAATGAAAAATTTCAAGGTTAAACAGTGTATTAAACTCTAGAATAGTTAGTGAAGCAAAAGATAGGTAAGAAGTGATCTAGAATAGAGGAAGTGAACAGTTTTTTTCTGTAAAGGATCAGATAGTAAATATTTTAGGCTTTGTGGGCCATGTATAGTCTCTGTTGTATATTCTTTATTTTCATTTTTTTGAAGTCTTTAAAAATGTAAAAAAAAAAAAAACCCTTAGATTAAAAGCCATACTAGAAACAGGCCATGGGATGGATTAGGCTCATGGGTCCTTCTTCCCTGGCTCCAGTCTAGAATACAGTGTAGAGAGGAGGAACGAGAGAAAATACAGAAGAGGCTGAGGCATAAAAGGAGGAGAAAGTTTGCTGTGTGCTTAATCAGTCCTAGAAGGAAAGAAGAGGAAAAAAAAAAAAAATAGGGCAGAGGAAGCATCTGAGGAAATAAAAGCTAGAAATTTTCCAGAAGTGGTAAAGACATCTTTCCACAGATTTGAAAAACCCAATAAATCCTACAGAAGATCAGTGAAAACCTTCTCACCAAGATACATCCTTGTGAAACTACCAAACACCATTTGGCATTTCCAGGCACCAAGCATAAAGCAAGATTTTGAAAGCAGGAGGAGGTATTAGGGGAAACGTAAAGATTACTTCTTTTTTTTTTTTTTTTTTAGGTTTTATTTATTTACTTGACAAAGAAAGAGAGAGAGAAAGAGAGAAAGCGTGCACAAGCAGAGGGAGAAGCAGATTTCCTACTGAGCAGGGAGCCCGATGCAGGACTCTATCCCAAGACCCTGGGATCATGACCTGAACTGAAGGCAAAGGCTTAACCAACTGAGCCACCCAGGCGCCCCTAGAGATTACTTCTTTAGGAGAGACAGGCAGCTTCCCACTAGCAACAGTGGAGCTAGAACATAGTGGAATGGTATTTTCAGTGCTGGAAGGAAATACCTGCTGAGAGCTATAAAGGCAGAAAAATCTTTCAAGAATTTAATTTCAAAACACAGAAACAAAGCTGAGAGTGTGCCACCAGCTGACCCTTACTGAAGGAAATTTTAAAGGTTGCATTTTACAGAGAAAGAGAATAATCCCCGGTGGAACACCTGAGTTGGGCAAAGAAACAAAAAGCAAAGAAAGTGTTAAATACATGATAAAACGTAGGATAAAATTGAATGCATTCAACACTATCTGTAGGAGGCAGTGAAATTGATTTGGAATATAATACAACAATAGCCTACAAATGGAGAAGAGTGGGAAATAGGTGTTCAGAATCCTCTTGTTTAGGAATAGTTTCCAAACACAAACAGTTGGTAGGAATCTTAAGACTAAAAACCATTTACTCCACTTTTAATAGGATAATAGAATAAAACGTTAGAAATAAGCACTGTGAGGCATATTGCTTAATTCCCGTAATCAAGGGGAAAAAAGGAAAATCAGTGAACCAATCATGAACTTTTACTGTTTTCAGTAAAGTTATGTGAAACCATTGAGGGAAAAAGAGACCTAAAATTAACAGCAAAAATCTCAACAATTCAGTATGATCATAAGTTAGTTTGAGGGAGGTTGAGTTGAGAATTAAGCAGTGTGCTTGCTGATGGAAACAGAAGGGTTATTGACATCACTGTCTGGCATCTGTTTTAGCATCTCCCTTGTTGTTAGAATTCTTGGTCCCAGCATCTTCCCCACTAGACTCGGCATCTGGGGAAGTTATCTTTTTCCGGTCCTCTTCCATCTGCGCCCTTCTCCAAGGGCACAAGAAGGTACCTTGAGATGTGTCAGGAGATGTTTACTTCATAATTAGGAAAGATGTTCTTTGTATAACTTTTATGCATTAATAAGTATGACATCTACATAAGCGAATCAATTGTCAGATTTCTTATTCGCTGGGCGAATTGTTGGTGGAGACACAGGAGGACAGATTAGCCATGAGCTTGGCCAGTTTTGATTGAGTCTGTTCATTTCTCTATTTTTATTTTCCTCCACCTTTTCTGCTACTTAGTGTTTTCTTATTGTCTTGGGTTTGTAAAAGCAAAATACACTTATTTTGAAGTATTATCTGAGGCTCAAAATGTCTGTAAATGTTGATCTCGGAAGTTCTTGAGATACCATACAGAGCTCAACAGTCCACTCCTTTTTCTTAAGTATGATTTTCTCGGATTATATTTAATGTACCCTTATTTCTTCCTGAAATATGATTCACAAACAGTAAATTTACCGTAGTGCATTTTTATTCTTTTATTATAAGCCATGTGTGCGTTTGGAGTTTTAGGTTTATGTTTAAAAAGTTCCAAAAAAGGCAACTCTTTTTTCTCTAATCATGTAGGTTTTATTTTCAATTGCATGCATGTGGCAAATACTCATTAACTGTGAGTTCAGTTCATGGGACAAAATGTATTTGCTTTATGTGCTTTCCTATAGGAACCTCACTAGGTCATTTCTAGTTCTGAGTTTGTATTAGAGTAATGGCAATGAGTAAATGATCCAAAATATCTTATATATGTTATCTCTGTGTTTTTCCCAGTGAGAGCTGTTCTTTATAGATTTTCATGGAGTGTGTGTGTGTGTATGTGAGAGAGAGAGAGAAAGGTCCAAAACCATCCTACCATTTTAGAGTGAGCCCATTTTTCTTCATTCTAGCTTGATATTTATCAAATCCAGTCTTGATATCACCAAGAAAACTGGCAGTGGGTGTAGAGGGGCTTGCTTGTGTGACAATAGATTCCCTTCTAGATGTAGGGATTGGTTTTTTACTTGTTTGTTTTGAAGTATTGAAAGGTTGTAGTCAAAATCAGAAATGGTAGAAAACAAATTTGCACTGAATCTTAAGCAAATTTACCCCAAAGTTGGGTAGTCTTTGAAATCTGCAGAGGGCCCTGAATTTTGTCCTGTGGGTATAACTCAATCACACATTTGCCATGCTTTATTATTTTTTTTAAAAGATTTTTATTTATTTATTTGACAGAGATCACAAGTAGGCAGAGAGGCAGGCAGAGAGAGAGGGGGAAGCAGGCTCCCCACCGAGCAGAGAGCCCAATGTGGGACTTGATCTCAGAACCCTGAGATCATGACCTGAGCCGAAGGCAGAGGCTTTAACCCACTGAGCCACCCAGGCATCCCGCCATGCTTTATTTTTTATAAATTAAGACCTTAAGGGAATTTGTATGCCAAGTGGGAGATTTGTAAGTAAGGTGAAGCAGATTTTTGGTAACTGGTTAGTTTCTTGAGAAGAGAAAAGAAATGGGAATAGTCAGAATGAATTAAGCACCAACGCAAAGAGATGATGTGCAGAAGCAAGGAGAAGGGATATCACAAGAAAGAGGGAATGTTGAGATATGAAGTTGCTGTTTTTGAAACCTAGAAAAGTAACAAATCCTATCTTACCCTGCCTTCTTCCCCCTCCCATACTTTAGGAAAGGGTGAAATGATCTCAAGTGTTAATTGTAGGGTCTTTACAGATCTAAGGCATGATATTAGCTGAAGAGAAAAATCATTTTACAATGATGTGCTCTTTTAAAATTAGATGTAAGTCTATTAGAAATCTTTGAAAGCAAACATCTTTAATATTTTGTTAAAATTATGAGCAACTGAATTATAAATATATTCTAAGATGCACTGCTCTCCCCTTCCCCCCACCAAATTAAACTTGAATATAATAGCTAGGACCATGATTTTTTTTTTTTTTTGAAGGTTCTTCTCAGTGGCAAATCAGAGGTGATAAAAGGGTTTTTGTTTTGTTTTGTTTTCCTTTAATTTGTTTTTATTTTTCTTTTTAAGGAAGGATTTGAATGGTAAAAGAAAAATTCTGTGAATTCACTAAATATATATTGTGCTATATAGTTTTTTTACTTGTCTCATTTTCTGATCCTGTTACTGTCTGTTATTATCTCAGTTTCTTTTTTTGTTTTGGTTTCATCACTTTGACAGACTTTTGGATGTTGGTTCGTTTTTACCTTGATGGATATAATACTCTGTTAACTCTTCACGTAGTGTAGGAAGCTTCCCCCCAAATGGTCTAAATCTATCTTTCCTTGCCTTTTCTCTATAATTCTGTTCAGTTGGTTCATTAAACAAACCCCTTGCCATTATATCCTCAGCATCTAGCACACTGCCTAACATGATGGTTAGGTACTCGATAGACTGAAAACATGAATTTATCACTTCGTAAGTTCTGTTTCCCGATTCCCCTAAAACACTAGCCCCAATCCTGCTCATGGGAAGTATCATTTCTTCCTGACTTATTTTGCCTTTTCTCCCCATCTCTTCCACTAGATTTAGATCTCCATGTACTTATCTTAGGGAGAATATTCTGCCCTCTATTAGTGATACAGCGGAGTTCTTGCTTCATTCCTTTGCCTGAGCCGTCAGCTCATTTAAGACATCATTTTTTGATATTAGAGAACTTTAAAATAGTTTGCACGTAAGTGGTGCTTAAGACACACACCGAGTTGAAATCCCTAAGAAACATATTGTCTAAAGGAAAACTTACTCTACTTGAATAGTTCATATTCATATTTCTTTCCTTTGCTGGTCTGTGCGAGTCCCTGATATATGGCATTTAAGGCTTTGAAAGAGATCACAGGTTACGCCAAGGGGCTAGAGTTCTTTTACTTCCTATTTATAGCTCATGGTTTTAAGAATATGGAAGAGGAAAAGGAGAGAAATTTGGAGGAAATTTAATTATTGTATGCCTCAGGCAGACTGAGTTATAATCTTAGGTCTCTGATTTTTGTAACTGTAGGCAAGTGCTTTACCTTTTTAAATTTCATCTCATCTTGTATTTTACTTTGTTGTTAGGAGACCCAGTTAACTTTACAAGATACCGAATGTTAATCTTCCTGCGTATTTTCAATGGTACCTGTATTGTGGAGTGTTGGATGAAGGTTGAATGATGTACTTTCCAAGCACAAATTACAATATTTCCCCAAATTATATGTACTAAAGGCAACTGAAGTATGTATGTAATTATGTGTTTATTGTGTTGGTGATTGGCTATTAGTTGGGTAAGTACAAGTTGTGTGTGTGAATTATACTTGTCCAGGGGTGGTCTTGCCAGTGGAAGCTGCTTTCCAGAAATTGCTGATTTACCCAAATAAACTGATTAGGACAATTTTTCTGATGACCACCCTTCTATGTTTTTCACTTCTTTCAGCTCCTGGAAGTTTTACAATTATTTCATTTTTTTTTTTTAAGATTTTATCTATTTGACAGAGAGAGAGAGAGATCACAAGTAGGCAGAGAGAGAGGGGCAAGCAGGCTCCCCGAGCAGAGAGCCCGATGCGGGGCTCGATCCCAGGACCCTGAGACCACAACCCGAGCCGAAGGCAGAGGCCTTAACCCACTGAGCCACCCAGGTGCCCCCAATTATATCATTTTAAAAGAAGTCCCTTCGTTTGCAGTAGCGCGTTGCTTATGGCATTACTTGAATCAGCTGAGATCTATAAGGTTTTTGCATTTGAGCCATCTCGAAAAACATGAAAAGGTTATGTTTTTATTTAATGGTATAGGAAAGACTTGACAGCAACAATGGATTGTGTGCAGTCTATTACGGATACCACATTTGGAGGGACAAGACCTCTAAGTAGGCAAGAGTGGGCAATGAGAAAAGGTACATTTAGTGGTGGAAGGAAAAAGATCAGTTATAGATCTGAAGATGGTGCTTGCTTCAGCAGGCAGAGAATTGGAGACGCCGTTCCTTAGGAGGGACACATAAGCTGGAGTCCAGGAATTGAGAGACATGACAACTGTCCTGTAATAAGGGAGAGCTTTTTACTCTATCAGATTCCTTTTTGAGGAGAACAAATGCCGTCTTTGAAAACATCAAGTGCTCGGAAAAGGGCGCAGAAATGCAGTCATGCAAATGTGACTTAAAATATATGGTCTTTACGTCTGCAGCTTTCTACACAGTGTGAAGTAATTGTCTAAAATTACAAGTGCTACTCTAGTGTTTGAACTGTAGCTGCTAATTGAGCCTTCAGGTTTAAAAATACACAGGCCTCAGCAATTCAGAGATTATTAAATTACACCTTCTTGTGGGAACCCACATTAACGCGTTGGAGCAGTGGGTAGCGAAGGTCTTCAGGGAAGCAGGGGTTATGGGTGTCTCATTACGGCTTCGCTCCTGCAGAGCTTTGATGGGGTGTTGCGCCTTCCTAAGAGTGGAGATTTTGTTAACACTTTATTCTGTAGGATGTTTAAAAAAGCAGAGATCTCTTGCATCACTCGACAGTATTGTGTTTTGTGTTGATCTCCAAATGACTAGAAATTAGATAAAATTATTTATGAACCGAAGACGTTCGTTGGTCCGTAACTCAGTTATTTTCATTTAATGCTCACCAGAGCTTATGGCATGACTGGCTCTGTCTCCGTTGCACATGTAGATCTTTTGGGCCCAGAAATGACTTATCAGAGGTCACACAAATTAGTAGAATTGCTGAGACTAGCTCTGCTGGCTCCAAACGTTTTTTGTTGTTGTCGTTGTTGTTTTTTTTAACTGTATCTGAGCTCTTCTGATATTTCGGATATTTTATAGTCAAAATCATATAGCTAAAGTTATTTTGATTTGCCATCCCAAGCTCCAAGAATAAAGATTGGACATTCACTAAATAGGAGGTTTTATTCTTTGGTTCAACAAATGTATTGAACACCTGCTGGGTACTAAGCACACCTAAAGGCAACTGGGAGTAGGGGTTAAGGACATAGATGATGGTCCCTTAAGTGGAGCTCTCAGTTTCACTGGAGAGATGTGGACAAATAAAATCAATGAATCAACCAGAATAGCACAAGTGCCTTGAAGGACAAGTAACGGGCTGGTAGGAGTAGTTTGGGGGATAAAGGAGAGCACTTTCTGATATGGTGATCGAGGACTCTCTGTAAGGAGGTGACCTTTGGAGAAGGTTCTCCACTGAGAACCAGTGGAGATGAGGTGGGGCCAGAGCAGGAGCATATGCAGGACAGGGAAATGGCTAATGAAGCCTTCCCTGCTCTAGAAGTCCAATGGCAGAACATAGAAGCTGTGGTAAGGCAGAGCCTAGAGAGTAAGACCTCCTAGTGCTGGAGGCGGTCAAGAAGCAAGCGAGGGAAGCGCTCACAATACAGGATTCTATAGGACTTGGAAGGAGGCTGGACGATTCTAGATGCAATGTAGCCTCTAATTAATGGATAGTTCCATTTAACTGAGATGGGGAGGTTGTTGGGGGTGGGTGAGTAATGCATTATCTCCTTTGGCCACCCTGGCTGAATGTTTAGACCTCAGTGTGCTGTTACATACTTTATCCTGTTGGGTTCAGACATGACCATGGCTCCCAAGTTCTTGGAACCAGGATGCAAGTGGATTATTTGGCAGTGACACTTTGTTAAATAAAGAGAAAGAAAACCACATCTATCACTAAAGAAAATCAGCAAAACAGGAAAAAAAGACAAGACAGAATCAGAGAATATCTTCAGAAACAACCACAAAACAAATAGTAAAATGACATAAAATACATACCTATCAATAATTACTCTGAATGTAAATGGACTAAATGCTCCAGTCAAGACACAGGATGACAGAATGTATAAAAATCAAGACCCATCTATATGCTTCTCACAAGACACTCATTTTAGATCTCATTTTAGACCTTTAGTCATTTAGACCTAAAGACTCATTTTAGACCTAAACCTGCAGATTGAAAGTGAGGGGATAGAAAAACATTTATTATGCAAATAGATGTCAAAAGGAAACTGAAGTAGCAATAAAAAACAATGGAATGGATCAATGAAACCAGGAGCTGGTTCTTTGAAAAGTATCAGTAAAATCGATAAACTTCTGGCAAGATATATGAAGAAAAAAAGAGAAAAGACTGAAAATTGAAACAAACTGAGGGTTTCGGAGGGGAGGGGGTGAGGGGTGGGGCGAGCCTGGTGGTGGGAATTGAGGAGGGCACGTATTGCATGGAGCACTGGGTGCATGAACGATCAATCTTGGAACACTGAAAAAATAAATTAAAAAAATCATAAATGAGAAATAACGAGTGACATCACAGAAATACAAACAATTATAAGAGAATCTAATGAAAAACTATATCCCAACAAATTGGACAACCTAGAAGAAATGGATGATTTCCTAGAAACATATAAACCAGAAAAAATTAGACAGGAAGAAATAGAAAATTTGAACAGACTAATGAGCAGCAAGGAAATTGAATCAACAGCCAAACTGCCAATAAACAAAAGTCCTGGACCAGATGTCTTCATAGGCAAATTCTACCAAACATTAATACCTATTCTTAAACTATTCCAAAAAATACGAAAAGTGGGATAACTTCCAAATTCATTCTATGAGGCCAGAATTACCCTGATACCAAAACCAGATAAAGGCAACACTAAGAAGAGAATAACAGGCCAATTCCCTGATGAACACAGATGCAAAATCCTCAATAAAATACTAGCAAACTGAATCCAACAATACGTTAAAAAAATCATTCACAATCAAGTGGGACTTATTCCTGGGTTGCAAGGGTGGTTCGATATTTGCATATCAAAGAACGTGATACATCACATCAATAAGAGAAAGGATAAGAACCATATGATCATTTCAATAGACACAGAGAAAGCATCTGACAAAGTACAATATCAATTCGTGATAAAAATTCTCAACGAAGTAGGTTTAGAGGGAACATACCTCAACATAATAAAGGCCATCTATGAAAAACCCACAGCTAACATCCTCAATAGAGAAAAATAGAGCTTTTCCTTTAAGGTCAGGAACAAAACAAGGATGTCCACTCTGACCATTTCTATTCAGTGTAGTACTGGAAGTCCAAGCCACAGCAGTCAGCCAACAAAAGGAAAATCAAGGGCATTCAAATCAGTGAGGAAGAAGTAAAACTTTCACTATTTGTAGATGACACAATACAATATAGAGAAAATCTGAAAAACTCCACTAAAAAACCTGCTTGAACTGCTAAGCAAATTCAATAGTCACAGGATACAAAGTCAATGTAAAGAAATCTGTTGCGTTTCTATTTACCAATAATGAAGCAGCAGAAAGAGAAATTAAAACAATCCCATTTCCAGTGCACCAAAAATAGTAAGATACATAGGAATAAATCTAACCAAAGAGGTAAAAGATCTGTACTCTGAAAACTGTTAAACACTGATGAAAGAAATTGAAGATGACCTAAATGGAAAGACATTCCATGCTCATAGATTGGAAGAACAAATGTCGCTAAAATGTCTATACTACCCAAAGAAATCTACACATTTAATGCAATCCCTATTGAAATACCAATAGCACTTTTCACAGAGCTAGAACAATTTTAAAATATATACTCCTGAAACAAATAATACATTATATGTTAATAATAAAAAAATAAAATTGAAAAAAAATTGGAACCACAAAAGACCTTAAATAGCCAAAGCAATCTTGAAAAAGAAAAGCAAAGCTGGAGGCATTACAATTCCAGACTTCAGGACATATTACAAAGCTGTAGTCATCAAGACAGTATGGTCTTGGCACAAAAACAGACACACTGGGCACCTGGGTGGTTCAGTTGGTTGAGCAACTACCTTCGGCTCAGGTCATGGTCCTGGAGTCCTGGGATTGAGTCCCGCATTGGGCTCCTAGCTCCACGGGGAGTCTGCTTCTCCCTCTGACCTTCTCCCCTCTCATGCTCCCTCTCACTCTCTCTCTCTCTCAAATGGATAAATAAAATGTTTAAAGAACAAACAAACAAACACAGATGCACTGGCCAATAGAACAGAATAGAAAACCCACAAATGAATTCACAAGTATATGGTCAGTTACTCTTTGACAAAATAGAAAAGAATATCCAATGGGAAAAGGACAGTCTCTTCAACAAATGGCGTTGGGAAAACTGGAAAACAATGTGCAAAAGAAAGAAACTGGACCACTTTCTTATACCATACATAAAAATTAATTCAAAATGGAGTAAAGACCTAATTGTGAGACCTGAAACCATAAAAATCCTAGAAGAGAGCCCAGGCAGTATTTCTGTGACATGGGCTTCTTCCTAGATGTAGGAACTTCTTCCTAGATGTGTCTCCTGAGGCAAGAAAAACAAAATCAAGCATAAACTACTGGGACTACCTCAAAATAAAAAGCCTGTGCACAGTGAAGCAAACAACAAAACCAAAAACCTACAGAATGGGAGAAGATACTTGAAAATGACATATCCAATAGAGGGTTAGTGCCCAAAATATATAAAGAGCTTGTAAAATTTAACACCCCCCAAACCAAATAATCCAATTAAAAAATGGGCAGAAGATACAGACATTTTTCTAGAAAAAGCCTATAGAAGGCCAACAAACACATGAAAAAGTGCCCGTCATCACTAATCATCAGGGAAATGCAAATCAAAACTTCCATGAGATATCACCTCACACCTGTCAGAATGGCTAAAATCAACAACACAAGAAACAACATATGTTGGGGAGGATGTGGGGAAAGGGAAACCCTCTTGCCAGGTTGGTGGGAATGCAAACTGGTGTAGCCACTGTCGAAAAGAGTATGGAAGTTCCTCAAAAGTTAAAAACAGAACTATCCTAAGATCCAGCAATTGTGCTACTGAATATTTATCCAAAGAATAAAAAAATACTAATTTGAAGGGATACATGCACCCCAATGTTTATGACAGCATTATTTACAGAAGCCGTGGTGTGGAAGCAGCACAGGTATCCATCAATAGATAAATGGACAAAGAAGATGGGGTGAATACTCCTCCACACACACCAGAATATTATTCAGCCATAAAAAAGAATGAAATCTTGCCATTTGCAAGGATATGGATGGAACTAGAGAGTATAATGCCGAGCAAAATAAGTCAGAGAAAGACAAGCATCATACGATTTCCCTCATGAAATTTAAGAAACAAACAAGCAAAGGGAAAAAAGACAAACCCAGAAACAGATTCTTAATTAGAAAGAAAAAGCTGATGGTTACCAGAGAGGACATGGGTTGGGGGGTGGGTGAAATAGGCGATGGGGATTAAGGAGGGCACTTGTGATGAGCACCAGGTGATGTATGAAACTGTTAAATCACTAAATTGTATACTGGAAACTAATCTAACTCCGTGTGTTAACTAACCGGAGTTAAAATTTAAAAAAAAAAAATTCTCTTTGTCAAGTCAACTGAGTATAGGGCTTGTGCTGACCAGACTATCTGAGATGCCATCTCTATGGATAGAACAGAAATGCTTCCTTGGGTAGCATTGGGTGAACTTGGACTCCCCGCATAGAAGGGTACTTGTTCTGTCATTTAAATGTCTAAAAGCATCTCACGGTGTGGCTAGGCTCTGTGAAGCTCCTGCAAAGCCTGGCCGGACACACCCGAGGGCTCCCACCCTTGTGATTAGGCACCCATGCTGTTGGTCTCAAATGATCTTTATAGTCCTTTACTTTAGACCCACCTTTTTCTGATCCACAGTTGTTTTCTTCTTTGTTGTTGATTCCTTCAGTCAAATTATTGCCGAAGCCCACTGGCCCTGGGAGCTAGCGGTTTATTCTCTTTAATATAATGTCAAACAACTTTGCTTTGATCCTTCATGTTAATTAATCATACTGCATTTTCAAGTTCTAGAATCTCTCTCCAACCTCCCAGTCACCACTCTAACGCTCTATTTCTTGAGCCCCCACTTGCAATACACTGTGCCTTGTTTTCATTTCTTCCTGCCTTTGTTCATCCTGATCACTGTGTGTGAATCCCCTTTCCTCCTCTCTAAATCAGTGGGAGCCACGCTGCCTGCATTAGTCTGCTCCAGCTGCTGGACAAAGTACCGCAGATCAAGGGCCTTAACCAACAGAAATTTATTGTCTTACAGTTCTGGAGGCTGGAAGTCTAAGATCATCAAGGTGCCAGTAGGCTTGGTTCCTTCTGGGGGCTCTGAAGGAGAGTGTGTTCTCAGCTTTCCTCCTAGCTTCTGGTGGTCTCAGGGACTCCTTGGGTTATAGATGGCCATCTTCTCTTGGCGTCTTCACACTGTTTTCCTTCTGTATGTGTCTGTGTCCAGATTTCCCATTTTTCATAAGGACATCTGTCGTTTGGGATTAGGGCTCCCTTGTGATTACCTCTGCGTAATCAGAGGAAGAGGAAGAGAGGATCTTGAGCAGGCTCCATGCTCAGCCTGGAGCCTGACACAAGGCTCGATCTCATAACCCTGAGATCATGACCTGAGCCTGAATCAAGAGTTGGATCCTTGACCAACTGAGCCACCCAGGTGCCCCCAAATATATTTTTTCTTGTGAAATTATTGCTGTAATGGATCTAGTTTCTGTGTTCACCATACATAGCTACGCAAATATTTTTTCTTGTGCTGAGAACTTCTAAGATCTACTTTCTTGGCAACTTTCAAATATACAATACAGTATTATTAATTATAGTTACCATTCTGTACATCCCATCTCCATGACTTATCTTGTAATTGGCAGTTTTTACCTTTTGACCCATCTCATCCACCCCTTATTCCACACTTCTAGAAAGCCCCAGTCTATTATCTGTATCTGTGAGCTCATATTTCCTTTATTGTTTCTTTGTTTTTATGTTCCACTTGTGAGATTATAGAGTATTTGTCTTTCTCTATGCAACTTATTTCACCTAGGAAAATGCCCTCAAAGTCTCCAGGTCTATCCATGTTGTTGCAGATGGCAAGATCTCCTTTGTTATGGCTGAATAATATTCCATGGTATGTGCATGTGAGCACAAGTATGCACGTGTGCACACCCATTTCCTTCCTTCACCCATGGATGGACATTTAGGTTGCCTCCATGTCTTGGCTATTGTAAACAATAGCAGTGCCCTGCACACTGCGGTGAACACGAGGATGCAGATATCTTCTTGAGACAGTGATTCTGTTTTTAGATAGATACCCAGAAGTGGAATGCTGGGCCCAGTGGTAGTTCTGTTTTTAACTTTTAGAGGAATGTTAATACTGTTTACCACTGTGGCTGCACCAGTTTACACTGCCATCAACAGTGCCCAAGAGTTCCTTAGTCTCTGCGTCCTTGTGAACACTTGTTATTATCTTTTTGATAGTAGCCATTCTAACAGGTGATACGTGCTCTCATTTTGGTTTTGATTTGCATTTCCCTGTTGATGTGTGATGTTGAGCATCTTCTCATAGGTCTGTTGGCCCTCTGGATGTCATCTATGAAAAACTGTCTATTCAGGCGTATTTTTAAATTAGATTGTTTGGTTTTTGCTCTTGAATTGTTTGGGTTTTTTATATATTTTGGATATTAATTCCTTATCATATACATGGTTTGCAAATATTTTCTCCCACTGAGTATGTTGCCTTTTCACTTTGTTAATGGCTGCCTTTGTTGTGCAGCAGCTTTTCCGCTTGATGTAGTCCTGCTTGCTTATTTTTGCTTTTGTCACTTTTGCTTTTGGTGTCAGACCCCGAAAAATCATCACCAAGATTAATGTGGAGGAGCTTATCACCTATGGTTTTCCCCCTACGAGTTTTATGCTTGCAGGTCTTATATTCAAGCCTTTAATCCATTTTGAGTTTTCATGTATGGTGTAAGAAAGTAGTCCAGTTTTGTTCTTTTGCATGTGGCTGTCCAGTCTTCTTAACACCATTTATTGAAGAGACTCTCTTCCCTATTGTATGTTCCTGGCTCCTTTGTCATGAACTAATTGACCATATGTGCATGAGTTTATTTCTAGGCTCTTAATTCTGTTTCGTCGATCTGTGTGTCTATTTTTGTGCCATACTGTACTGATTTGATTACTGTAGCTTTGTGGTATAGTTTACATTTTTTTGTCCAGCTTTGTTTTTGTTTCTCAATACTATT
Source organism: Nasua narica (assembly GCA_028533885.1). NCBI lineage: Eukaryota > Metazoa > Chordata > Mammalia > Carnivora > Procyonidae > Nasua > Nasua narica. The sequence continues at coordinate 67,326,437 of CM052810.1, read as the reverse complement.
TTGGCTTTTGGGGAGTCTCTTGTGTTTCCATACAAATTTTAGGATTGTTTGTTCTATTTCTGTGAAACATGCCATTGGAATTTTGGCAAGGATTGCATTAAATCGGTGCATTGCTTTGGGGATTATGGACACTTTAACAATGTTCTTCCAATCCATGAGCATGGATATCTTTCCCTTTATTTGTGTCATCTTCCATTTCTTTATTATTGTCTTGTAATTTTCAGTGTACTGGTCTTTCTCCTCCTTTGTTAATTTTTTTCCTAGGTATTTTATTCTTTTTGAGGTAATTGTAAATTATAATCATAAATTATTTTCTTAATTTCTCTTTTTGACAGTTTTCCGTTAGTGCATAGAAACACAATGTATTTTTGTATTTTTTGGAACTTCTCAGAATTTGTTTATTGTAACAGGTTTTTTGGTGGAGTCCTTAGGGTTCTCTGTATATAGTACCATGTCCTCAGCAAATGGTGACAATATCACTTCTCCCTTTTTTATTTGGATCCTTTTACTTTTCCCTGGTAAGTCATTTTCTTTAATCAGTCATTTAATCTTGTATATGGTCTTCAGAAATACCTTTCTTCCAGTCTTCTTTAGGAACATTCTTTCATTTTGAAATAATAGTTCAAAATATCTTATTTCATCTGATATTTGAGGAGCTGCCAAACATCTTGTGTTAAGCTACATGATCCATAGAATATATGGAAAACCACACTGGGTTTCGGAGACGGTTCTAGTGGGAATGAGATGGTGTAAACCAGTAAGAGAGCCCATCCAAATGTCCTCCTGTGTTCTTGCTTCTCCTCAGTGATCACCTAACCTCTCTCCCACCCACCCACTTTCCCTCTGCTTTCTCTCTCTGCTGAGGCCAGTGTGGCTTCAATTTTCTAGTATAAAACCCCTGACCTCAAAGAAACAAATGCTGGCTTAACGCACAGCGTAAATTGGTCTGTTTTCCATGACAATTTTATATTAATGCTTTTATTTTGATAATTGAGAGAGAGCGTAAGATGTGGGGAGGATGGGGTAATATAATACTGCAGTTCATATGGCAGCCACAGTTTAATTTTATGGCAAAATCAATGACTATAGAAATGGTGACGTATTTATGATACTGAAAGCTTTGTGTTGGCAACTTCTTTCAAAGAGAGCGATTCTTATTAGTCTATCACACACACGCACATCACCCTCATGCTGTTAAAGACACTTTTTTAAAAAGCCTTTCCTGAGCAGGGTACAGGGAGGGAAAACCAGGCCTGCGATTTTTTTTTTTGTGCTTGCTTCTAGTGTTTTATTTCTACGTGAATTGAGACCATATGGCCTTATAAACCCAGAGCTAGGTGGTTCAGAGATTTAATTTTGTGGCCTTGAAATGTTTCTAGTTTTGCTTGCAATTAGTGGCAACTAATGTGTTCATAGAACAATTTATAACTCACACAGACCCACTGGCAAAAAAAAGCCCACTCCAGGTACTGTCATGTATCCAAGAGAAGTGGCAGATCTTCACAGAGATGACTAATCAATCGAGACTAAGCTCTCTCCCTTGTTCATATGACATTTATTTGGCGTGATACTTATTTCACGGTGTCAATTTTCCCTGCCAATATGCTCAGCCCTAATCCTCGTTTCACATGCGTCGGTGTTCATCCCCTCATTGATGAAGCTTGGCTGCAGGCTAACAATTTTAAGTGACGGAGCTGTGGTTTGCTAAATCCAGCTAGCTGCTGCTTATGTTCGCTTATGAATAGAAAGATCTTCCAAATATTTCCTTGAGGGAATGGTTCCACAGGAAATCTTGAGACAGCTCTTATGTTGATACATGTAAAATATGCTTCTTAATAATACATGTTCATGATAATCAGATAAATGGAGTGTTGACTGATAACTTGAGCAATGTGATTGGCTAATGAACAGGATGTTTATTCTCTATTAATACTCTGGACATACCAAAGGAAACTGCATCATTTGTTGAAAAAAAGTCCTTAGAGTCCTGTTTCTCATCCTTCATTTTAATGTACAAGAGCAGTGATTGCTTCTGGGACTGACTTGGAGTATTTTCTGGGGATTATGTCTGATCCAAAGACCTTTGGCTGTGCCAGAGGCTATAGGCTTCACCTGTGAAATGCCAGGGTGCCTCTGTTGCCATCGCTTAATTACATTATTTGCATCTCGAATTGGTGACTGTGGGTTGTCTGAGACTTTGAGAGAGATTTGCTTTTCATTTTCTGACCAAGCAAGCAAATAATTGTTAGATAAGAGAAAAACCTTACTTGTGTTTCCTGCATGGGGAAAACTAGTCTTCAGAACTTATAGCACTGCTGTCCAATGGGACATTCTGCAATGATGGAAATGTTCATTTCCATCCTTACGTTCCTTAATACGACATATTCCTAATGTTCCTTAATATGACACCCTCCGGTCACATGCGGGTAGTACAATTGAGAAACTACATTTTCTATTACATTTAAGTGTAACTAGCTACATGTGCTGGCAGCTACCATATCGGACAGTGTCGATTTAGAGTATTTCTTGAAGACTGAAGGTTATTCTACCTGCTGGTTCAGAATAAATTCACTGTATTTAGCTCTTCTCCAAGATGTTTCTATTTGTGGTCTTAAGCTGATTTGAGAAGAGGCTTGTGTTTTGGGGGTCATCTAAACTTTGTATTTTTGCAACATCATTTTGTCAATTGCCGGTTGATGATTACGTTGACCCTAAAAGAAAATGCATGCTGTTTATACGTGAAGAGTAATTTGGTGGTCTCCAGCTTCATTCACAAGATCAAGAGTACAAATGCTATGTCTGCATTAGGCATTATAGTTTCTCAGCTGATGCTAATTTACCTTAGAGTGACCCATGGGACATTATTAATGATTTTTTTTTTAAGATTTATTTATTTATTTGAGAGAGAGCAAGAGAGAGTGAGCATAAGCAGGGGGAGGGACAGAAGGACAGGGAGAGAAATCTTCAAGTAGACTCCCCACTGAGCAGTGTGGCCAATGTGGGACTCCATCCCAGGACCCGGAGATCATGACCTGAGCTGAAATCAAGAGACAGACGCTCAACCAACCGAGCCACCCAGGTACCCCATTATTAGTGTTTTAAAAGTTATCTTAAAAATAACATAGGAGTCATTCCTCCACTTTCAGCTTTATGTCCAATTTTCAACTAACCTCGTTTTTGCCCTGAAGCTCCCA
>CM052810.1:67220193-67322743 GCA_028533885.1 Nasua narica | reverse complement strand
ATGTTCCTTCCACTTTAAAAGAAGTGAATTTGCATTAATGTGTGTGTGCTTGTTTCAGTGTCACTGGCGTGTGACAGCTCATGCCATGTGCCGGGAACTTTGCTTCATGCCGGGGTGCAAAACCAGAATCAGCCCACTTAATAGAGGTCAGTCGAAGGGAGGACACACATGACATTTTAAAAGTGAACACTCATAACCAGATATTTAGAGTGCTGTGGGAATAAAGGGGGGAATTCAAGACAGGAGCATGCTAAAATTGGGAAAGGTTAAGCCTGACAAAATAAATTGGAGAGAAGCATGTGGGGAAAAGTGAGGAAGGAAAAGGAGAAACCATTCCTTAGGGGATCTGGAGACGTTTGGGGGACGTTTTGCTAGGTATGTGTGCTGCAGGCTGTAAATACGATGTTCTGTGTGAAAGAGTAGTTAGTTGTGGCTAAGTGAGCTTTAGGGTGGAACATCTCAGATTCCCCTGTTGGAGATGCTTCAAGCACATAACCCTTTAAAAGTCACTGAGGTGTCCCTTGCCAAGAAATCAGCTTCCATTGATTTAATCCAGCATTTTCTAAATTTAGTTGTACATGGAATCCTTGTACTGTTTCCCCAGAATGATTTCTGTTCAGTGGCTCAGGACGTACAGTCTGCTCTTGGGGGAAGAGGGGCTGCAAAACTTGGCCCAGGCCAGACGATAGGAAGTCTTCTAGGCTGCGCTCCAATTTTGCATTTTTCCTTTGTGTAAAAATGTTCGTGTCTTCTCATCCCCTATCAGGAACAGAATTGCTGTAATTACTCTGAGGCTCTCTGCTTTGGAGAGACATAAAAGGAAGTGGCTGGCCTCTCTTGATACCCTCCAGGGACTCCCAGCTTAATGGAGAGTCAGCAATGCAAGCTATCTTGAGACTGGGATCGTTCGTTGTAAATGGAGCTTTTGCAGGATTCTTTAAACAGGGAGAATGCCCACTAATGTTCTGTGGGGATTCTGGGAAGCTTCCGTTCGGGATTTGCAGGCCTGGAGGCTGGATCAGGGCAGGCAGGATGCGGGCCGGGGCACCGGTGGTGCCAAGGTCTCCAGATGATGGAGGTCCAGTGCTAAGCCTTCAAGAGTTGGTGGGGAAAGATGGGGAGGGATTTAGGGAGTAGATTTGGAGGATAGAGAAGGAATACCTTGGAGTTCTGAAAGCTTTTTGTCTTGGGCAACTTATTATCATACACTTGGAGCAAGGCCTTCTGGAATCTTCCTGCTGTGTCTCCACTAGATGCTTGCCTGGCACCGAACAGACGTTAAGAAATAATGAGTTAACGGATTAAATTGTATTTTATAATGTACAAGGCCCTGATGTCACCTCTTATCAATGACTACTTTCAGTTCACATGAGTCAAGTGTAAGGTCTGTGAATTCTTCTATTTTTTAAAAAATTGTATTTATTTTTTCTCACCTAAGCACATACCCTCCCCAGTGTCCATCACCCAGCTACCTCATCCCATCCCCCAAATTCTTGCTTTTAGGTGGCTATCTTGAATTTATCCAGTGTTCTTAGTTTTCCTGAAGATGCCTTCTTACTGTTTTTTAAATTATGGTATCAGAGGGCACAAAGTCGATAGGGCAAGTGGTGAGATGTACGCACCCAGAAACCCAGCACCCAGATGGGTCTCCTTCTGAATGCTCCTGCGTGATGTGCCCCAGCCCGACTCCTCTTGGCTTCGGGCCCTTAGCCTGAACTTTGTTTTTAAAAGCCGGAGAGTAGTAGTTTTACCCACATTGTGTATGGCTTGCTTGTTTGTAAGCTTTACAAAATAAGTTACATGTGGTGTTCTGGACTTCGCTCATTATCAAAGTCATGCTGAAAAATGTAGCCATGTTTTAATATAGGTGTAGTTCCTTTGCCCTGCTGAATATTATTATTGCATCGGAGGATAATGTTTTCACCCTTTTTCCTGCGATGGACATTTGGGGTGCTTGCAGTTTTTCTTGCTGTTACGAACAGTGTTTTCCTGAGCATCTTTGTATGCAGCCCTTGCTGTGTGCGGGTTTCTCCGTGTAAGCCCATGAGTGCAACTGCTGGGTCCTCGTGTTCGAGCATATTCGACTTCGTGAAATGACGCCAACTGCTTTTCAGAGTGGTGGTAGTAACTTATATACTTTCCTGCTTTAGGGTTTCTGTTGCTCCTCCTCTCTAGCCCTCAGTCTCCTAAGACGACTTAATTTTTACCAGTCTGCTTTTGGCAGCCTCCTTTGTGAAGTGCTTGTTACTGTCTTTCTATGGTTATGGTTTTTCTATAGTTTTCTTACCGATATGTAGAGTATCTTTTACATATTTTGAATATTAAAATTTTATTAATTTGTACAGGTCGCACATGCCCTTTCCCACCTCTCGGCTTGTCTTGCACTCTCTCTGTGGTTTCTTTTGATGGAGGAAAGTTTGTAATTTTGATGCGGTCTGGTTAATCAGTGGTTTTCCCTTTTATGGGACCTTCTTTCTGTGTCTTAAGAAACCCTTTCTTTGAGATCATAAAGGAAGTTTTATACATTGTTTTGGTGGTTTTGCCTTTCACACCTATGTATTGAGTTGATTTTTGTACACGATGTGAAGACGCAGTCTGATTTTATTCTATGGGCACAAGCAATTTTATGAAATGGTATGAGCACCATTAATTGAATGGTTATCTGTTCTTTCCCTGATTATCTTAAAGTCCAGCTCTCTTATCAGTGAAGTACCCGTATGTGTGCATGTTTCTGACACTTCCGTTCTTTTCATTGACACTTGTTTCTTCTATATAAGTGTTCTGTTGAGATTTTGTGTACAAGTACACTTAATCTATAGGTCATTTTCTGAGGAAATGACATCTTTGATATTAAAATCATATAATCCACGACATCATCTAAATATTTAGTATTTCCTTGATGTCTTTCCAATAAAATTTTATAATTTCTCCTTAAAGCACCCCCATATAGTTTTAGATTTCTTTCCAGATACTTCGTGTTTATATGCTATGATAGATAATAGCTTTTCAAGAATTTTATTTTCTACATGTACATTGCTGATATTTCTAAGTGGAATTTTAGTATTTTATTTTGGAATCTAGGAAACTTCCTAGACTCTAATATTAATTTTAATATCATCTAACTGACAACTTGGTTGTAAATGATTTTCTCTGGTTGTCTTTCATTTTTATTTTAGTCAATCTTTTTGTTCATAATTTCTTTCATTGTTTTTAAACTTAGATTTAAAATTTAAATTTTAAATTTTAGATTTAAAAAATTTAAAAATTTCTTCTCAATTAATTTTATGGTATCTCTACTAAAACTCCATTTGGAATTTTAATCTGACCTGTGATGTGAAGTAAGTCCCTAAACAGTGATTCATGATCAAATGATCCAGCTTCATGATCAAATCCTCTGAAGTTCTTTCTATAAAGAACTTCACCCAATCCTCTTCTAGATTTATTAAATTCTAAATTTGGGAATGGGGTGGGTGGGGGTGGTGAGATCTCAGAATGTTTGTTTCCTAAAAATATCACAGATAGTTTGTGATGTGTAAGTAAGGATGGGGATGACCGATTAACTATATTTTTCCAGATAAAGGTGTATTTTGTTGTTCCAGCAACAATTATGGAGCAACCTTTTCCTTCATTGCTGGTTCAAGATTCCTCCCTTACCGTGTGTTAAACACCAGGGTGTCCAGGAACCTTCATGGGGCTCTGTTTGCAGTCTGATCTTACGCCAACATCACAGACTAGAGGAGGAGAGCTCTAGAACACGTTTGCTGGTGGGTGAGGCTGCTCTGCCCTCCTTCTTACTCTTTTAAAAACATTTCTCATCTCTCCACTCAGAATGATATAGTATGTGTATCCATTTAAACATGTCATTCAAAATAAGATCTGTTATACATCATCACCTTTTCTGTGTAATGTTCATCCCTTTCTTGTTAAGATTATTTCTTCTGTGTGTGGATTTCCATTGTCATGGAATTTTCTTTCTCTTTCTCTCTGAGTTTGTGAAAAGAAGGTGTTTTCCTGATTTTAACTGGCTATTGTTGGTGCAGAGGAAAGCCGTCCATCCTCTTTCAGCAGAGTGGTTAAAGCACACGCTGCATGTTGGCTCTGTTGGAATTCTTTCAGATCCTGAACCGTGTCGCTTGTCCTTGACTTGTGCTGCTGTTCCTTTTATACGTAGTCCTCTCCACTGCTGCCCCTACTCTCGCTCCTGATTCTTCCCCAAGCTCTAGATTTCAGCTGCGCTGTCACTTCCCCTAAGATGTCATCTTGGGGCCTTTCACTAGCTTCTTGTCCTCTGCTGTATACTTCAGTCGGAGCCCATCTTCCATCCTGATGGCTTATTTCGTGTGACCGCTTATCCAGTGTCACATGTCCCTGCTAGACCCCTGAGGGCCAGGGAGCTTTTGGGTTTTTTGCTGCTGTCCCCCAACACACAGTTCGTGGGACTCCATGGGCACTCAGTATGTTGGTTAAATTAATTCCTGGATCGGTGTTTTAGCAGCATCTGTCTGGCAATGTGGAGACCGTGGTGGAAGAGGAGAGGGAATGTTAGGAAGCCCAGGAAGGTCTGCTGCAGTTTTCTGGACGGAGGAGAGTGTGAACTTTAGGCAGACTTACTTGAAATGGAGAATCGGGATTAGATTTCAGGGTGCAGAGGTGTGATTGACATTCCAGTGCCAGTTAGGTGCAGGTGGAGAAGAGAGAGTTGGGTGAATTGAGGTACCCGCAGAGAAAAAGGTGGGGGGGGGGTGGTGATATTTGCCTTCTCCCCATATACCCTGAAGATAAGGCACGAAGAGGGGCACTTTAGAAATTGATGTTTGCTTCAGAGTCTAACAAAATGGTTTTCAAGTGCAAATAGAGAGTGGCTCTGTTTTGCTCATTTATGCTTCCTAGTGAATTAATTTTAAAAACTGTGACGGTGTTTTGGGTGCCAGGGTGGGCTCAGTCAGCTGAGTGTCTGACTCTTGATTTCGGATCAGATCATGATCTCAGGGTCATGGGATCGTCTTGGGCTCCCTGCTTAGTGGGAGTCTGCTTGAGGATTCTCTCTCTCTCTCTCCTTCTGCCCCTTCCCTTGCTCCCATGCGCATGCACACACACTCTCTCTCTCAAATAAGTCAATTAATTAAAAAAAAATAAAGACTGTGACAGCGTTTTGAAAAGGTTCTTATGATGTTAAGCCACTGCAGTGAATCACTAGGCCTTACAAAATAGAAAGTGTGGGAATTCTATCTTCAGACCCGAGCTAATGTATGGTTTCCTTTTGGGTGGACGGACCTTTGAATGGGGGAGCTTGTTTCTGCCCCTCGTCTGTGCCTGTGGGTTACAGGCATAGAAGGATGTCTCTCTCTCTCTCTCTCTCTTCATTGTCAAGTCTCTCTGCAAGTGACATCGTGCAGGTAGTTCATTGAAATCCTCCTCAGTGATGTGGTTTTTGATGTTCCTATGACCCTGAGGAGTTTCCAACAGATATCTGCCCTATTTAGGGTACCTTTCGGCACCCCACAGCGTTCAAGAGACACCTCCAAAATTCATTCAGGGTTACACAAATGGCCTGGTTTACTGACGGTAACAAAAGTGACTGGAAGAAGGCCAGGATTAACCTCACCATGAACCTGAGCGTTTTATAGGTGACGTCTGAGGTGAGGGAAGAATCGGAAAAGCTTCCCATTCTCCATGGGTGAAATGTGCTGTCACCAGTGACGCGTCCGATTTCCTTGCTTCCTCAACGGAGTTCCCAACATCGTTAAAATATTACTGTTGCTACTGATACCCGCAGGACTAGAGATGGTGGGAGCGAGCGATGTTCTGCAGTGGTTGAAATGCCCCCGCTGCGATTAGCCCTCATGGCAGACAGGTGGGACCCAGCCGGGGGGTGGCTGAGACAGCTGTCAGATACTTCTGACTAGAAGGAGAGCCCTTAGATTCCTTAGAGCTAAACCAGAGCATCAGTATGTTGCTTCCCAACGCGCTGACCCCAAATATATCACTAAAGGAAATAATCAACTGTACTAGATCTTGCGACATGATTGTTTGACTATCTTTTTTTTTGTAGTTTAAATGAATCCTTGTTAAACTTTATTATAGTGAATATGGTCTGCACCCTGTGTGATTTATGTTTTGTTCTAGAAATACTTGTATACAAACATGCAGGATGAATCGGGAGCGCCGGCCATTTTGGCGGTGCATTGGATGTCACTATTTAGGTCACTTGATTTCAAGGAATGTCATAAACAGGCCTTTCTTTCCAAGTCCCACACCACTTGCTAATTTCTAAGAGTCTTTCGACAAATGGAATAGCAAATAGCAGGAAATCACAGGCAGAGTCAGTGCCAGGACTGAAATTCTGACTCCATCCTGTGTAAGTAACTTGGGGCCCATTACTTTAATGTTTTGTGCCTCAGTTTCCTTTTTTTTTTTTTTTTTTTGGTAAAATGGGGCTAATAATGGTACTCTAGGAAAGTTATGAGGACTCCATAGGTTCATGCATGGAAGAGCATAAAGAATTGTATCTGACAAAGTGTGAACACTGCAATGTTAGCTTACATTACTATGAAGTCGTTCCTAAAATGTAGCTCTCACTAATGACCAGAATGCTAATGTAAATGAAATGATTCTTAGTGAATTGTACTATTTAAATTTTGATTATTTTTTCCTTAGAAGTCCTAGTGGATTCAGTTCACTAAAATCCACATAATCTGTTATTTAAGTATGTTTTATTCATTAATTTAGGAGATCAAGTGACCAAGGAGGTTGGGGAAAAGCTTTGATGTAGGAGCTATACTTGCTTTTAACTCCGGAGAGCCATATAAAGTGAGTTGGGGATTGATCCTTGGCATTCAGGTCAGGAAAGCAGGGTGTGAACACAGGAGGAGGAAATGTTTCTCGTCCAGATGCTTGATCTGGAGACCTGTGGGGTGCTGAAAACAGGGAAGTCCTAGAAGCAGCATGATTTACTGAGCACGCTGCAACGCACCGGAGAATCTTCTTTCTCCCTCTCGTCCTAGAAACTGACTTTGTGCCTCAGTGTCCCTTTCTGCAAAGTGGGAGTTTACATGCTCAGAGGACATCCAAAGCAAAATGGACAAAGTACATGCCTGCAGCGGGCTGGGACAAGAGAAGACAGAAATCCAGATTTTTATATAAAACATCAGATTTTGACATGTTGGAAACCAATGTTTTAAGAGTTCTGTGTGGCCCAAAGAAGTCCTGTGCTTAGATTAGGTCCAGGCTTAAGGCCACTAGCTTGCAGTCTCTGATATGAGAAGAAATGTTTATGATACTTGTAGCACACCAGTATTAAAGATAACAGGTAATTTTACTAGCATCTCGGAGTAAGACCATATCTGGTGGACTCGTTAAGATGGTTGTACAAGGCCTGGTTTCTGCTATTCGGGTCATTCGCACCATGTGAGTCCCTACCTACTTTGGGGAGCACGTCCTTTAGAGTGAACAGTTGGTGCAGGTCAAACTTGGCCCAGAAGCTGCAGGTTGCCATCCCGTAAAATATTTGGAATGGTCATCTTCTGCCTTTTAGGTGCTATTAGTTTCATAAAGAAAGTATTACTTCTGGTTCTTCTTTCACATTCAAGTGATAGGGTTGTCTAAGCAGCGTGAGTTTTCTGGCTCAGAGTCTGGAGTTCAGGAACTCTTTAGGAACTAATAGAGACAGCAGGATCTGTGGGACCGCTGGCACGCAGCCCGCTGCTACGGACGTGCCTGTCATCTTCTGTGCAAGTGAGAGTCATCCCAACTGCTGAGGGGCTGCTTCTGAGACAGCTCTTTGGTGTTTGTGGCAGGTTCTCTAAGCTCTGTTACCTGCAGAAGTTCCAAGAATTTGCAGGTTTACCATATAGGCAGATACACATCTAGAATGACCTATGTCCAAACCACAAAAATGACCAGACAGTCTCCTTTCCCAGCTGATATGATGGCTGTCATCTTTAAGGATATTAACAATTTAGCTTTCGTTTGGTCTTCCCATCTGCTGGATAAAATTACCAAGACACCCAATCACAGGTTTTACTTACCCTGCTTCCTGACAGTGCCTAACCCAGAGCAAATGATGCTTCTGTGAACCCTTCTTAAAATCACCAAACAGGACCCGGATTACAGTGCCCCACAACCTGGTTCCCTGAGTGCAGCAAGCCTGTAAACCCAGTGTGGTTCGGCCAGTCTATCCTGGTGACCTCTGGATGAAGCGTGTCGATACCTATGTAAGATTTCATGATAATATTACACAGTTATTTCCTTGTTGGTACTTATAAAAATTAAAGGCAGAAGACATAGGAAAATTTATAAAGGAGGGTTAAAGACAGTATGATCCACTTGAATAAGAGCTGTTTCCCAAATTGTCTCCCTTTCCAGGTGGGATATATGATACTGCTAAGGCACGTGTGAAAGCCCGTCCATGTCTCCGGGCAGGCATAGTGTAATTCGCGCTGCAGATAGAACTTGACCCTGTGAAACCTAGTTAGAATAAGCTCTTTCCAAAAGCTATAGCTTGTGCTGATTGGGATGCTAGCAGGCTTCAACCTGCTGTCCCCCCGAGTCTGGAACTTTAGACAGTTAAGATCAACAAGTATTTTGCGGTCAAGTATCATTTAATGAGAGTTTGCAGCCAAGTCATGGTTTGGAGCCTGACTTCCAAGCCAGGTGCCTTTCAACAGTCTTTAGCCTGAGCTGTGGAGAACCCACAAGGAGGCTCTGCTTTTTCTCTACGCCAGCTGACTGACTATTAGACCAGATCCCCGGGGGCGCATCCTGGGATAAGCTGTCTCTGTGCCACTGGGTACAGAATGCTTTGCTGCTAATGCATGAAGGCAACACAAAGCGTATACAGCAGGAGAAGTAGGGGTTTCAGTTTGCTAGGCTTTTCCTTAAAGCAAGAGAAAAGCATTTGCAGTCCTTTATCAGCACAGTTTAAAAAAACAAAACAAAAACCAGCGTAAGCTGACTTGTATTGTTTTCAGGTCACTTTTCTAGGAAACATGCAAAGTTCTCTCTCAGGCCCTGCTCTCTCTCTTTGCGAGGCAGCCATGAGGCTTTCTCTTGCCAGCTTTATTATGTCATTGAATTAATAATGTTGTAAAGACTAGATCAGAAGTCAATTTGGCAGCTGTGCCTTTAGGGAAATTTTTGGAAGAGTGACCTTCCATTTTTAATAAGCATGTTATTACATTTAGAATTAAATTACCAAGAGCCAAGCTACCCTCTTGAATTTGCTATTAGCCATTTTTTCCCCTTTTATTTTTAATGAACTAGAACAAGTCGGAGCCAGTTTTTTCACAGTACGCAGTAAGAAAGGAACTCAGCATCTTTTACTGTCAGGCCCTTTATTTTATTCTATTATTTATTTATTTTTAAAGATTTTATTTATTTATTTATTTGACAGAGAGATCACAAGTAGGCAGAGAGGCAGGCAGAGAGAGAAGGGGAGGCAAGCTCCCCACTGAGCAGACAGCCCGATGCAGGGCTCGATCCCAGGACCCTGAGATCACGAACTGAGCCGAAGGCAGAGGCTTTAACCCACTGAGCCACCCAGGCACCCCTCAGGCCCTTTATTTTAGACCCGTTTTACTCTTCTAAATGTTGGCATTTTAAGGCTTCTCCAAGGATTCCAGTTCTTTTTTTTTTTTTTTCCTTATGTAGACTGGGAAAATCCATGAGGTCATTTCTACCTGTATGGGTGCGTCCCTGTGCTTGAGTTTCTTTCCCCCAAGGGAAACCTATAGTCTTCCCTGAAACAATGTGATTCTAAGGTTCATGCGAGATTAAGTGGACCAGGAAGTCCAATAGCATACACTGTAACAACAGATCTGGGGCAAGGGTTGAGCCCATCATATATTAGAACTCAACTTAAAACATTAGTCGTAAAGGCAGATACGGTGCTAGGGCTGACGAAAATAACAGAAACCCAGGGGGCAGTGGAGAATCACTAGCTAGCAAAGTGGGTGTATTTTATTATGCAGTAAGACCCCTGAGTAAGACCCAGGAATTGTTCACGAATAATGTTGGCATAGATGAAGGGCAATTTGGAGCCAACATTTAGATCCCACACTATAAACCTAAAACAAATTAAGAAGCGTGCTCCAGATTAGCTAAAGATGACAAATGCTCAAACTGTAGGGAAAGATTGTAGGCCCAGGTTGAAGCTATAAGTCAAATCACAAATCGGAAATATTCCCTTCTTGTAACAAGGCGTCTTTGAGAGCTCAGCGTGTCAGGGCATCTTTTGATTTCTGGCACTTAACACACCTACTTAGTAAAAGCCCACACATTTGCGAAGGTAGGTTAATGATTGCTATAAATGTAAGTGGCAATGTATGAACTAGCCTGTGTGGAGGTGTAAGAAAAGGTACAAAAAAAATTTTTTAATGTGCTAGGGTGATTACATTATGGATGCTTTTAAAGAAAAGTCCCTTTAGCATATTTTCAGCAAATTGGGGCAAACAGTAGACTTACAATATATGATTATACGTGCATTTTAAGTGATAGAAAATCTTTGACCCCAGCAATAAGTATATTACTTTATGTATTTTTCAGGTTATGGTAATGACCCTTTTACAATAATGTGATGTAATTTGAGTGCTTACAGCACGTTGGGCACTTTTAGAAGAATTATCTTTCCTCATAGCAAATGTATATGATGTATTGCATTTTTGAGTATATATTAACCAGAAATCTGTAGTGATAGCTAATTTGTGTGCATACATGGGTCTGGGAGATACGGGGAGAGTTAACTTTATGTATATGTATGTATACATAGTATTTACATTCCTCTGCTGGAATGTGAGTTGCTAGAAGTTTAAGAATATTACTGTACACAGGTTCTCTGACAGAGGAGTATAACCTTGCCTGCCTAACTGATATTGACTATCGGAACCATGTGTTTTACTCTATTTCTGAAAAAATCTGCTGCCTAGGGTTACTCCCACCTAGTCTAGGTGTCTGTCTATAGAGGCTGAAAAGAATGCATGGCATTAAGGGTCAAAATTATTTTTCTTCTAGTACCTTTCGTGATTCAGATGATACTCAGGCATTGTTTTATTAATGTATCTAATATATATGTTATGTGTTATAAACATATGTGTGTGTATACATTAACATTTCATCATTTAAGTCCCAGTGAGCTAACATAGAATGTAATACTAGTTTCAGAGGTACAATACAGTAATTCAACACTTCCATACAACACCCAGTGCTCATTACAACAAGTGCTGTCCTTAATCCCCATCACCTATTTCATCCATCCCCAAGCCCGCCTCCCTCCCCTCTGGTAACCATCAGTTTGTTCTCTATGGTTGTGTCTATTTCTTGGTTTGCCTTTCTCTCTGATTTTTTTGTTGGTTTCATTTTTTTTTTTTTTTCCATTGATTGGTCTTTTGGTCCTGGTTAGGATAGATACACAATTTTTGGTTTTGAATAATTACTCATATAGATCACTGAGTGGAACCCAAGATTTATCTTTCCTCTGTTGCTCATTAGCTTGTGATATATCAATTATATACTAAATAAACGAAACTTTGTTTTAAGAAAAGAGTGGAAAGTGATTAGGAGCTTAAGCAGGATTTAATCAATTTGCATAGCTCTAGAGAGACCATCTTTCCCTGTATCATTTGTGTAAAGTTAAATTTAAAAGATGTGAGACCTAATATCTAAATCGCGAATAGTGGGGCCTCCCTCGAGTACCTATTTCTAACACCCTGATGGGCACTGATATTTAAGTAAGCACGTTCTTTAGGGGTGATGAGTCACTTTGTTGTTTGTATAAAGATAATTTAGAGAAAATAAGACATCAGAGTTTAAAGTAAAAAGGAAAAATCAAATACCAATTGGAATGATTGTGTGAAGCTCTGATTTACATTTGTGGAATCATTTCTTTGATGGGTGGTGACAAAGAGTGCAAACAATAAGGATCATGTACCTTGAGCATCTTTGTTTCCAGGATACTTGAGGCAACACAGGGTAGTGGTTAATACAAGCATTCTGAAGTCTGATTGCCTGAATTTGAATCCTGGTTTTGCTGCTTCCTCTCTCTGTGACTTTGGGGCAAACCATTTAAACTTCTGTGCCTCTGCTTTCATGACTCTAAAATGGTGTTAATAATATCTGCCTCACAGGATTATCATGAGGATGAAAGTTAAGATACTCACATTAAAAGAATGCATAGCATATTGTAAACACCATAGCTGTTGGTTACCATCGCTCACTACAATTAATGAACAAAAGTTTACTAGGACACAGAGGAGGCTCACAGCATCAGAGATGAGATGAGACGAAGTTATTTTGGGGCTGCATCCTTGGCAGAGTTTACTAAGTGCCCCAAGATGGTTCCTCATTTTTTAGAAAGAAATAATTTATAGGCCTAGCAGGTGATGATTAACTTCATTGTTCTCTAGCTTTATCTGTTGAATTTTTTTTTCTTAATTTTCTTTATTGAACAGGAGAGATGACCTCCTAAATTTTAGGTTCTTGGGTATAAAAATAAGAATGTTCTTGAGATGCTCCGTGTAACTGACAAAAAACCCGACTGGAAATTAACAGTGAGCCATGCAGACTGAAACAATTATTCTGCGAAGTACCAGTTCACAATATAAAGTGAATTAGTGATTAATTTAATCGCTAGAAAAAGAAAATGAGCCTTTGGCAACAAATAGACCTTACACATTAGGGTATTTATATGTATGGCTGTCTTTAGGCTTAGGCTGCAGCTGTCCCTTAACACTATCAGCTAGTGGATTTAGCTAGGTGCACTTGCAAATCTTAAAGAAACCTGGGTCTGTGCTAAGGTTGTATTGTGGTACAGTGTAATATTTGCGTGCAACATCCTCTTATAATGCGGAAGAAAATCCTTAGGCCCAGAGACTAACATATTTCCAAGCACTCTGTCAGCGAACAGAGGGCAGCAGACCAAATACAGAGGAAAAGAGACCATGTAAGAACTTAAACAGCAGGCAGGGAGCAAGGTGGACGTTTAACTGCTTGTACTGGGCTCTGTTTTGTGTGAGGTGCCTGTAGGTGATCACTCCGGTGAACCTGCGCAGGCATCCAAAGGAGGACGTGCCATCTCCATTTGGCCTATTGAAGAAATGGAGGCTCCGAGGAGATAAGTATCTTGGTCAAGATAACAAGCAGTAAATGGCAGAGTCAGGAGTCAAATTCAACTGCAAAGGTGATGAAGTTCCTGAATATGTGGGTTTAATAAGAGTCGACTCGTGTTGCTGCAGATGGGACTTTTACATCAGTATTAATTCAGTTTTTTCTAATGCCCTGTTTCAGGCTCATTATATTCATAAAATTTGGATTGGATGTTTTTTTCCATGACTGAACAAGTCTCACTTACGAGTTTGTAGATAGGAAGCGGTGTTCTTCAAGTCACTTTTGCAATAGAAATGGGGTAACTGGAGTAAGAATGTCTCAGTTTAACCTCATTACCTGATGTAATATTCAAATAGCCTCGTAATCCACTTTCTTTTATGTTTCACAGAAGACAAATTGGGCTACTGGCTTTTATCCCTTAATCTCCAGAGTTGTGTCCTAAATTCTCTATTTCAAGGATTGTAGACAGGCTTTTTCCAGGACTAGAATCTTCCTTGTTCTAGACCCATTATTTGGCAATATAAAGAGGTAAAGCATCTTTGACCTGATTAGCATCTGGCAGTAGGACTTTATTGCAACCCATTATGTGCAGAACTAATACGAATTTTGCCTCTGTTCTAGCCTTTTACTCAAGGTCAAAGACATTTTTGGAGGTCTCCTGAAATAGGAATCTTTGCTAACCACAGATGATTGAAAACCTTTGTCAAACCTGTAACTTTTGGGAATTACCATAGCAGAATGGGGGGGGGGGAGATTCTGAAGTTTAATTAGAAACTACAGAAGTTACAAGATGAATGATTAAAATGGTAATTTACTTGCTCGCATGCTGAGTGAAAGGCCTGAAATACTAATTAGGTGGTAGGAGAATATATGAAATTCGAATGGTGGTAGTATCTCAGATTCTCTTCCTCCTTCCCCACCCCCACCTCCCCCAGTGTGGCCGTGAGTCACATGACTCTGTCCTCATGGCCGGTAGGGTCTTGGACATCACTGTCAGGAGGAGTCTGGAGTCCTGCCTATGGGTTCGGACATGGACTGACTCAAAGATGGGCTATACTAACAACAATGCCCCGAGATACAGACTTTCAGTTACAAGAGCAACTTCCCAAGGATCGAATGTAGAGCATGGCGACTGTGGTTGAGAGGGTGTTGTATACGGGAAGGTCGCTGAGATCTTAAGCATTCGGTACACACAAAAATTAAAAAACGTTAACTGTGTGAGGTGGTAGATGCATTAGGTGCCTTGATCTTGGTAATCACTTCACGTGTGTATGTGTATCAAATCATGTTGTGCACTTTAAACGTGTACAGTTGTATTTGTCACTTATTCCTCAGTAAAATTGGGAGGGACAAAACAGAATGCCCCCGAGAAACTGTTCAAAACAGAGAGTGCAGTTGCCAAGGGGAAGGGGTTGGGGGAGCCAGAAAGCCAAATGAAATGTGGATTGCTTTGGCTATGGTGGGTCCCCTGAAGCCAAAACTTGGGGGGGTGAGTGGAGAGAACCAGTTGATCAAGTAGATCTAGAAAGACCTCCAGGGAGAACCAGAAAGACCATCAAAAATCAGCGAAAGGTTTGTCCACATTCCTGTTGCTGCCACCACTTCTGGCTCCCTGAGGCCTGGCCTTCATTTTCTCCTGCATATCTAGTGACCGTACACCCTTCACCTTGAGGGAAGGTGTGACAGCACCCACGTGTTCTTGGATGGTGGAGGAAAATGACACCTAAAAAGACATCTGTTACATGCACTAAAGAAGAAGATCCACACTTCGGTCTCGAATGTTGGAGAATGAAGAAAATAACCAAAGTCTGAGGTCCTGGGAGCAGCATGGCCCCACATTCTTCCAGAGCTCAGGTGTCCAAGGCAGTAGGAGCCATGAAGGCTGCATCCGGCAGATTCCTGGGTGGCGGAAGTGTCTGTGCTCAGTGAGGTATAGACTTGCTGAGTCATTTTCCCTCTCAGGGCAGGGAAGCACTGAGTTTTCAAGGTAATATCCAGCTCCTTAGGATTATGTCATTATACTTAGAAATTGTAACAGTTCTTTCAACTCTTTTGAGTATTTTGTGGTACATAGGTCAGAATTGGGGCAATTTATTATTTTTATCCATCATAGAGATGCTACGTGCAAACTTCCATTTGCTGGTGTGTGACTTTGATTCTGGCCTTAGCAGCATGTGTGACATGTGGACAGTGTTATGGGGCTCACGGGCAAGAACACTAATGTGTTTGCACAGTCATGCCAATCCCAGGTGAGGGCTTAATCTGAGTCCCTTCATACCTCCTGTCAATTCAGTCTTGAATTCCAGAAATCATGGATTTTATTTATTTTTATTTATTTATTTTTAAAGATTTTAGTTATTTGACAGGCAGAGATGACAAGTAGGCAGAGAGGCAGACAGAGAGAGAGGGGGAAGCAGGCTCCCCGCTGAGCAGAGAGCCCGATGCGGGGCTCGATCCCAGGATGCTGAGATCATGACGTGAGCCGAAGGAAGAGGCTTTAACCCACTGAGCCACCCAGGCGCCCCCAGAAATCATGGATTTTAAAGTTGCACACAATAACAATGTTGGCTAGGTTCTTTAATCCAGAGCTAGGTTTTTCAGCCTTATATATTCATAAAATGTGTGGCAGAGGTTTTAAGATTATTAATGGGTGTTTCTGTACTTTTCTTTTTATTGTCCAGTGGGAAGGGCATCAAGGGATTACAAGCCACATTTATAAAATGTTTATCCCGGCCAAGGCTGCCTTGCCTTTATGTTTCCAATCTTGATATGGTATGACATCGGTTTTAAATGTAATGGGAAGAAGCCTTTTCTTGGCACATTTTAATTGCCGAATCTTAAAAATGGTTTCTAAATTAATGACTTCAGGTTAAACTTTGCGATCTGAAATATTGGGATTTATTGTAGTAATTATTTGAATTTGGGAGGTTAAGAGAGGGCATTTTTGGTATTTTCCCTCTTTCCATGGTTGTATATGTGAAACTCTCAGTCTTTTCATGACACCAAGCTTCAATAAGACAAGTGAACGTGCATTTTAACTTTGCTTTCAGGGAGATGAGGGCAAAGGGGTAAAACTTCCAAAGTTTTGCAAAGGTTTTGCAAAGGTTTTGCAAGGTTTGCAAGTAGATTAAGGTTTCCTGAGTAGAGGCAAGGCTGAGATGATTTTAAAATTACTACTGATGTCTCATTCTTTAGAAAGACCATTTTGTTCAGTCTGTTCTTACAAGGGATAAGTGTTGGTTGGTAGCTTTTTTCTACTGGCAGATTAAAAAAAAATTAGAGATATTTTCCTTTTTCCTGCTGACTTTTTTTTCCCATTGAGGTGATAGTCACATGAAATTAACTATTTTAAAGTGAATAATTCAGTAATATTTAGTACATTCACCATGTTGTGCCACCATCACCTCTGTCTAGATCCAAATTATTTTTATCACCCCAGAATAAAACCCTGTGCTCCTTAAGGATTTACAAACCCCTCCTACCAATCCCCTGCGCCTGGCAAGTCTGTTTTCTGTCTCTCTTTCACTTAGTAACCAATGCTGCCTTTTTTTTTTTTTTGTAGTGTACCTTTTTGATCCCATCCCTGCTTTGATCTGAATGTTTGTGTCCTCCTTGCCCCCACCCCAGGCCTCCCCACCATTTATATGTTGACATCCTAATTCTCAACGTAATGGTGTGATGAGGTGAACCTTTGGGAGATGATTTGGTCCTAAGGGTGGAGCCCTCACCATTGGACCCAGAGGCCCTCAGCCAACCATGTGGCTGATCTTGGTCTTTCAGCTTCCAGAACTATGTCAAATAAGTTTCTGCTTTTTTATAAGTTGCTCAGTCCATATTTTGTTACAGCAGCCTGAGCAGATGAAGACATGTCTCATTTCCTTTTCCATACATTTTTTATTTGCTTAGTGATTACTGTGGAGATTACAATCAACATCATAAATCCGTAACAGTCCAACTTGAATTGATAACAATTTAAATTTAATAGTATATAAAAATTGCTCCTATATAGCTCTGCCTCCCATTTATGTTGTTCTTATCACACATCATCTTTGGACACTGTATACCCGTTAATATAGATTGATGATTATTTTATGCATTTATTTTTTAATAAGAAACAAAAAGCTGCAAATCAAAGACAAACCAATAATGAATTTTATGTTCTACCTTTGTAGTTACCTTTGTTGGAGCTCTTCTTCCTAGGGCTTCAAGTTGCTGTTTAGTGTCCTTTCATTTCAGCCGGAAGCATTGCTCTGTAGTATTTCTTGTGGTTCATGTCTCGTGATGAATTCACATTTCGTTTACCTGGGCATGCCTTCATTTTTCTGGTTGCTTGTTTGTTTGTTTTCAGTAATCTCTACACCCGACGTGGGGGCTAGAACTCAAAAGCACAAGATCAAGAATTGCATGCTCTCCCAACTGAGCCCTCCAGGCGCCCCTTTCCCTACCTTTTTTAACGGTACTTTTGCCAAAGATGGGATTCTTGGCTTGTCAGGTTTTTTTCTTTCAGCACTTTAAATACAGTCATTCTACTGCCTTTTGGCATCCATGGTTTCCAATGAACAATTGGCAATTAGTTTTATTAAAGATGCCTTTTACATGACGCGTAGCTTCTCTTTTGCTGTCTTCAAGATTCTCTTTGTTTCTGTCTTTGACAGTTTGATTATAGTGTGTGTTAATGTAGCTCTCTTTGAGTTTGTCCTGCTTGGAGTTTGTTAAGCTTAATGGACATTGGGATTTTTCAGCCATTATTTCTTTATTTTTTTTCTTCTTCTTTATTCCTCTCTTTTCTCAAAAAGCATATGCTGCTATGCTTGATGGTATCCTACATGTCCTTCTGGCTCTATTGGCTTTTATTCATTCTTTTTTCTTTCTGTTCCTCAGTCTACATAATTTCAGGTGGCCTATTTTCAGGATTTCTGAATCTTTTAACTGCTTGTTCAAATATGTTAATCCCTTCTAGTGAATTTTTAATTTCAGCTACCATACTTTTCAGCTCTAGTTTCTATTTAGTTTCTTATTATAATTCCTATCTCTTTACTGATATCTCCGTTTGTCATATTTTTCCTAATTTCCTCTTCTTCTTTGTCCATGTTTCCTTTAGCATTTTGAGCATATTTAAGACAGTTTAAAGTCTTTGTCTAGTAAGTTCAGTGTTTGGGCCTCCTCTGGGATGATTTCTTTCGATTTATTTTTTCCCTCTGAATGGGACATTTTCTTTTGTCTCTCTGTATGCCTTGCTATTTTTGTTTTTGTCGTCAGTGAAAATTGGTTATTTTAAATATTATAACATGATAGACCTGGAAATCAGATTCTCTGCATAACTAAGGTTAGTTGTTAACTAACTGTTGAGTACATTTGTTTAGCGAGTGTGTCAATCCATTTTGCAAAGACTGTATTCCTTGTCAAGTGTTATCACTGAAGTCTCTCTTCTGTTGATGTGTGGTTACTGAAGTCTCTGCTGTTTTCTCACTGATCCTCCAGTGACCTGCAGATTTCCTTAAATGTCTGGAGCCAAAAAGAAAATAAATATTTCCCCTGTCTTTCTAGCTTAGCTGTGAGCTGGGGCACTCCTTAAATGTGGAAGCTAGGTCATCTACAACTCTGCTCTAACCTTTGCCTCCTGTTTGTGCAGCACTGACAGAACTGCTAGAAGTCCAAGTCTAGGCCCTCTAAGGTCTTTTCTGAGTGTGTCAGTCCTGGATGGCCATTCCAAGCCCTTACTTATTCAAGGGACTTCCTCCTTAGCCTTTTGCTTCCTAGGCTTTTGGGTCTGTCTGATGCTTGCCGCCTTTGCTGTCCCTTGTCCCAGTGGGGCATGGGGAGTAATCTTTAAATTGTACAACAGGTCCCACCACCACCTGGAAAGCCACTCCAGCCCAAGGCCAGCAGGGTGGTATGAGACAAAGGTCAACCCCTGCACCAGTCCCTCGGGGAACTGCAGGACAAGTCAAAATGCACAACTGCGGTATTCTGTGAATAAGATTCATATGAGCCCCTTGGCAATGAATGTGGGCCACCATCCTCATGGCCACAGTGTGGTGCTGGGAAGTGGGAGGCAAGTAAGCAAAAAGTCCACAGTGCTTTGTTAATGAAATTCAGCCACCTTTATCTTCACTGACTACTCCCCTAGTTATCATAGGTTTTTACATTAAATCCCAGAGTTCCAAAAAGTTGATTGTGTCAGTATTTTCATCTTAATCATTGCTTCAGTGGAGGAACTGTTTCTCCGAGCACTGTGTTCTGTGATTTGCTGGTCCATAATTTGGGACTTATTTTCTTTGGTCATTTTTTAAAACTGATACTTAATTTTTTTTTTTTTAGATCAGTCTGTGGTTCACAAATGAATTGAGGGAAAGGTATGGATTTCCTATATATCCCCTAGCCCTACACATGCAGAGCCTCCCCCACTATCACCATCCCCTGCCGGAGTGCTGATCTGTTATAGTCAATGAATCCACATTGACTCATCCTTGTCACCTAAAGCCCATAGTTATGTTAGGGCTCACTCTTGGTGTACGTTCTATGGATTTGGACAAACGTATAATGTGAGGTATACACCATTACAATATCATATAGTTTCACTGCCCTAAAGATCCTTTGTGTTCCATGTATTCTTCCCTGCCTCCCCCAAATCCTGGTAAATGATGTTTGTTTGTTTGTTTGTTTTCCTGTCTCCGTAGTTTTCAGTGTTTCCAGATGCCATGTAGTTGGAATCACACAGCATGTAGGATTCTCAGATTGCCTTCTTTCACTTAGGTAATACACATTTAAGGTTCCTCCATGTCTTTTCATGGCCCAAACTAATTTCTTTTCATCACTGAAGAATATTCCTTTGTCTGGATGTATCAGTTTATCCATTTACCCACTGAAGGACATCTTGATTGCTTCCAAGTCTTAGCAGTATTGAATGAAGCTACTATAAACATTCAGGTGCAGGTTTCTGTGTGGACCTAAGTTTTCAACTCTATTGGGTAAATACCCAGGAATGCAATTGCTGGATTTTATGTAAAAGTATGTTTAGTTTTGTAAGAAACTGCCAAACTGTCTTCCAAATTGGCTGCACCATTTTGTATTCCTACCAGCAATAAATGAGAGTTCCTGTTGCTCTAAATCCTCACCAGCAGTTGACGTTGTCAGCATTCCAGATTTTGGCCATTCTAATAAGTGCAGGTAATTACTTTTTGAAGGATGATATTCCCACTTCATACAAATCTGAGTAGTCATATTTTTATCTAAGCATGCTGTTATTAAAGCAGCCTTTCAGAGCCTGGGAATCTTTTCCTGCCTGGGAGTTATTAAATAAGCTGTTCTGTACAGCAGCCTCTTGCCCCACTATCAAGGCCCTGCAGCTGTGTAGAATGGGTTGAAGATGAAATGTGCTCTTTTCCTTCCTACTTTCTGCTGGTTTCTGAGTTGACTCTCCCTCAGCCTTCTTCCTGTGTTATCACTGTCGCTTCAAGGCCCCGGCATCTCCATTCTTCACTCTACTGTTCAGTGTTTTGACCTGTCTAATGTTTTTAAAGCATTACTTTGATCTGGTGATTTTTTAAAATACATTTTAATAACTTCAGCAGGAAGCTTTAACTTCTGGGACTCACCTTCAAGGTGCTCTAGTAATCTAGCCTGGGTTAATTTCCCCACCAGTTCCCATTCTGTTTCTTTCTATTCCCACTAAATAAATGAAGAGAGTGGACGTTCCTGGCTAGAAATGGGGGCTGCCCATTTTGTGGTTTCTTTTATTCCGATTTCCCCCATCCTTGCCTTCTTTTCTTCCTGTGCCCATGATCTACCTCTCTCTTAAAATGTAGCCCAGATGTTAAGGCTTTGTTAAAGTTAGTATCTACTTAAAAAAATCCTTATTACTTTACAACTGTTTGGCTCTTAATACTTTAGTACCTTGTATTGTAATTATTTTTGGTGTATATTCTGTTTCTTCTCTTAGACTTTAAGATCTATGAAGATAGCATATGTTGGTTCATTTGACATTCTCTGAAAATCTTGGCATAGTGCCTTACTATTTTAAAGTTTTACTGTTATTTGACAAATAGATGGGTGTTTGAGTTTAGCTACATAAAAAGGAACTACTTTTGGAAGAATGTTTTACCATTTTTCAGCTGTCAAACCAATCTAGCCAATGGTGTGATTTTAAATTTAAATAAATTTCCTGACCCTGAATGGGAGAGCTCTTAGTTTGGTTTCTTTGACTTCCGGAGGGCAAAATCCAGTAAGTAGCAACTCTCAGTGTCTTCAGGGATGTTCCTACTGATACTTGAATTAGAAACTTACAGATTTCCTCACAGTCTAGCTATGTGCTTCAATACATTATTTTATCTAAAGGCCTTACCTGGAATCACAACCTGATGGTTTTCCAACTTGCATTGGGTCCCTAACACTGAAGGGTTGGACCATATGTGAAATCATGGTGCTCTTGCCTTGTCCATTTCATTACTGAAAGGTTCTTTTTTTTTTTTTTTTTTAACTTCGTTCCTTATTCACTGTTCTATCATATGTCAGGCCTTCGCTGTGCTTCAGCCTCTGGGAGATACCAAGGAGCATGGTGCGATTTTGTCCAATGGGGGACCTTGTAGGCCATAGCATCCACCTTGCATTGATGTCCATGTGTCTGCCTGTCCGGCTGTCTCTCATCTCTTTCTTTGCCTCTTTGCATGCTTTTGTCTTGTTTGAGGATTCTAGTTTTTCCCTAGAGAGGTAATACAGGATATATATTCAGGGAGACTGGTTCCACATCAGCTGTTCTTACAAGCTACCCTTAGAAAAGGCATCTTAGGTCTTTTGTTTTTTCAGACTAGCATCACCAACTTTCTTCTTAAGTATTGGATACCTCATGGCATCACCTTTATGTGTTGCTCTGCTAGCAAAGTCTTTCCATTTCTCTTTGAGGATGGAACTGAGGGTACGAAGATGGTTTTTTCTAACACATTTAGCAAGGGACGTTACATCCACAAGTATAAGGAATTCATTTTTTTAACGTATGCCTTCATTTTCCTCACTTCCAAACTTGTAATTCTGACTCCTATGTATTTTCTTCGTTTTCTAAGTTTATTTTGTGGCAATTCTGGAGCTGCCTATTTTTTATTCCTCTTTGAGTAAAGATAAAGTTGACTCTAGGAAAGGGTCAAAATCTATACCAGTAGGTCTTGGTTCTGCCTTTTTAAGCTAATATAACCTTTTTAAGCTAATATATTCAATCTAGTTTCCCTTGCATATGATAGCTATTAAAACATTTCAAGACTGTGAACATGCTTATTTAAGACCGGAAAAGCCCAGGTCACAGAGGAAAAAAGGAGGCAATTACAGAGTAGGAGTGGACAGACTTGAGTGGTTTGGGAGACTCTGAGAGATGCAGATAATATAAGGCACTGCTGGAAAAGATGAAAGGAGCAGGACAGAGCAAAAATGTTTGTTCATCTGGTAGTTTTTATGATCAGTATTCCCTGAAAATTTCTGCAGGTTCCTTCTTCAGAATGAAAATATGAAGAGTGTGTTAGATTGAAAAAGCCCAGAATTCCTGCATTAGCACTGCCTTTCCATTCCAATCCAATCCTACCAGGATGCCAAAGAGGCAAGGAGAGGGAGAAGGGGCAGAATGCATTCTTCTCTATTTCTGGTTGCCCCATGGCTTCCAGGCTGCACCGTTAGCAGAGTTCTGTAGGAGTTATTCCCAGGTGCATGCCTGGGATGGCATTCTGCACATTTGCATGCGATTCTACGTGACAATTGTTGTTTAACTCTACACAGATTCTGGATGGGTTACAAGATTACCATGTTGGGGCAAATGAGACCAATTGCTGTAGCTGCAAAGCAGTGACTCTGGTTTCCATATTCCACACAGGAAATCGAGTCTCATTACTCTTAATCCTGTCCTACCTAATACCCATGTAATTACAGGGCTTGAAGTAAAAAAAAAAAATATTCCAACAAACATGATACTGAAAGTCCCACAACCTTACTAATTTACCCTAATTTCATGATTTTACAAATTAGCATTTATTGCTCCCTATCTACCCTGCCTGTTCCTCTAGTAAGTTCACTTCTTACCCCGGACACTAATTTAATTGTGTCGTTCCGTGTACCTCATCAAAAAAGGCATCAGTGAGTAGGGAGATTGGTTGTCTGGTAAGGATGACGCACAACAATGGAGTTTAGAAAAAGAAAAATGGCTCCTGAACTAACTTATAAAAAGAACCACATAATCCAGAATGTGTATTTATTTGCTTGCATGGTCCTAGTTATATTTGGTTTCACCTAGGGATGGGAGAAAAAGATGAAAAGGATTTTAGGGGAAAAAAGTAGAAGATGGTACAGAACATTTGCTTGGAAATTATATAGCCTATATGCTGTTGTGTCATCATTAGGCCTATGTTTTTGAAAAAAATTGTTTTTCTGCAGTTCAGCAGATAATAGGATCTTGACTACAATATGGAATCACATTTGACTTTGGTTCCACCACGGCTCTATCCCCCCATAAGAATGAATCTTATGAATGGTTTAGAAATTTTCATCATGTTGATGTCTTAAGTTACAACTCAGCTATTAGAACATATCCATTTTCTGCCTAAAGTAATATTTCTGTACTCACAGAAGCCACCAGAACTCTGTCTCTTTTTGGGTTAGTGTGAACAAGTTCATCCTGCTCATTGTGTCTTGCCAGGGTTCCCACTGAGGGTCCAGATGTGTGTCCCCAAGAAACTATTTGTTCTTTGAGCACTTTCTTCTGTCTTCGGTCATGCATGGGATAAAATATGCAAATTTTCAGTGTTTTTATAAATTATGCCACCTCAAATAGTATGTTGTTTCCATTCCAGTTTTAGGCCCCCAAATTATGTCATTAGGTCTCGAATTGTTTGAAACAAATTGGCTTTGAAATATCTCTGATGCCTGTTGGCCCACATTTTGCAGCATGTGAAGACTGGAATGGGCTCCCTGCCACAGTTGCCCTCTCAATTCTTTCTCTCTGAGTAGGTAGTGTATTTGTCTCTTTACAATCCTGCAACAGACTTGAGTTTCTTATTTGTTCTGTCTCCAAAGATTCTAAAATTCCCATCAGACTTGGAGAGCAAAACGAGAGTGAAACTTCATGAAAAAGAGTGTTGATTGACCTGTTCTCCCCACCCTCAAGTCCTCACCGGTACATTTCTTCTCAAGTCTTGGCTTCCAAGAAAGTGAAATATTCTTTTTTTTTTTTTTTTTTAAAGATTTTATCTATTTATTTGAGAGAGAGAGAGAGAGAGTGTGTGTGTGTGTGTGTGTGTGTGTGTGTGTGTGCGCGCGCGCACGTGCGCGCGCTCGCAAGTCGGGGACGGGAGTAGGCAGGGGCTGGGTATTGGGCAGAGGAAGAGAGAGAATCTCAGATTCCGAGCTGAGCCTGTTGCAGGGCCTGGACACACAACCCTGAGATCATCAAGAGTTGAGATCAACCTGAGCCCAAATCAAGAGTTGGACGCTTAACTGACATCCTGAGCTACCCCGGTGCCCCACTCGTGAGCTTGTGAACATACCAGATCCACAAATTGTTCTTCTGAGTAATTGAAAAGCGAACTGTAGTCACCAAGTAAATATAAGGCAGCCTTAAAGGATGCTTTATCCTTTCTCTTTTCTCTTTACTTCTTTGTTTTCGTGGGCGTATTCTGTAACCAAATGGTGTGATCCTACTTTTTCTCATTCCTCTGTCCCTAATTCTGATTGCTCCCCTGAAGTGTGCTTGCCAGCTTGTTAGCGTTCCGGTTTTATCAGAAAAGGTGAACATGTGAAGGAGACACGGTCCTCTGGAGGTGACAGAGGGGCCGTAGCGGGACAGAATTTTGGGAATGGCAACAACACACGTGTCTCTTATGTTGGCTTTGTCCTTAGGATTTGCACTGTGTGACTGGTAATGCCAGGTGGCTGGGCAAGAGCCAAGTTAAATTTCTCCGGGGCCACTGTACCTCAGTTGTCAATCCCAAATGCTTAAAAATGTCTAACATGCTTCCTTTACAGAGGGCGTTCTGTGTTTACACATTGATGCTGTTGCAGTCTAGCCTGGCCCATAGGAGAGTTGTAGAACACAACCGACAGACGCAAATCAGACCAGGGGCAGAGCAGTTCCTGGGGAAATACTTCCAGTTATTTTCAGACACTGGCAACTGTGTGGGAGTCATGTGCCTTAGGAAGTAGCTTTCTCATTTTAATATTTTCGGAACAGTGATGACACCACCTTTTCTAGTTAACATCTTGAGTGTTTCGGATAGAACGTGAAATCCTTCCACTCTCAGTAGGGAAGGATTATGGAAGAAGAATATCATCCACACAAATCGTACAAGGTGTGGCCAATAATTGTGTTCTGATGAGTATATCTGAGAGAGTGAAGGTGTTTGGAAGCGTACTGGAAGTGGTTCCCCAGGCTCTGCTGGAGCTCACGAGTTGGATAAGCTCACCTTTAGGAGGCAGGTGGGTCACGTGCTCCCAGTGGATTGATAGAGAGGCCTCCAAAAGAACGTTTTGTCATTTGTTTTATTCCTTTAGAGCGTAGTTGAGGCACAATGCTGCATTAGTTTCAGGTGTACAGCATAGCGGTTGGACAAGTCTCCACCTTGGGCTACACTCCCATCCATCACCGAACAGCACCGTTACACCACCGGTTATAGTCCCTGCGCTGACCCTTTCATCAAAAAAGAGAGCATTGTAAGTGGAAATCCCCCAATTAGTGCGTTTTCCCTTTGACTTACATAAATGAAATTGATACGATTAATTAACCTATCTATGTATTTAAAAACTCAGTAGTGCCTCGGGGGATAAGTATTCTGACAAGTAGGTAACGATGAGAAGATAATCTGATTGGCAGTGCAGATCAGAGGATCGAAATTTCAAATTAAGGCACACGTTTCTAACTTGAGAGCTTCAACACACATCTTAAAATGTCCTTAAATTTCACAGGTATCTGAGGAAGGATGAACTAGATTGGTTTTTTTATTCCCCCATCTGGTTAGCTATTTCTAAATTGGCTTTACTCAGTAGCTCTCCCTCTGAGTTGAGTTGTGTTGGAAAGGTATAGACCTCTGTGTGAGGTGGAGGATAGAAAGGAAATAGGCAAGTCATTTCAGGGCTCTGTTCAGAAGTGTGAGATCTAATCTGGTTCAGAGACCACACGTGAATTCTACCTTAGGACATTCTTTCTAATCATTTCCCTGGCAACAGGCTTACTTTACGTGAACATATCATAAGAGTCTACCACCTCTCCCCAGCCTCACCGTGCTTCATCTGATACCTTTTGTTTTATGTCTGCCTGAACAAAAAGTTTGAGTTTTGCCAAGGAGAAAGGGAAAAAGTAGCGCACGAAATGATTATTTTACATTTTATGCATTTTTCTCTAAAAAATAATTATTTTTGTATTTGACCTGATGAAAGTATGAATCTCTTATTGGTAGATATTCAACAGGAAACTCAATTTGACAAGTTAAAATTTGCAAGCAAAAAGTGTCTTCCGTAGTTTCATTTTTTTAATGGGATTTATAAAGCCTCTAACTCCCGTTTTTTAAAAGTTTTTGGTTTTTGTTTTGTGTGTGTGTGCGTGCGCTTTTCTTCTCCTAGTGCTTTGGTGATAGGACAGAGTCATGTATTTTTCTTCTCCTTTCTAGAGAAAGGGAAGTCTCCCACCCTGATCACTGCCAGGGATTCCTAGCTAGCTAGTTTCCCTTGCTGTGCCCCCAGCACACTCTTTTCTATCCCTACTGCATCGACTCACCTTTCTAAAAACTCTTCTATCATGGCATCAACTTAGTCTAGAAATCTGCTCACTATGGTTTCCACTAGCCACATGTGGCTATTCAAATTAATTTAAATAAAAGGAAAAGTTTTGTTTCTTTGTTGCCCTAGCCACGTTTCAAGTGCTCAGGAGCCACATGTGAATAGTACAGAAGAACATTTGCATCATCCCAGAAAGTCCTATTGGGCAGTGCTGGTCTAACACCTCTAAGGGTTTCTTCTTTCTTGAGGCTTAAATGTAAACCCACCAGCTTGGCTTTGAAGCTTCCCCGAATCTTGATTAGCCGTACAGATTGAATTTAACTGATTGGGAGGTTGTCAGAAAAATCCTTATGCTCAGGAGAGGCTTGGTGGAAGAGGAGAGGCATTTTATTCCTTTTTGAAGGCAGGAAGTAGTAGAAGGTTCTGGGAAAATATGTGAATATAAAGATCATTTGGGGAATGTAGAGGATCTCCGGTGAAGGATAAGATGAATATAGGGAAACAGGTGAAAGACAGGTGTCCTATATCCTCTGTGAGGGATTTATGTAGGAAAGTGTCTTCACATGGTCTTTGACCGATGTTTGAGTTGCACCATCTTTGACGATCTTTAATGTCTGTCTTCAAAGAGAGAACGTGAACGAGTCGATTCAGTAACTGCAATGAAGATGGGAACAAGGCTGTTAGTGGACAGACGTGTACTTGGAAGGGAGGAGAGATGAGATGGGAGTTTAGAGGTCCAGAGGTTCCGGAGGGGTCACTGCGCTGAGGTGCAAAGGACAGAGAAAGTGCAGGAGAGACAGAAAACGAGACGGGGGTATGAAGCAAGTGACGCCTCCAGGGAAAGTCACATTTTCATCACCACTATAGTGCAGGGATTGGAGAAGTTTCAGGTCAAGGAAAGATTGCCCACGGCTTCTACAGGGCGCAGTGGATAGGGAAATGGAGGCACAGAGAGTTCATGATGGCAAGAACCTGGCCCGCGATTTTGTGTCCCTAGCACCTGCAGAGCACTTGATGATTGCTGGATGGCTGTTAAATGTTTGCTGCCTGTGTGGGGAAGGTTGGTCTCCCCAAACTGAGTACTCTGGAGTATAGTGCCAAACATATCCATACCTAGGGTGGTAATTTCAGCAACGAATGGTGGATGAGGGGAGAAAGGTAGAGGCCCTTCGTGTTTGGGGAGTATGGGGGAGTATGTGGCTGGCGTTATTGCTGAATTTATGGAATTATAAGGCCCCACCGGAGAGCTGCTAAGTTTACCGAATTACCTAGACCCGGGGTGCCAAAGTAAACGTTGCTGGCTCAGCTACTGGCACTTCCCTCCCAGCCCTGGCTCCGGGCTGAGAGCAGCTCTAGTGGAAGGGCTTCTCCTGCGGCGGGAGGGCAGGGCTGGTGGAACCAAGGAGAGGTGACGGCCTCTGCAGCCATCTCTGGGAGACGTCTCCCGGGGGGTGGCTGGCTTTTGAGCACACGTTTTACGGGGAGAATCAGAAATATCTTTGGGGAAAGGACTTTGGCAGTGTTGTGGCTGGTGAGCTCTGCATTTGAAATCAGCATTGAGTGAGTGGGTGCTTTGCCGCAGCTTGCACTCGGGCAGGTCCCTTAACCTCGCAGGTCACTTCTTTTTCTTTTTTTTTTTTTTAAAGATTTTATTTATTTATTTGACAGAGAGAGATCACAAGTAGGCAGAGAGGCAGGCAGAGAGAGGGGGGGAAGCAGGCTCCCCGCTGAGCAGAGAGCCCGATGTGGGGCTCGATCCCAGGAACCTGAGATCATGACCTGAGTCGAAGGCAGAGAGGCTCAACCCACTGAGCCACCCAGACGCCCCTCAGGTCACTTCTGAGGAGAAGAATCCTTACTCTGTCAACCAGTGGAGGCTGATGTGGGGATGAAAAGCAAGTTTTGTGAAAACATTTTATAAGCTCTAACGTGCTATAAAAATTCAAGTGACTCATAAATTGATTGCATTGGATAGAGATCTGAGCAAAGGATACCTGGTGAAGATATCTTTACAGTAATCACAATGAATTAATGAGAACATCAATCTAGGCTATGGCAATGAAGAAAGGAAAGGAAGGAAGGCAGGCAGGAGGGAGGGAGGAAAGAAAGAAAGGAAGGATGCAGTTTTCTTCTTTTTTTTAAAGATTTTATTTGTGTTTGTGTGTGTGTGTGAGAGAGAGAGAGCGAGCGCATGCATAAGCAGGGGGAGTGGCAGGCAGAGGGAGATGGAGAAGCAGATTCCCTGCCGAGCAAGGAACCCGATGCAGGACTCAATCCCAGGACTCTGGGATCATGACTTGAGCCAAAGGCAGATGCTTAGCTGACTGAGCCACCCAGGCGTCTCCGGATGTAAAGTTTTCTATTAAGAATTTAAAACTTGCACTTGGAAGCCAGTTAAGCACTGGGGTGAGGCAGCAGGATGAAAGGGAAGGAGGATGCCAGGATTCTGAGTTTGAATGAATGAGAGCATAGTGGTAGTGAGATAGTAGTGGAGGGAAAGACTGACAATCTAAGGGATGGTCTTTGTGTCAGGCTTACTGAATTCCAGGTACTGCTGGAACATCCTCCTAGGAACAACCAGGAGAAATCTAGTTGGAAACACAGAGGAAAAATGGAGGCTGGGGTTGGGTGCCAGCCGCTAGAAGCAGTGTTAGCAATTTTGGAATTGAATGTTATCACCAAGACAGAAGTATCAGAAGAAAGCCAGGGTCAGACTCTTGGAGGAGATAATGCGATTTAACTTCCTTTGGTGTTAGGTCTTCCTTGATGCGTCTGTAACTTCCTTACCTGCCTGAATCTTGGCACGTAGTAATGCATGTTTACTTGTTTATGTTCCTGATATATGCTTAATTCTGGGAG
This sequence comes from Nasua narica, assembly GCA_028533885.1. Taxonomy (NCBI): domain Eukaryota; kingdom Metazoa; phylum Chordata; class Mammalia; order Carnivora; family Procyonidae; genus Nasua; species Nasua narica. The sequence goes on along the minus strand of CM052810.1, from coordinate 67,293,043 downwards.
GGAGGGATTGTATTTATCTCGTGTACTATTGATCTCGAACATAAGTTTAAATGCCTATAGACACATACAGTAAATATTTGTAAATATTCTTTTGAATGAATGACTGCTCTGAAACTAAGGTCATTGTGAAGAAAGATCAAGAGAAGCCTGGCTCAAGGTTACTATCCTGGGCCCTTCCGGGTCAAATGATATTAAACACAACCAGTTGATATTGCTAGTGTCTTTCTCCTTTGATGCTCTGTAGATTGACGATGTGAGTTGAGAACATAGATTGTCGATGGTGGATTAGGAAATGTAGAAATAACGCAAGGCGGGGCAGGACAGCATCAGTCTCTGTGAGATCCAGGTGAGCTGGAGAGGTAGGCCAAGCCCAGAAAGACCTTGAGAGTGAGTCTTCATTGGCTTATGGAACAACACTCATTTTGAAAACAAGGCTGGGATTGTTGAAGGGGGTAGAATAAATTGAGTTAGGGGAACAAAAGGAAAATTTCATGTTATAATTTCTTGGGTATGACTTTGCCAATTATGTGGCTTTAATGGGTTGAGTTGTGACCACCCCAAAAGATATGTTGAAGTCTTAATCCCCCAGACTTTAGAATGTGCCCTTGTTTGAACATAGGTTCAGTGCAGATGTAATTAGTTAAAATGAGGTCATGCTGGAGTCGAACAGTCCCTGTGCAATGACTGGTGCCCTTATAAGAAGAGGCGAGATGCATGCACATAAGGGAGGGGGTAGTGGCAGAGACAGAAGTCATTGTAGTTGCAAGCCCAAATTGCAAGCCACCAGCAGGTAGGAAGGGGCTGGGGCTAGGAATACTTCTCCCCTACAGGGTTCAGAGAGAACATGACCCTGTTGACACCTTGCATTCAGACATCGAGCCCTGAGAACTGAGTTGGTTTTGTTGTTGTTTTCAGCTACCTCATTTATGGTCAGTTATGGCAGCCCTGGGAGACTTATAGTGGCTGAAGGGAAGTCAAAATGAAGGTCATGGAAACCAAGTTGGTATGAGATATGGTTGCAGTGCTCAAGATTTGGAGAATAGTGGAGAGAGATGGAGGGAAGAAAACAGTGTTGAGTGCTAAAAGCCTCAAGATAAGGGGCCTTCTGTAGCCTCTGCATGTAACTGGTCATGTCACCGTGAGCTCTCCGTACCTCAGTTTCTTTGAAAGTAAAGCAAGGGACTTTCACCATCATCATGACGCACCATCTACATTCCAGGTTTTATTCATCTCAGTCTAGGTCTGTTATTTCCTGGCCATTTGGATTTAGGTTGCACTTGGTATGGACATTCAGTTTCTTTTGCAGGTATAATGGGGGGCTCTGTGCATCTAAATAGGACTGCAGTCTTCAGGTTGAATACGTTCAATGTGCCAGCTGCTCCTTGCCTAAATTTTCATTTGCAGAGAATGTAATCAATATGTAATCTCAATTGCAGAGAATGTAATCAATATGTAATCAATCAACATATTTCTGAAGAGAGGGAAACAGTTGGTATTGAAGTGACTGATCCCTTTTGCAAGGGTGTCTGTGAAAACTGAGAATTCTAGACTGCTTTCTGGAGAAAGGAGTCTTTGAAGATTGGGAAATCGGGGAAAGAATTTAAAAAGAAAGAAAAAGCCCAACATAACCAATATTGAGGGCAGGGGGTGGCAGAAGGCCCTGCAGGGTTCGGGAGCCTTTGTCCTAAGACTCCAGACAGTTTGGACACAAGGAAAATGAATGTCTTTAATCTGTTACCCTACAGCTCCTGCATCAGAAATAAACTTGGGATTAGTGCTAATGTTTTAGAATACTTCTCCCATATTGGAGGCAGAATGAAATGTTTGCGCACCCCTTAGTGTTTACCTTGGTATTTCCACACTCCTAATTTTTACAGAGATTGACAGGTACATAATTTTGGGTAGCGGCATGACCTGTGCGTATTCCTCCAGTCCTGACTGCTGTGGGGTTCACGGCAGTGGTTCCTGTCGCTCAGCCCATTGCCAGGGAAGGAAGCCTGCAGGGAGCCCTTCATGCAATTTCCAGTGTTGTTATAGGAACGGCAGTTGGCTCCTAGTGGAAAAGAGAAATATGCCAATGTGAACTTGTGGACAGGTTTGTTTCCTCCTCCTCCTTAGATACAAGTATTTAGTTTTCTGCTTTTTACCTCTCTCTTACCCCTTATCTAAACAAAGCAAATAAGTCTTTGAGACCACCTTAAAACGATTTATTTGCTGAAAATGTGTGAAAACAGTGATCTTAGAGGTTGGAAAAAGGAAACCTCAGTGGTTGCATCCTTGTGTACCTTTTAACATAGATGGGAATGGAGGAAAACTTGGGGCTGACTGCTTGGGATGTGATCTGTTTCACCTTCTGATAGAAGAATGAGTCTTTTCCAAGTGACTGTGTTTGGATATAATCCAGGCCCAAAAGAACACTCTGGTCTTTGGCTAGCCCGTAGAAGAAAAACATCAAAATGAAGCAAAACTACCACGTATCAGTTTCCGTGTGAAGCTGTATGTGTGTAACTATAGCTGACGGAAAGCGAAATTTGAAAAAAAAAAAAAAAAAGATTGCCTCTCCTTGTAATTTAGACTCTATTAGTAAGAAGTGCCCCGAAGCTTTAGTGAAGATGCTGGAAGATTTAGTGAAGAGTTGGCATCAGCCACACTTCATTTCCGAAGTCTATTTCTTCTCAACCCTCCTGTGGGCTCCTACTGTCAGTCAAATCCTTCTTCCGTAGTCTTCTCCAAACACCTTATAGTTTCGAGAGGTGATAATCAGGAACAAAATCCTTTCCCATAGCCTGGCTCTGGGACCCTCATCACCTTCCAGACTGAATTGACTGGAGTAGCCTGACACGCCGGCCAGCAGTTGTTTTTCTTAGTTGTATTGCTGCTTTAATTGGCCACAGTTCTCTTCATCCGTCATGCAAAACTCTTAAAACTCATACGAGAGTAATTTTCCCCACCTTCTTTATTGCGGGTTATTTTCTCTCCGTGGGGCACACTGCGGGTGATTAGGTCCGTGCCCTCTAGTACACTCCTCTGCTTGCTTTCTTCAGCACGCCGTCCTTTGGTGAGTTCGTGCAGGCTGGCTGATTGAGTTACACCCTAAGGAATGTGGAACCTGGTTCTCAGCTACAGGACGTCTTTCCCGAAAGTTCTTGTATTGCGAGGCCTGCTTTGAGGATTCACATGTGTGTATTGGTTTACAGCAACATTAAAGCTTTCTCCCCACAGTAGATGGGTAAGTTACTTAAGGAATATGAGGTAGTGCTCTCACAGGGCCAGGAGCCCAGGACTGGCCGGTGGTATGGGCCGGGTCCGTTCTGGCTGGTTTCACGTACATTTATGACTTTCTTTTATACCTAATAGTCTTCCTAATGCATCGAGAGAGAGATTCTGTGGTTATTTGCTGTAAAAGGTTGGAAGCCCTAATACTGTAAACCATAAAACAAGCAAGAAGAGGAAACATTAAATTGATCTCCACATATTCCATTTGATAGGACATAAATTGAGAGCAAAAGACCACAAACAGAAAAATGATGTGCTAATAGTGTAATTTGAGGTTCTTTTAGTAACGTGTGGAGGGTGAAGTAGACAAAAAGACTAGGGGAGGGGCTCTGTGTGAACACATTGCCCTGGGGAAGGAAGCTTCCATGTGCAGGGAACTGCAACGTCCAAGGTGAGGCTCTGGCTGAGAGTGTAGGTGAGCGATTTCTACTTTCTACTCCGTCTCAGCATCAGGCCTGGATGTATGGGCCGCAGTTGGTCCTTGTGCTAGTTAAGTCTTCTCTACACACAGGATTCTCAAAATGCTTGATTTGTTAGGAGAGTAATATGCTTCTACTGGATTTAGTGTGTACTTGTGTGTGTGTGTGTGTGTTTACTCATTATTTCAGTCTACAGATTTGTATTTGATTCTTGTCATTAGAGCCCTGAAATGACTGTAGGTTTGAGTCCTCATCTCTACTGAATTACCCAGAAAATATTATTTTCCTATAATCAGTAAGAGGGTCACATGCAATTACAAGTGGCGGCATCTGGGAAAGCATGTTGTGATGTTCGTTGTTCAGAAAAAAACGATTACGCTTACCATAATGAGCCCTGAGTAACGTGTAGAATTGTCGAATCACTATACTGTACACCTAAAACTAATATAGCTCTGTGTGTTAATTTTACTAGAATTAAAATTCAATACTTAATAAAAATAGGGGCACCTGGGTGGCTCAGTGGGTTAAAGCCTCTGCCTTCGGCTCAGGTCATGATCTCAGGGTCCTGGGATCAAGCCCCACATTGGGCTCTCTGCTCAGTCGGGAGCCTGCTTCCCTCTCTCTCTGCCTGCCTCTCTGCCTACTTGTGATCTCTCTGTCAAATAAATAAATAAAATCTTAAAAAAATACTTAATAAAAATAAATAAGACACACTAGCTTGCATAGAAAAAAAAAGAAATGGTCACCATTTGGGGAAAATGCCATATGAATCATCATTTCCTTTTTTAATTGTGAGTCTCTGATCATGCTTGATTTTTGTGTCAAATTGCTAGTCAGTGGGCCAAACGCAGCCTGCGATAGTGTTGTGTTTGGATAGCACTGTGAATATTGGTAGGTGGGACAGACACTTCCCAGTTGGCTACAGACCCCACCACTCCTTAATGTTGCCGCTGTGCCTTCATTACCTGTCTGGTGCCCTGATATCATTTATCTGCCTGGTACCCAAAGCCCATTTTCTTGTTTCTTTTTTTAAGATTTTATTTATTTATTTGACAGAAAGATCACAAGCAGGCAGAGAGGCAGGCAGAGAGAGAAGGGGAAGCAGGCTCCCCGCCGAGCAGAGAGCCTGATGCAGGACTCGATCCTAGGACCCTGAGATCGTGACCTGAGCTGGAGGCAGAGGCTTCAATCTACTGAGCCACCCAGGCGCCCCAGCCAGAGCCCATTTTCAAATTCTTCCTCAAACAGAAGCAAATAGGTAGTAAGGCATACCTCTGTTCGATGTAGATCTGTGCTTTGTCTCACCGGCTGTCTTCTGACAATGGCTTAAAATGAGCAGGGAAATACTCAGAATTGCTAACAAATAGATTAAGAAGGTTTAGGGCCAGGATTATATATTAACTGCCTAATTAGCCCTTAAATCTGTAGCATTGATCTTGATGACTGAATTGAGCAGAGTGGGAAAGCTTGTCTATTTCCCGTTTCCTGAGTGAACAATCCTGGTATTGAATGATCCTGGTTTAACCTTTTTCAGTCTCACTGGAAACATTTTTGCTCCTAGGTTTCCCTTACTCCTCAAACGTTGCTACATTAACAGGGGCTTTAGAAACCCCCGAAAAGTCATCTCCATTTCACATACTTCTCGTATTTGTTCTATTGCAAGTGTTGATCACAAGACAAGCTGAAGTCTGAGCCCGGATGGCACTGATCTGATTGATTCCTCTGTGTGCTCTCTCTGTGGCCATGGGCCTTCTTCTGGAAAGAACATATCGAGTTCGTCCACTGTTGTGAATGAAAATAATCGGCTGGCGAAAGCACAGAATTAGAAACCTCTCGGTATATTTATTTCTGTGTCTCAAGAATTCTGATTTAAAGCAGACTTTATTTCAAGTAATGTGAACAGTAGGTTGTTCAGGAGTCTCAGATGAATCAATGTTTTCTTCCCTCCTCTCCAAGAAAATCTATTTAAAGCAAAGGTCAAATCTGTGCTGGATTTAGAACCTATTAAATGTAAGTCTGGAGAACAGAGCCTCTTCTTTATTATTCTCTACATAGTTTCAAGCACTAGGGACACTCTGGTCTTCTGCAAACCATCATTTCCCACATTTTTCTGGTGTTTGTAATTTTGTTGTTGTTGTTCTGGAGGATGGAGTGTTACCTGTAGCCTTTATACCTAGTGAATTTGAGCCCTTGTGAGTCCTTGGGCTTAGGAAATTTAGGAGTAACTTAGACCTTAGCAGTAGTCTTGGAGGAGTTTATTAGGCTTTGAGCTGTATCTGAGAAGGATATATTAATGTGCCTTATTTAATTAACATGGTCAGAAATTAAACCGCCGTGTCGACCCTTCCTGTCCGTCCCCTTCCCTCGTCCCTCTGGCCTTGTCCATCTCCAGGAGGGTTGTCAGGCTTTGCCCATATTCCAGCCCCCACCCACGGCCCTCACATTGTTACCAAACCCTGTGCGTTCTACCCCTGAAAGAGCTTCAATCCTCTCCTTCTTCAGTGCAGGCGTCGCCACAGGGGTGGGTGTTGGCTTCGTGTCTGAGCTTGTCCCCCAGCTTCCCATGGCCTTTTACTCAAGAAGGATTTGGACAAATAAGCGCCCTGAGGGAAATAAAGCAGGAGAGGGAAATGCGCGTGCCCAGGGGAGTATGACGTTAAGTAGGGTCGCTGAGAAGGATCTCATTGGGAAGAGGGGAGGAGCCACTGGAAATCTCTTGCTTCCGCTAAGCATTCTGGTATTAAGGGCTGGAAGACAGCAGGAGGGTGTCTTTGAGTAACACCAAGATGCCAGCGATGATATGTTTGCAGTGCCTTATAAGACAACCGACCAGAGATACCAACTCAGGTGGTGGATATTCGGGTCTGGAATTTGGGGGAGAGGTTCCACCTGGAGATATACATTTGTGAGTCTAACGTATTTAAGAACGCAAGACTAGCTGAGCTCCCCAAAGATACAGGTAGGAAAGGTCCTTGGACTGAGGCCTGAATCGTTTTTTCTTACAGGATTCAGAAATTCAGCTTTCTTAATGCAGGATTTCCTCCTCGGCCCCAGCCCAGCTGTCCTGAATGTCTTTAGGTGTTCCTCTTACATATACGGACAGGTGAGGACAGTTGTCAAGCTGCCATTCTTTTGCAGAGTTGTCTTCTTTGACAGAGCGCCCTTTGGTCCATCCCTAACCCTCTGCTAAGCATTCCAGTATTAAACTTTCCTTTTGGTAGTTTTCCCTGCTGTCCGTCTTGTACATTGCTCTTCTTTTCTCACAGTCATCCATAATAGTACTTGGCCTGGGTTTTCACTCATGTGCGCCTGGGGGAAGGCAAGGGAATTCTCCATCTTTTTGTTCTCAGTATTTTGAATATCACCTACATGTAACAGCACAGCATTTGTAGAATTGAGTTTAATTTCTTAGAGTTCACAAAAGTGGTTCCTGTTTTATATTATACACACACACACGCATATGTATGTATAATATAAAAATAGGTATACACATACATACACACATATTTGGTATAGTACATAATATATATTTTGTAATAAATATTTAATATATTTATGCCTTTTCTCTAGTATATCAAATATATAGTGTATGTATGTGTATGTATATGTGCCTGTGTGTAAATATGTATTTTTTTGTCTCAATAACTTTTCATCTCTTTTTTCAAGCATTTAGCACTAAGGCTTAGGAGCCCAAAAGTATATATATGAAGAAAGAGGTTCTTGTAGGCACAAAGTTATTAACTCCGTCCAATATGCCATCTTATTCAACATTTTCAATACCAAAGCTGACACTTTATTTTTCCCTATAGAAATGCTAGCGGAAATTGTGTGTATGGATATGTGTGTGTGTGTGTGTGTGTGTGTGTGTGTGTGTGTGTGTGTGTGTTAAAGGTGAAATCTCTACAGAAAGCAATTTAAGAAGCTTCAGGAAATCCTTATTCCTCTGGATAGCTTTTGGGTTTTCAATCTGGGAATTTGTATGTTTTTTCAGTATTACTAGTTTAATTTTAGAGGCTGAACCTTCATCTACTAGGTAAAATAACGGGTCTGGCCCCATGCCTGTGTTAGTAACAGTCCCTGACAACCCTAATGAGAATCTGGGAGGAGCCCTGGTAGGTCCCTGAGGTGCGTCCCGTTAGAAATTAATGCTGCGCTCACTGAGCTGGGAGCCGCGCTCCCAGACCCGCAGGGCCCGGGACATGGTGGGAATGCTAACGGAGCTCTGTGTCCTCCTCACCACAAAGCTCTGGGCTGCCCTAGTAGTTTTTATTCCCACTTTTAATGGAGGGGTGGGTCAGAGCAGCAGAGTAGCGCATGCCCGGTGACCAGCGATGCCCGGCATTCCAGGACTGGTGAGGGGATGGGGACCAGGAGGCGTCATGGCCAGTGTGTATTTGTTAGGTAGAGCTGGGTGTTGCTTTGCAGGAACACGGGTCTAAGGGTCCCAGGTAGTGCAATTTTCCAAGAGAAGCTGGGTATCAAAGTTTTCATGTGAAATCACCTGGCTTTTAAATTTTGGCTACAGAAGTCTTTTTTTTTTTTTTTTAAATATACAATGAATTACCTAAACTCAGCCTATTGATTTTATTTCTTGGACACTCAAATTGACCGTTGGAACTTTTAGTCTGCTTAAGAATAAACCGTTATGCTTCCGCCCATATGCCAGTGTTGGTCTTCCTGTCTGAGACCCGTCGTGTCCAGTTCCCGATGGACTCCTCCGACCTAACCCTACCTGCCTTTCTTAAACGGCACGTACCACACGACACGTGTCAGGTGTCTGTTGGCTTCATCCTTGTCTCCTCACTAACACGGAAGCTTCTTGAGAGCGGGCCTTGGCCGTTCCATGCACGGCTGCGTCCTCGCTGTTGGCATCCCGCGGCAACTTACAGTGTGAGTGGTCCTCCAGGCTGAGGTCTCAGATACTTTAAGAAATATGAATGGAAGACCACTGTCCCAAGGCAAGTGCAGTGATGTGCAGAAGGGACCAGCCGAAGCAGAGAAGAGATGATTCACCACAGACAGTGAGCGATTGTTCTGGCCAGGGTCAGGAGTTCAGGAAGCAGCAAATATTCCCCAGACAAGGGGAAGCAAGCATTTTCTCAGCACCTGCCGTATGCTGAGTGAGTTGTTTGTTTGCTTTCTTCACCCAGAGGGAGTGGTAAGGAAACTACCCAAATGGTTTCTTTTTCCATTCTCCAACCAGCATTGATTGAGAGGTTACATGATCCACAAAGAACAAGGGAAGGCTGCCGGATGTTCCCTCAGAGCTCTGCAGACGCTGACGGGGGCGCAGGAGGCGGAGGGACTTCTGAGGACCAGTGTCCCTAGAGAGCGGCACCCGGTGGTCCGGGGCCCAGGAGGCTCCCTCATCCCCCGCAGTCCCTCCAGGCCACCTCACCCCTCTCGCAGGGAATGGGAGGTTGCTCTTGAACCAGAGGGCCAACTCTCTGAACACGAAGTCAGAACGAAATTATCTTCTGACCCCACAAACACAGGCTCCCACCCTTCCCCCAGTCCTGCTCTGTCCCTTTCCCAGCAACGGGCCTCCTTTACCTACTAGGCCAGATACCACTCATTCCCGTATCCTCTCTCACTGTTCCCCGGGCACTGCGTCTCCTTCTTCTGAGATGTGTTTCTTGTCTGTCTCTATTATCTCAGTCAAAAGGCTAGGTTCTCATCATCCGAAGGCTTCTTGCTGGTCTGTTCCCCAGTCCAATCCATGATCTCGACTGTTAGTGGGTGAGCTTCCACCTATGAACTTCTGAGTGCGGTATCTGTATACGTAGAAGCCTCTGCTGGTTCCCTGTGGGCTCTGGCAGAATGTGCAAATGCTTCCTGTCCTGTCTGCTGTCCCCAGCGCCTTCCGAGCTGTGCCTGCCTTTCCTCGTGCCTTCCGGGCCGCATCAACGGCTGCTAAGGTATCACGCTGTGTGCCAGGCACGCAGCGGTCTCGGGCTATGGTGTGCCCTCCTCCCTGTGGCTCTTTCCTTCCCTGGGGGCCTCTCCACCCCTAGAAACTTGGGCACATAATAGGCTCTTAATGGCTAAAGGTTAGGTAAAGTAATTTTTTTCTCTGCTCTGTATTTCAGTGTAAACATCTATCTCTATAACCTTGAATCCCCGCCAGCCTGGTTAGAGAAGAGAACGATGAGGTGTATTCCAGCCTGACCCCGAGCCTGCCCTCCCCTCCCCTAGTTGGTTATGGGTTCTGTGCAATTCGGGGGAACCTTCTGGCCCACTGTATGTGCTGACGGTTCCTCCTCACTCATACGTCAGTGTGGCGGTCTCCTGCAGAAATGGGACTTTTTCTGCACCCTTTGCTTGTTTATTTAGTGTTATTTTAAAAATCTGTATCTGTATAATAAAGTATGCTACTGGCTTTACCGACTGGAGACTGTCAAGTAGAAAGTATTCCTAGTTTTAAATGTGCTAACAGTGTTCCACATAACATGAAATTTTTTCCTAACATAGCAGAGGATTTGTATGCAGCTGTCCTTTCCTCTCACGTAATTCTCTCTGTACCCCCAACCCCTACTGATTCAAGGAAAATTGAGGAGGTCCCACTGGCAGGTGCTTTCCAGAACGTGCCCATCGTGGCTCAGCGGCAGCCTGGGGACTGTGGGTGGCAGCCAGTCTCAGCCCTTCGTGTGCAGTCTTTTTGCTTCAGTAGGTACTAGTGGGGAGCCCAAGATCACATTTTCTTCATGTGGCTACAACCTTCCCTACGCCCTTACTCCCTCACACAGCGTGCGGCCACCACACGTGGATTTGGGATTTTTTTTTTTAAATGATCTGCTGTCACTGTCTCTTTCAGAACTTTTTTTTTTTTTTTTTACTGTTTTCATTTGTTGTTTGCAGAAGTTAAACCCAGTCTGTCTGGGCACATTGTCATTCCTGTAAGAGTCAAGAATATTTTAGGAGTAAGTGCAGTGGCTGTATTATTGAAATATTAAAGTCAAAACTTTAAGTCCTTAAGGGCAGGAAATTAACTAATTAGGATTATTATGTTCATTTTTTTTTTAATCTGGCATTTGTAAGGGGTTCTTCAAAACGGGAGCATATGGTTTTTAAGAAACTGGTTTTATCATTCAGCAAATAAGTAGTTCAGGAATGGGAAAAACTTTGCATTACTTATGCTATGCTTTCTGTGATGAAATACCAGATACCAGCAGTCGTCACTGGGAACCAAATGTAGATCTTGGGTTTGCAGCTGGTGGTTAGCTTTTTGTGTGAGATCAGTAGCTCTCTATATCCCTTTGCTAAAGTTTATCTGACATACCTAATCATGTAGTTCGTTAAAGACACTCTACAAATTTTAATTGTCTAGAGATTATTTTCTGCAGTAGTCTCTTTTTAAATTTGTAAACTTGGTCACCATTGTGTTGGTCTGGGCACTTTATAATAACTCCAGGAAGCAGGTAGATTTTAAAAACAGGGCAGTGGCTATATCATCGATATGATGAAAGTTAAAAATTTCAATCCCAAAAGGTCCGAAAACTAATTAAGCTGAAGTGGTTATGTTCATAGTAAAATTATTCCTCTTTAGTGTGATAGCAACTGTGGCAGTGATTCATTATGTCTCTGAAGTGCACGGTGACTCCTAGAGATCTAGTCTGGACACATGTGTGACAAGCAACTGTTCCGTGGAATTACAGAGGCTCATTTTATACAACAGCTGACTGATCACTTACAAGTGCTGATTTTGCTTTCTTCTTGTAGAAGAAATTCACACTGCGAAATTGTTTTCTTGTAGAAAAAGGGTTATCTACTTTACAAAGTATTCCACATTTATAAAATATTGCAAAAAAAAATAAAGATTCATAGTCAAGATTGGAATAGCAATGCTTCTTAAACATATAAATTACTTTTGAGATCTTGTGTATAGCTGTTCACAAATACATTTATTTAGTATGTAAAAGGGTTCCTAGTGCTAAAATCAAAATCTAGTTCTTTTTTTTTTTTAATCTAGTTCTTTGAAAGAAAATAAAGTAAGCCTAGTAGCTTTGCTATGTAATATCCTTCATGAAAAGGAGAGTACATATTTTCAGGGAATTTTTTGACCTCAATGACTTGAGCTTAGTCACAACTGTTAGTCAAATAAATTGTTTTTCGATCAATAGCAGTGATTGCATGTTTTCAGACTTCTAGGCTCAGGAAGCTATGTGAATAAATAGTCTCTCTTTCTCTTTTTTCCAATAAATGATACTTGCTCGTAATTAGCTGCTACCAGTTTTCTTCCATATTCCCTACCTCCTAAATTGCTCTTCTCACACTGCCTGGGATGCATTTTCAGGAAAACGTAGATCTTTTAGAGACGTGAGACATAACAAGAAGTGGAAAAATCAGATATCGCAGCTCCCCGGAAGGGAGGTTCTTGGGGCTCTCTTGTGCTCCCTTGTGCACGCAGTGGTTATCAGCCTGCACAGGAATGGCCCCCGGGTACCCCCTGCATTACTCTGCCTCGCTTACTTGTAGGTCTTAAAATCCCTGCAAACAAATTCCTTTAATTTGTAAGCATTAGAAAGTACTCAACACCGTTAGCCATCTGGGAAACGCAAATGGGAACTACCAAGTCTACCACCACACACCCACGGGAATGGCTCGAGTCGAACAGACTGATGGTGCCAGTGCTGACAAAGATGTGGCCCAACCAGGACAGGTAAGAAGGCGAAATGCCACAACTACGTCCTCTGTGAAGTTAGACGTCCACTTGCTCTGTGTGTCTGTTGGGGGCATGACCGAGTCATTCCAATCTTAGGTGTCTCCCCGGGAGAGGATAGGAGCCTATGTCCACGCAAAGTCCAGTATACAAACATTTATAGAATTATTCACAATATCCTAGAACTGGAAACAATGAGTGAGTGAATTAAACAGATTGTGGAGCATTCGTACAGCGAACCACCACTCAGGAACAAAAAGGAATTGATCAGCACAGAAATACCTGACAGATCTCAAAAGCCTTAGGCTAAGTGACTAGGCCAGATAGAAAAGACTGTAAAGTCTGATTCTGTTTTGTGGCACTCTAGGAAAGGCAGAACCACCGTGACCGAGTGGATCGATGATTGCTAGGGACTGGGTGAGGGGGCTGGGGTTGCATGCAGGATGGCAGGAGGGAATGAATGTTTCAGGCTGATGGAAATGTCCTGTGTCTTGGTTGTGGAGGAGGTTACAGGACTGCACACCTTTGCCAAAACTCATTGCATCGTATTCTTAAAATGACTCAACGTCATTGTGTGTTAATTGTAATTCAAGGTGATTAACCAAAGCGTAACTTCTGTACCGGCTTGTATGTTACTGAGAAGTCAGTAAATTGGGCAATCTGAGAAGATAAGTCATTTTTTTAAAATCAGAAATAGAAACATTCGGTGGGAGGTGTTGACAGCTAGTGTAGAGAATGCCTGATGGGGGTGACGGTAGAAGGTGACCCGAGGGTACCAGACAGGTGTTTGGTGGCACCAGATTATCTCTTAAAAATGTTTGCTTGAAGGGGCGCCTGGGTGGCGCAGTTGGTTGGGCAACTGCCTTCGGCTCAGGTCATGATCCCGGAGTCCCGGGATCGAGTCCCACATCGGGCTCCCAGCTCCATGGGGAGTCTGCGTCTCACTCTGACCTTCTCCCTTCTCATGCTCTCTCTCACTCTCTTTCCTAATAAATAAAATAAATAAAATAAAAAAAAAATGTTTGCTTGAAGACTGTGAGATAGCATCCCACCTTCCTCGAAATTATTAAGCATCATAGGAAATCCTTGAAGCATTACGCATTTAACAGAGAGTCCTCTTACTTTCTAATGAGCTTTAAGTCTAGAGATATTCATAGATTAGAACAAAGCAACGTCTAGAGCAAAAATGCATCAGCTCTGCTGGCACCAACAGCTGCCAGTAGGGGCCATGAAGAATTCTCTTGTTTTCAGCCTCCACCTTCTTTATTTCCCTATAATAATGGGTTTGTCGGATTTGTGCTTTGTCTTTAGCTTTGCAAACTTTTGAGTCCCCTAGGGTTTATAAATGCGAAAGTGTTGAGAGTGTTAATGCTGTCAGGAAACAGGTGTGATTGTACTGGAAAGGAAAATGATAGTGCAAAAATGGAAGTGGCTGGAAAAAGAATGCCGCTGTGGCTGGTTTGGGGGGCTGGACAGTGGGAGTGACGGGAGGAACGGTAGAACGCAGTGGTGAGAGAAGCCACATCTCACAGTTGGCAAGGGACAAGAGAAATAGGTGGCTGGAACGGAAGAACAGCAAAACCATTTTGAACCCATGGTCTAGAGGATGAGCATGATGGTTAGATACTCATTAGTCCGAGGTTAATTCGGGAGAAGGGAGTTTGCTCGAGAAGGCGAAGTAAGATTTGGCTGAATTGCCGCTCATGAAACTTGAACCGTCTGGCTTTCAGCATCGTCAGCTCTGAGCCCGTTGGAATTTGCAGAACATCAAAGTGGGGTCTGAGGCAGCTGCTGCTAGCTCAGCGTCTAAGAAATTCCTTATGACACTGCCAAGCTCATGGAGGCTCATGGAGGGAGAGGGTCACCTGCCCAGACAGATTTCAGTGTTGCTGGAGTGGTTTCACTTTGAGGAAAGATTCCTACTACCTGCAGATTGATAAACAGGCCTCCAGATTCTAGAAATCTTCATCCTTTCCAGTTTATTCAATCCAGAGTAACTCACAATAGAACCATCTTGTGGATCCCATCTGCGTGAAAGTTGGGCAGGTTGAACCTCAGCTGTACTTCCGGTGAACCTCTGGTCTGTGAACAGACAGACAGCCGTTTCCCGAGCTCAAGGGTGGCACTGTCTATGGCGTTTACATGATTTTGTTTAAAAAGCCGGGAATGCACAGGCAGTTGCTGAACTTGCTGATAAGAGATGCAGGGTTTCCCATACAGCACAAGCCAAGGGAGAGGTGAGCATTTGGCGAGGCTGTGGGAACAGTCTAGAGTTGCACCTTGCTCACTTTGGCTGTACATCGTGCGTGTTTTTAATGGTGAAGGAACATAAAATTGTAGAACACACATGAAAACCTGGAAAAAGATTTTTTTTATATATTAATGCCTAATAGGCAAATTCTAACAAAGGATTTTGGAATGTTTTGTATCTTTCTGGGAATGAAACTCCCGGTCCCAACTCCCTATGCCCCTCATAACAGCTAAGTCCATTGTAACTTGCAGTAATTGGTTTTTTATTAAAATAAGAGACTGCAGTATAAATTTTAGCGACTAGGCTAAATAGGCATTAACAGGCCCTGGGATCCAACCACAATTTGTAACATCGTTCCTCTGGGAAAACAGATTCTAAGTGCCCAATAACTAACTTACAAATAGACTTTTGAATCATAGTCCATTGGAGAATAAGGAACTGTTTGTGATAGTAATGCCTTCGATTGGCTTGCTCGAGAACTGCACAGAAGGGACCTATATTCTGCCACACATGTGCAGTGAACCCAGCTAGCCTGGGTTTGATCAAAGATTATTGCTGAGTGGGCATTGGAAGCCGAGGCATTAAACCCAAAGTAGAGGCTGGAGACAAGTCAAGGGTGGAGTTAAGAGGATGAATCTGGAGAGGTTTTAGCGGTAAGGAAGGTGTTCAGTCTCACAGGCAAAGATGTGATTCTTTTTTTTTTTTTTTAAAGATTTTATTTATTTATTTGACAGAGAGAGAGATCACAAGTAGGCAGAGAAGCAGGCAGAGAGAGGGAGGGGAAGCAGGCTCTCTGCTTGGCAGAGAGCCTGATGCCGATGCCCGGGCTGGATCCCAGGATCCTGAGATCATGACCTGAGCCGAAGGCAGAGGCTTTAACCCACTGAGCCACCCAGGTGCCCCGCAAAGGTATGATTCTGTGCAGATGATGTGAGAGGAGAACAGGACGATTCAGGTAGGAACGGAGGGGAGGAGTAGAGAATGTTGCAAACAAAAGGAATAAGATACGAGGAAGAAGGATCAATGACAAACAGACTCTTAACTATAGAGAACAAACCGAGGGTTGCTGGTCCGGAGACCAGGGTGTAGGGGAAATAAGTGATGGGGATTGAGGAGGGCACTCGTGGTGAGCGCTGGCTGTTGTATGTAAGTGATGAATCGTTGGCTTCTACACCCGAAATTAATATTACCCTATATGTTAACTGGAATTTAAATAAAAACTTAAAAGGAAAGGAAAATGTAAGGCAAAATGTACCAGGAAGGGGAAATGGCCCACGTGGTGACTTAGGGATATTTGGTGCCCTTTCTGTGCCTGCCGTGTTCCTAACAGCGGGTGGGTGAGCGCAGCCTCAGGACGTCATTTCACTCCAGGGGCATCTCCTGCTGTGAGACGCCTTGTGCTGCCCTCCCGCCCCCTCCGCCTATTAGCAGCCTTCTCTTCCACGTTCAGTCCTACGCATGTACCTTCTGTGCAGTTACTTTTTATTAGACGGTAAACACGAGCGCGGTTGTGGCGTGCTCTGTGCGCTCTCACGTTGTCTAGTCATAAGCCACGTGTTTTAATCTCCATATCCATGACGCCAAGAGTAGTCGTGCCGTATCACCAGCGGGGCTCGAGGAGTTGTCTTTTGTCTTTGCTCAATCCGCTCTACCAAAAATACCGTAGACTGGGTGGCTTCTAGAAACCGATTCCTTGTGGTTCTCAAGGCTGGGAAGTCTAAGATCAAGGTGCCGGCAGGCCCACTGTCTGACGAGGGCTCTTTCCCTGGTTTATGGACTGGCTGTGTTCATGCTGTGTTCTACTGTGGCTGGAGGGCAGAGTGGGGTGGGGAGGGAGAAAGGCGGGAAGGAAGAAACTCTCCTGTAGCCTCTTGTTAAGGGCACTAATCCTATTGTGAGTACTTCCCTGCTGTGATCTAATGACCTTCCACAGGCCCCGCCTCCAAATACCATCACACTAGGGATTTGGGTTTCAACGTCTGAGTTTTGGGGGGATATAAAGATTTCGTCCCTAGCACTTTGCGTGGTTCAGCCTGAAAATAATTCAGCTTAGCATCATCCAAGTTCCCCAGGCCGCTGTGGGCTGTGGCAGAGGAGGCTGTCAGGAACAGGGGACCATGCGGGGTAACTCTGTCCCTGCCTGCCGCTGTTGAAACTCCAGCTCCCTTTCAGGTCCTTCCCGACACAACTGATGGACTGACTCATTGTGGGGGGATGGGGAAGGTTGTATGTGTCTCAGTAACCACATTTTTTTTTAAGATTTTATTTATTTGACAGAGAGAGAGATCACAAGTAGGCAGAGAGGCAGGCAGAGAGAGAGAGGGGGAAGATAACCTGCTGAGCAGAGAGCCCGAAGCGGGGCTCGATCCCAGGACCCTGAGATCATGACTTGAGCCGAAGGCAGAGGCTTTAACCCACTGAGCCACCCAAGTGCCCCAGTAACTACATTTCTGCCATTCACAGTCTTGTGCTGGGCACCCTCCCTGCTCAAGCCCCAGAGCTTCACATACTGACAGGTGGGCAGCTGCCAACACTCGAGCTGAGAAGGGGAGGCGTCCAGACCGTCTTCCTGAGGGGGCCAGAAATACCCCCAAATGGAGGAAGTACCCTTCATACTACTACTACTGCTGCATATCTTCATTTGTACTGTGCCCCCTTTCCAAAAATGCCACAGGCAGGGGGCTCCTTATCTCAGGGATTTCAACCTTTCCCTCCTTAAGTCCACAGGGAGGGGGTGGCAATGGGAGTAAAGGACACTGGGCTAGATCGTGCCTCCACGACTGGCATGTTGGCCACAGACCTGACAGATCGGGAGAGCTTGCCTCTTCCCTTTAAGGAAAACCTTTCCCAGGAGGTTTTTCTGTCCACCATGCATCGACCCCTGGCAAGCACGCTCCTCAGAGTTGCCCAGACTTGTCTGAGCTCCCCGGTGAGCGTACCCAGGCGGCCACACCGGGATTTCCCTGAGTGGGTGGGATTTTTTTTCCACCCAGATTCTAAAGGGCAGGCTGTTTGCACAGATAAGGTAAACATAGATGTTTTGTTTGAGGTTCAGAATTATGCAACTGATGGAGAGTGAAAAAGTATAAAGTTTCCTTTATTTTTACTAAAAGTCAGTTTTTATTCTTAGGACACTCTTCTGTCAATTATGCTCCTGTTATTACATTGACAAAGAAAGCATTGTCAGGGATGACATTTATCCACCGCCTGAAGTAGCACCACTGTGTATTTTCCTAGACGTAGGGAATTCTTCACGCGTAAATAGTAACCAGAGGAAGAATGGGCTTCATTGAGTGCTTATTATGTGCCTAGCCCAGTGTTAGGCAGGTGGCACCAGTTAGCTCATTTGTTCGTAACAAAAGTGCTATGAGGTACCGAGTCTTAGCTGTTTTACACTTAAGACTTGCTGTTTAAAGAGGCTAAGTAATTTGCCCAAGGTCACAGAGGTAATAAGTAGGGAGTCAGGACCAGACCCTGGGCCATCTGAGCACAGAACGGGGCTCTAGACCAGTCGTGCCTCAAATACATCTTTCTGATAAGTGTTGTTTCAAGTCTCTTGTTGAGAATGAAAACTGAGCAGTAAGACAATAGAACTTATGCCTCCCTTTCTCATGGTAGCTGGTCCTTGGTTTAACTAGAGGTAGAGAGTTTCCTGTCCATTGGACATATTTCTTTAAGATGGTAATTTATGTTATCAGGTAGATAAATTATATGTAAATGTAGTTTAATAGCCAAAGGACAGTTGTCCAGACAGAATAATTTCAGCAGACTTTTGTGCTCCCCTCATTAACTTAAACCATATTTTTTATTATGAGCTAAAAATTTCATTTCTAAATTTGAACCAGATATCCTAATGATTATTGTAAACCCACTGGGAAGTCAGACATACTTTTTTTTTTTTTTTACTCCAAAGAATGATTCTGTGCTTTAATTGCATCTGATTAAGACATCACACCAAGGCACTTCTTTTGGCTGGTAGTAATGTCTTTAAAAGTCCTGTTTCAGGGGGGCACCTGGGTGGCTCAGTGGGTTAAAGCCTCTGCCTTCGGCTCAGGTCATGATCTCAGAGTGTGGGATCGAGCCCTGCATCGGGCTCTCTGCTCTGCGGGGAGCCTGATTCCCCCTCTCTCTCTGCCTGCCTCTGTGCCTACCTGTGATCTCTCTCTCTCTCTCTCTCTCTCTCTGTGTCAAATAAATAAATAAATAAATAATCTTTAAAAAAAAAAAAGTCCTGTTTCAAAATGTTTTCTTTGAGTAGATGTTTTCTGCGACATGAAAAAAAATGATCAGTTTGTGTCTTCTTCTGATGACCCATGGGGAGAAGTGGTTTAATCTGAAGATCTCAGCAGAGGATAGAAATTAATCTTTTGTGTATATCCCCTAATACCTTTTGGAGGCTTTAAAGATTATCTGTGCAAACTGAGAAATGTTTGCCATTTAAATTTTAGCAACTTTATCTTTTGGGAAAAAAAACACCACCACAACATCACACATCTGTTTATATGGAGTTTCTTGTTCTAGAGGCACCAAGAATAATATATATGAGGTATAAAGGAGGAGGGAGAAAAACACTTATAAGAACCTTAGCAATTAAAGTTCCAATGGAGAAGAATTTGGATGCTCTAGTTCAGCCGAGACTGCAACCAGAGTAGGTTTTTGTAAATATCAGTGTAAATAACATTAAAGGGGATGTTTTCACCTAGCAGGCAGTTCAATGGAATTTTAATGTGCATTTATAGATATTCACATGAAATTGAACTCTGTGTGTTTGATGTTAGAGTGGGCGTGTTCTCACTTTAAGGAACTTTTGGTTTTTTTCTTAAGTTCTGGTTTTTGATACATTGAACACATAACATGACCCCCCCCCCCCGCCCCAACTCTTGTTTCAGGCAACAAGGGCAGCCATCACGCAGCACTGCACTGACCTTGGCAATCTGTTGGGCAAGGAGAATGACGTGGCCCTCATCATCGACGGCCACACCCTGAAGTACGCGCTCTCCTTTGAAGTCAGGAGAAGCTTCCTGGATTTGGCGCTCTCCTGTAAAGCGGTCATATGCTGCAGGTATGCATGCGCGGGCTGTGCGGGCATTCACATTCCCACGTGGCTGTCGCCTCTGGTTTTATTAAAGAAGATAATGCATGAAAATTATAGGGGCAAAGTCGCATTTAAAAAACAAGCAAAATAAAAATACTAGTTGAACTGTCCATTCACAGATTTGGGGGCAAGCAGTTAGTGGTTTTTGCAGTTTCCTTTATTGTCTTCTGAGAAGCCAGGGCCTCTCTCCTGGGAGATGAGCTGGACCAAGTCTGCCAGGAGCTGGTGTGGGAAATTAGAAGAGCCCTGCGTACTTGGGTCCCTGGTTCTGGATATCTGAAGTCACCTTCCAAGCCCTGTGGGATGCACAGTGGATATTTCTATTCAGTCAGTAAGGAGTTTTGGTTGGGTTCATACTATACCAATTTTTTTGTTAGGATCTAACCAGACGACTTTGTTGGGTTTTTTGTTTTTGTTTTTGTTTTTATTTTAATTCTGGCTACTTAACATACATTAGTTTCAGGTGAAGGACATTGTTGTTTTTTCATGAAATCTGGGACAGGTTTTGAGGGTGGGCATTGCTACATCCCATTGACTACTGGCTATGTGAGATCCAGTTCTGATAGAGATTTGAGAGTCAGAATTATAAAGAAAAGAAACTACTAGAAAGATGAGCAGCACCACCCGAACTGTGCAGTGAACAACTCGAAAGGTGAGAGGAGAGCTGCCCATTTCTGAAAACTCTGTGCTTAGGCAGTACCTGGTACCTGGTTAAATGCACAATCCATGTCATTGGATTCATAATCTCATTTATGCTTGCGCTTATGTTTTACGGATACACAGTTTTTGTACATTGTTTTCTTGGGTGTTTTGTCCGAAGTCAGTTATCAGGGTGCTTTTCAATTCCTCACTGCATTAGTACTTTCGGAAGGCCTGTTGGGGGATCCGATCATGGTCTGTTCAGAATAATGGTTGCCACACCGACAAGATGGTCTTGCTGTTTCTGCTTTACTAAAGTCCCTAGTGACATCATCTGCCACGCGTCTCCACCCAGACCTCTCATGACACTGCCTGCTTGGGAGGGTCAGGAAGTCTGGGGGAGGGCTACTAGGAAAGTCTCTCCCTTGTCTCCCCAACCTTGCTCCCCACTCCCAGTGGTTCTTGTTTGAGACCAAACGATTTGTTGCCATTTCCTCACAAATACATCTCCGTATTCAGAACGCTGAACTGTCTTCTCATGATGGTTGTCTCCCATTTTATTCTGCTCTCTTGATCCCTTTCTGGAATTTGGAACATGTCACCAAAGGCCAAGGAGAACTGGGGTGGCGGCTGGTGGGGGCTCCATGGTAGAAGGGGACGGAGCTCTTGTGCCGTGGTTGTAGGATGTTCAAGGACCTTGGGGGGGAGGGGGACATATTCAAATGTGTCTGAAACAATGAATGAGAACTTGGTGTTACTTCTAAGTCAGGAAATTTGGTGCAGCTGAAAGGGACCTGGGATAGTGAGGAATGACCAGAGCATCTGGAAATGAAACGCTTCCTGGTTTTATGATGGTCTCTCTCTCTCTTCTTTTTTAACAACTTTATTGAGATATAATTCACATATCAAAAAGTGCACCCATTTAGAGTGTATAGTTCAATGGCTTTTGATATATTCAGCGAGTTTTGTGACTATCGCCACAACCAATTTTAGAATATTTTAATGACCCCAAAAGAAACCCTCTTATCTATTATTAATCAATCCTCATCCTCCTTCACTCTCCCCCAGCCTCCTTCAGTACTAAACAACCACAAATCTGCTTTCTTGTCTATACAGATTTGCCAATTCGGGACATTTCATATGAATGCAGTTATATAAGATGTGGTCTTTCTCTGATTTCTTTCACTTAGCATAACGTTTTCAAGGTTCATCCATGTTGTAGAATGTATCAGTACTTCATTCCTTCCCAGCTGAATAATATTCCATTGTATGGATATGCCATTGTTCATCATCCATCTTGATTGGCATTTGGATCCTTTCTACTTTTTGACCGTTATGAATAATGCTGCTATGAGGATTCATGTACAAGATGTAGGGACATCTGTTTTCATTTCTCTTGGGTACATACCGAGGTATAGAAATGCTGGGTCAGCTGGTAAGTCCTGAAGAACCATCAGGCTGGTTCCCCAAGCGGCCGCACCCTTTTATATTCCCACCAGCAGTTTGTGAGTGTTCTAGCTTGTCTATATCCATTGATTGGTTATTATCTGTCTTTTTCATTGTTTTGCCTAGTGGTTGTAAAGTGGGATCTCGTAGTTTTGATTGCATTTCCCTGTTGGTTAATGATGTTGAGCATCCTTTCTTGTGCTTATTTGCCATTTGTATGTGTTCTTTTTTAAAAGATTTTATTTATTGAGAAAGATAGAGAGAGAACATGAGAGCACACAGAGGGAGAGGGAGAAGCAGACTCCCCCACTGAGCAAGGAGCCCTACTTGGGGCTTGATCCCAGAACCTTGGGATCATGACCTGAGCTGAAGGCAGCTGCTTAACTGAGTGAGCCACCCAGGTTCCCCCCATTTGTATGTATTCTTTGGAGAAATGTCTGTTCAGGTCCATTTTTAAATTGGATTTTTTGTTTTTTTATTATTGAGTTGTACGAGTTCTTTATGTATGCTGGATATACAAATTTCTTATCGGAAATAGGATTTACAAATATTTTCTCCCATTCTATTGGCTATCTTTTCATCTTTTTTTTTTTAAAGAATTTATTTATTTGTTTGACAGAGAGAGAGAGAAATCAGAAGTAGGCAGAGAGAGAGGGGGAAGCAGGCCCTCTGCTGAGCAGAGAGCCCGATGCGGGGCTCAATCCCAGGACCCTGAGATCATGACCTGAGCCGAAGGCAGAGGCCTTAACCCACTGAGCCATCTTTTCATCTTCTTGAAAATATTCTTGACAGCACAAAAGATTTTAATTTTGGTGAAGTCCAGTGTATCTGTTTATTCTTTCACTCTGTGCTTTGGTGTCCTGTCTAATGGCTCCCTTTTTTAAGTAGCCGACACTGTGCTTTCTTTCCTAGGCTCCATTTGGGCAGTTTAGCTCAGGGGCGTGCAAATGGCAAGAAGGGGAGGAGTTGTGGTGAAATGCTCTTTTCTGGTAATTTCCTCTGTGTCTGTGTTGTGAAGCTGCTGAGCAGGTCCCCGATTTCTGTGAGGTCCTCAGCACTGGGGATTGTCACTGTCCCACCCAGAGCCAGATGTCATGGCGAGGGAATCCCTCTCGCTGCCAACTATGGGTTGGTCAAGGGGCCATCACCCTGACTTGTTGGTGAGCAGAAACAAGCAACAAGGAACAACGTGGAAAAAAGTCTGGTAAACTATAAATCAAAGCCAACGTGCTCTCACTTCATGGTTTTTCAAAGGGAAATCAAAACGAGTCCGTTTGGATTCTCCAGGGAGAGCAGGAATGCCTTCAAGGCTTTACAGGAACATGTTCTTTGCTTGCCAGGTGCTTGATACTAAAGAAAAACATCTTTTCCCCCCGTCTTTCTTGGGCTGCTTTCAGAGGGCTTTGTGTGTCACATAAAGCTGTACACTCAAAGACTTCCCAGGAAGGAGTTCAAACTGGAATTGGCACAGAAAGAGGAAATTTCAAATTAAATACTGTTACTGTCTACAAAATAGAAGCGCTAATTGAAAAAAGGAATCTAGGATAGTGTGCTGCTTTACCGCTCCTGGAGACATTTCTTGGCGAGTCTCACACTCAAGATTTAAAAAAAAAAAAAAAAATCAACACATACTTTTTTTTTTTAATAAAAGCACTCATGTACTTCAGACATTGCTTACTATTCATTGAGAATTTAAACCTAAGTGAAATTTAATGTGACTTCAAACATAAGGTTGACCTTAATTCTCACTTTTCATCTTTAAAATGCAATCATTGTAAAGGTTACCCTTTTCTCTAATAATAGAAGAAAATAACTTCTTTCGGAAAATAACTTCAGTGAAATCACAAAGCTCTGCCGGCCATTCAGTATTGATTCGGAGACCCGTGAATGTTTTTACAAAAACTGATAAATACTTTTAAGCTAAAACAGTATTTTAGGCAGAAAATGGGGGAAATAATGTAAGAATTTGTTAAATAGTTGGCTGACATTAGACTCAAACTATTTAGCTAATTATATATTATTATAGCCAAATATTTTCCATGTAGTTAAAATCCTAGAAAGGTCATAAAAAGGCCGGCAAAACAGGGACAGGACAGTACTCTCGTGTGGCTTACTGTTGTAGCTGCCAGGGACATTACCACACTATTTGTTGAGGTATAAACTGATCAGCCTAATAACATTTTTGTGGTAGGCTTGATATCTGTCCTGTATGTTCCCGGGTGTCTTGGAATAGTGAGTAAGAATGTATTACAGTACTTGCCTCTCTTCTACTTTGCGTCTCATGTGGGCCTCAGCTCCTTGAGATTAGGGCCTCAGTGAAGCTAGCACATCCCCAGACTCCAGTGACCTCCATCTTGCCACATGCGACAGAATCAATCTCTCTATTTATTTATTGATTCCTCCTTAGCAGCTGATGTCAATGGCTCCCCCCACTGGATTCTCTTCTATTTCTGTGACACTTCTTTTTCCTCCTACATAGGTATCTTCCTTAAGGAATCTTTCAGCAGCCTTTGAAATGTATTTCCAAGGTTTTGCCTTTGGCCTTATCACATTCCCCACCCATATCCTCTCCCTGGTGCATTCCGTTTATTCTCATGGTTTCATTCACCCTCTGTATTAGTGATTCCCAACTCCAGGTTGACACCGAATCATCTAGAGAACTTACACGTTTTTTCTTCAAAAATTTAAATATGCGCCAATCCTATGACCCAGCAATGCCACTGCTAGATGTATAACCCACAGAATTCAAATTGGGTAATCAAAGGAAAACTTGCATATCCGTGTTCATAGCAGCACTATTCACAATAGCCAAAAGGCGGAAACAACCCAAGTGTCCATTGGATGAAGGGATAAACGAAGTGTGGTATATCCATACAGTGGAATATTATTTGGACTGGACACACAGAGGAAAAAGCACAGATACACATGCTACAATAAGGATGAAGTTCAGATGCATAGCTAGTGAAAGAAGCTGTCACAAACGATCACATATTATATGATTCCACTCATAAAATAATCCGAATGAGTAAATCCATACAGACAGAAGGCAGATTAGTGGTTTCCAGGGGCCAAGGGAGGAAGAATGGAATGTGACTGTTTAATGGGTACAGGATTTCCTTCTGGGATGACGGAAAGGTTTTGGAAGTAGTAAAGGTGGTGATTGCACAACATCGTGAATATGTCACTGAGCTGATACACTTTAAAATGACTAGTTTTATGTGATGTGAACCTTATCATAAAAAAAACAAAAACAAAAACAAATGAGGGGTTCAGTCAGTTAAGCATCTGCCTTCAGCTCCAGTCATGATCCGAGGGTCCTGGGTTGGAGTCCCACAACCAGGCTCCTTGCTCTTCGAGAAGTCTTCTTCTTCTCCCTCTGCCCCTTCCCCTGCTTGTGCTCTTTCTCTCAAATAAATAAATGAAGAAAAAATTTTAAGATTTTATTATTTCTGTAAGAGAGAGAGCAAGCATGAGTTGGGGGGAGGGGCAGGGGCAAAGGGAGAAGCAGATTCCCCGCTGAGCAGGGAGCCCCAATGTGGAACTTGATCCCAGGACCCTGAGATCATGACCTGAACCTAAGGCATACATTTAACCAACTGAGCCACCCAGGCATCCCATAAATAAAATCTTTAAAAAAAAAAAAAAAGAATAAAAGATCTCATCCATGTAAATGAAATGTTTGTTGAATGAACAAAGCGAAAGGTTGAACGAAAGTTTCATTCATTTGAATGAAATCTTTGTGGAAAGAAAAAGACTCTGATTCCCAGGACAATTAAATGAGCCGCAGGTCTGTAGCACCACCTACATCTGCTGAGACTTTTTCACACTGACATTTTTTTTTAAAAGATTTTATTTATTTATTTGACAGAGAGAGATCACAAGTAGGCAGAGAGGCAGGCAGAGAGGCAGAGAGGGAAGCAGGCTCCCTGCTGAGCAGAGAGCCCAATGTGGGGCTCAATCCCAGGACCCTGAGATCATGACCTGAGCCAAAGGCTGAGGCTTTAACCCACTGAGCCACTCAGGCGCCCCTCTCACTGACATTCTTTTGACACCTTAAATTCAAAATGTATAAACTGAGTTAGTCACAATGCCCTCATCTGGGCACCTCCTCATCCCTTCTAGTTTCCTCCACTAGTGTTCTGAGTCTATTGTCTCAGTTGATGATACTGTGCACCTCTCAGCCGCCAGAGCCTTGTGGCCTGATTTTGTATTTAAGGAGCCTAAATTTAGTAAGAGACAAATCATATGAGTAAAGTAATATATTGGGTCAGAAATTGCACTCTCTTAGATTTGTTGACCCTCGGTAAATACTGTCTTTGTTTTTATTAATGAAGAAATCAAGGCCTCAGTAAAATTACATTGTCTCCCCGGTATTAATGGAGGCATTGTCAGTCTCTCCTGGATGTGAGCAGAACCGTATCAGGGCTGTGTTGGCTGACTCATCATCACGTGTTTATTACTGTTCGTACTTGAGTTTTATATGAAGTTTTTGCTTTTAACCTACATTCCAAACCATAGAATTTGGTTATACCTATTTAGCATGTAGGATCTGTCTTTCTCCTAAGAAGTCCTGTAGAAAATGTGTAAACCATTTTTTATATGTTCAAGAAGGGGTTCTCTGTTCTCTCTTCCCTTGTCCTTGGAACTACCATCTTTCATGTTTTCTCATTTTTCCTTTTTCTTTGAAGTTCTTTACTTTTGTCAAAATGGAGATGAATTTTATAGGCACAGACTTGGGATGGCGGCGGTTGGGGGGCGGTCTTTGACCTCTTGAGAACATTCAGAAATTTTAAAAATGAACGTGTATCGTCAGGAAAAGAGTCATGAAAGAATCATCAGAGTTCCCCTTGTGAGGAAGTTGGTTGATTCCCCGCCACAGTTCCCTGCAAACACAGGCCATGCTCATTGTCCCCAGTGCCGCCATATTAGCAGACATGATTTATGGCTATATGTCTCCGGACAGGAGATGGAGTGGGAGGAAAACACCACAGCAGGGGTTTCCACTGGATGTGCAAATGAAGGGTTTCTGAAGACATCATTTGTTTTCTTGGATGTGTTTCGACTTCTGTCTTTCAGGGTAGATTCAAAGATAAACATGTGTGAACTTACAGTGGTATCATAGAAATGCAGTCAAGAGAAAGCAAAGTGGGCACAATGAATGTTTCTAAAAACCTTATGGGTGTGTTTTTCTAACTTTAAGAGTGATTTATATTTCTTGTAGAAAAAATTAGAAAATTCGGATAAGCAAGAAGAAAGAAAACAATTCGCAATCGCACACATTAGAGTTCACGACCGTTAGCAATTGGTATTTAAATCTAGATCTCTTTGAGTTAAAATACTTTTTATTGGAAATGGGTTAGCTTATTCATAGTATGTAAAATGAAAAAGGTTATAAACCTTTAAAAAGGTTATAGGGAAGTCTGGGTAGTTCAGTCAGTTAAGCATCTAACTCTTGATTTCAGCTCAGGTCATGATCTTAGGATCTGCGGTCGTGTGGTTAAGCCCCACATTGGGCTCCATGCTCAGCAGGGAATCTGCTTGAGAATTCTCTCTCTTTCCATCTGCCACCCGCCACTCGAGCTCATGCTCGCTCTCTCTCTTTCTCTCTCTCAAATAAGTCTTGAAATAAAAGGTTATAAAGGTTTAGTTTCTATTAAGATAAAATGTTTTTAAAAAGCTTGCTGGTATTCTGTTTGATATATAAAAACATAAAGATTAATCTATTCCTAGTTGTTGGATATTCAGGTTAACAGGTTATTTTTTTACTCTTAGACGGATCACTGTAGTAAGATTTTTATAGCTAAGTCTTTGTGAAGGCAGTTGATGGTTTCCATAAAATAATAATGGATTCAAGAGCAAGCCACGCAGAAATTGGCAGAAGGGTTTTTACCCTTCACCTAAGAAAGCGAAATTATTTGATTTGGAGTGAGAGAGCTGTGGTCAGTAGCTCCCTTCCTGTCGGGACAAATGTGTTCTCCTCCATTTACTCAGCAAAGTCTGGGATTTATTATCCTCACAAGAAGAGGGAGCAGTTAAGAGATTACTTTGTGACAGGATACGTATAGGAGTAGAATCTGAAAAGAAATCAGCACAGCGTTTTTATACACTGACGGTATATCATTTCCATAGCTGGCTCACTCTTACACCCATTTTCTGGACTCTCTTAAGCCTGTGACTCACTTAGTCTGCATCCGAAAGCCTGCACGTCCGTCTTACCTTCAGACAGCTCAGGGGAGAAGAGAACTGGCTCTTCTAATTCGTTCTCCACTCCAGCTCAGCTTTCTACATTAATGAGGCATGATGGGTAATAGACATCTCAGAACATTAAGCATTTTGTGTGTGGTATCTTTCAGCCTGTGAACCACACACAAGACCGATGTCAAAACAGAGTTCAGACACACTAATTAGAATTGTACCACCGATTGTGTTTTGGTTGGCCTCCGCATTGGTAAAGAGTCCAATCATACGCTTGCAAAAATAAAACTTTTCTTTGGTTTCTTTCATGATATGATTTCTCAGCATCATACATGTTTAGTTACAAGTCAGCTTCCTCTGTTGACGTCTTATACCAGAGAACATTATTAACTTGTCGAGGCTGTAAACTTATCCTTGGGTTGTTTGGATTACAGCTTAGCGTGTTTGCCCATTTGTTGATTAAATGCAATTAAGGTAGAATTCATTCTTAGACAGAGTTTTGTTTTGTTTTGTTTTTTTCATTTAGCTCTAAAATGAATGCTATTATTTGAATGACTGCAGCAATTTTATTTGGTCCTAACTGGCCTTATTGTAGCTCTGCTCAGGGTGAGCGTGCTCAGATATAATGGCTCCTTAGCATCGTGTTGAATAAAAACAATATCCAAAAGCCCACAGTCTAAAAAATGTTTTTCCATCCACAGGTTAGACCATTATTTATTCAGAATGAAAATTAGATCGATGCCGATTCTGCACTGTGTAGAAATAGTTTACTAAATCATTGTATAGACTGGCACATTTAGAGACTTTGCAGTATTAATACAAAGTAGAACAAGGAATCCCTTTCTGAGTAATTCTTTCTAGCTTAGAAAAAACATTTTATTAAACTTTTTGGAATCAAAGCCAACCTTGATGATGACTTATGTTTAGGCATGGAGGACTATTTTTATGTTAAATAACTCTTGCAGGAAATAATTCATACCAATCACTCTAGAATATCAACTCTTGACTATTAAGGATTTCTGATATTTTTTTATTTTTTCCAGCCTTTTAAAAATAACATACTATCGCTATATATAACTCCTGCAGGTGAGAAATAGAAAAATAAATTAACCTGTCACCTTTGTTGCTTGTGTCCAGAACTGGCAAAATACTTTGGCCAGTTCTGGCCAAAGAACTTTGGCGGAGAATACCATACGTGTGATAAAATGTGGGTACATATTTCAGTGTAAGATTGAGAAAATAGAAAGCTCTTGTTTAAGAAAATCCATTGTTAAGTAGTCCAGATTAAAAGCTAGTGCTTGTGGCATGTTAACAAGACAGAAATGTCTACCAGGGGCATTTCATAATATGATTTGATATATAATAATGTGCTGTGTAATTGAGAACACATCTCTTAGGGAATTTTTTTTTTTTTTTTTTTTGGTGTAAAACGAGTTATCTACCACTTTTCTTCTGTAGTAGAGCTATCATTCTGAACCGTGCTGAGAAGTGTTTCTGTGGTAGAAGTTCTCCTGGGTTCATGATCGTCACACCATTGTGTGGTCAATATGGAGGCCCAGATACAAAATAGACTGTGGAAGTAACGAGGCCCTTTCTTCTTATGAGGCAGTAGTCTAAGAATTACGGTAATAGGGTCTGCGTGATCACCCATCTATTCGCTCAGCTGCTTTCAACACATTGGAACCCACAGGAGATGCTAGAAGAGCTCATAGACACATCACTTTTCAAGTTTTTTCCTGTGTTTCTTCCTCTTCCTCTTTTCATGAATGATTAATTCATCAGCGTGTGTCATTTTTGACAACAGTGCTTGCCAAATGAAACAAGGTGATGTTAGGTCAAACTGGGGTCCAGAATTCTGAAGTAGAAGCTCATAATATTTGGCATCTTTCCTACTAGAAAAACAAACCATGAAAAAAAAAAGTCAAGAATAGCGCCTAACTAAACATGTGGAATATGTCATGAATATTTATATCCCCAAGTCTTGCCTTGTGATGGTATTTGTATTTAAGGTGTTTTTTTTCTTTTTCCCGTGTAGTTCAGAATGTGTTTCATTAATACAAGTGTCATGTTAACTTTCATTAGGAAAAAATTCACTTCTTCTGACAACATTGACACCTTTCTGATCGAGAGTATGCAAAGTAGCTCTTACATTAATTGGTCCCAAAGAAAATTATGTTTTCCAGTTTCCTTGCCTATAACATCTGACATTTTCCCTCATTTAGTACCTGCTGAATTATCGATGCTTTCCCTTTCCTGGTTCTGACAGCCAGGATTCCTCCTATGACTTTGAAGACCATTAGGAATCCCCCATCCCAGAAGCCTCACCGTCCTTCGGTTGGAACAGGGAGCACCGGGATTATAGTTAGCAACTACACATGGACTGACACCTTCTCTGGTTTTTGTTTGTTTGTTTTTCCAGCTGTATTGAGGTATAATTGGTGTACAGAAAATTGCATATCATTAGCACATACGATTTAAGTTTGAACGTATACATACACTCTTGTTACCATCACCACAGTCCAGGTAATGGGGATAGCCATCGCCTCCAAAAGTTCTCTGTGTCCCTTTGGTTTGGGTAGTATTTTTGTTTTTTTGGTTTTGTTTTGTTTTGTGTTTGGACGCAGTAAGAACACTCAGCATGAGATCCACTCTCTTCAATTTTTTTTTTCACCCTCTTCAATTTCAAGTGCAAAACGCTCTAGTAGGCACTGTGTCGTACAGCAGATCTTGGGAACTTACTCTCGTGTCACTGTACCTTTCTATCCACTGAGCAGCAACTCCCCAGTGCCCCTCCGCCATTCCCTGGTGACCACCGCTTGTCTACTTCTATACCGTCGGCTGTTTTAGCTGCCTCATATAAGTGGAATCGTGCAATATTTGTCTTCCCGCGACTGACTTATTTCACCTAGTCTAATGTCTTCCAGGTCCATCCAGGCCGTCCTGGTGGTAGGAGGGCCTCTCTGCTCGAAGCGTCTCTGATTCGCTTTCTCACTTATTTAAGTTTAAAGAGGAAACAAATGACAAGAGAGGAATGTTTCTGTCTTTTGCTTCTCTGAATCCTTAAATTTTATATTTAGCCCCATTTAGGGCAACTGGTGAATTGTCAACAACAAGAAATATGTCAGACCTGTGGGGCTAACTGAAGTTGCCAGATTTTGGAAGCTGGGCTTGGTTTGAGTTTTATGGTTGGCGATTCCTGAGCTTTATTGCCATTGTCATCTGCACAGCTTTGCTGGGTCAGCAGAGACTAAGAGCTTCTGCTGAAAGATGTGGTTTCTGGTGTTTCTTTGTTAATCAGCTAACCGAGCTCCGTTGCGGTTCTGGGGCCAAGCAGACTTCACTGGCTTATTTCCTGATAGGCCAGCGAATGGAAAGAGGCACGCAGACAGACGGATGGACAAGCAGACAGCTACCCCTCCCCCACTGTGCCATCAAAATCTTGACACTTGGGTCACTTGAGAAACACAGCCGGCATTTCTCTCCTGCTAAGCAAGGATTCATAGCAGTGTCCTTTCACCACTTGGACGTAGCAGTCATTAAAGACCAGAGTAAATATACCAGCTTGAAGATAATCCTTTCTCAAATATACAAGTGCCAAGTTAAAACCATCTGTCAATCATTTGTGCATTTTCCCCTTACTTTCATTTGTTTTAGTGGCTAGGTGTTGTTTGAAAATATTGGAGCTTGAGAAATTAGCAGGCCTCTTATCACAGTATTTTGCCAGTTCACAGGTAACCGAAACTTGGGTTCGTGTTTTCTCTTTGTTAAATCATGACAAACATACGTTGAATTTTTTTTCTCAAACGGAAAGTAACAACAGGGATCCACGCTTATTTGTAGATGATTTGAGTATCTGGGTATAGGGATATATGTTCAATGTGTTTTCAAAACTCTGCGCTCATATCAAACTATGAATTGTGAATGCTCAAATCTGGGAACAAATATAAGATTGACATCGAAGGTCGTGAAGCCTTTTTTAAAAATGGAAAACAAGTAAGTGCCGAGTGATGTTCATTTACTTAAACAACACTTGGAATCGGAATTTACATTGCTATGTGGCTATGATTGTGTGTTAGCACATGCAAGTATAAACACAGCTACTTAAAGAATAATAAATGATGGATGCTTTAGTGCTAATACCAACATCTCATCAAGTCTGAAAATATTTATAATCAGAGAAGTGAAAGAAATAAGGTAGGGGTTTGCCGTGGTTCTGCTCGCATTTCCTCTGTCAGAAAACCGCTGCAAAGAGTCTCGGGTGTGAGTCCATTGCTGGGTGTCTCGCCTTTCTCCATTTATACTCAAGACTGGTTGAGGTCAAAGATTTCTTTCCAGTAAGTGTTGGGTTTGTTTAGATAAATTGTGGAGAACCAGAGGACTTTTCCCACATCTTCCAGGCCTATTTTAAAATCTATTTTGATTTTAAGATCTATTTAATAGATGCGATCTATTGGATCATGTTATTTTGGGGGGATAAGCTGGTTTCGGGGTGATGGCCCAGATGAGTGTGTCGCCCCTGGTCAGCTTGCTGGCCTGCCCAGGCTCTGCACTGTGGCCCAGCCGAGGAGGCATCTACTGATGAAGGTGGTGAGGAGACGCAAATGGCACAGCCTCTGCCTGCTGAGGGGACTCAGTGTGGTTGGAGGGCCGGCCCGTAAAGGAGAAATAGTAGCACAGAGCACAGGGTGAGGTGCTGTGAAAGGCAAATCTAGGAAGACGAGGGGGCATCATTAGCTCGAGGGCCAGGTATCTGGTGGGAAATATTGATGATGTTGGTGCTAACCCTCACGTTGTCACTGTGTCCAGACTGTTTGGAAGCATTTCACATCTACAGCCTCAGAGAAGCCTTAAAGCAGTCCCGCAGAGAGGCTCCTTGCCTTATGGCTCAGAGAGCGAGCCCAGGCATGGGGAGCTGAGCACCTAACCCTGAGTCCCATAGCAATAACAGGGAGCTCCGAGGTTTGAAGCCCGGCAGCCTAACTCCAGAGTCGATGCTGGAAAACTACCCTAAAGATGATGGTAAGGAGCCGAAGTGTTTTGTGAAGGTGAGCAGAACTTGCATGTGTTCGGGGAAGACAATACGAAGGTCAGTGGAGACTGTGTATGCGAGACAGGAGGCCCTTTCAGAGCTGCAACTTTGTGATAATGGGCACCTCAAGCTGGGTAGTCGTAGCCCTTGTCTCTGACCCAGAGTAGGTATTCAGCCAGCTGTGGGACTGAATTTCCAGGTTTTCTGGAATGGACTGTGATCCAAATTAATAGTCCTTAAGGACTTAGAATCAATAACTCCTAGTGAGCGAGTGAATATAGTTGGAACTGGAGGGACGGGGGACACGGTAAGACCTGCTCTAAGACAGGCCACGTCAGAGGGGATCCGAGAGGAGGAATTAATTTCCAGCATTTCTAGGTGCTGTGTAGTCTCCAGCTGTCAAGGGTTCAGGTCTGGTGCAGGTGGGTGTCCGCTAAGGTCCTGCGGTGACAGTCTGTTGGTCTGTCTGAAGCTATAGGATGCCTTCTTGGCTCGTTGCTTTCTAGCTAGCACTTAGGGAATGACCATTCTAGATCAGTCACTATAGTTTGTGCTGCTATGGGAGAAAAGGGAGAACGAGTCAGAGATACTATAGCTTATGGTCTCCCTTAGCCTATGGTTCTCGTGGAAGAAAGCAATATGCTTTTAGAAAGTGCATAAAACCACACATGCCGAAGACAAGAACTGATCAAATTTAGATACTGTAAAGCTATAAATTTCAGTATTTATTATTGGAATTTGTCTCATCAGGGAACATTTTCCAATGAAGGCGAGCTCTCTTTGTCTTTTGCAGATGGTGATAGGAATTTTCAAACGTGGGGAGAGGCAAACACTTGCCTTGTAGATGAACCAGGCTGGATTGGAGAAGGGCTAGACTTTAGAAGGAATGTAACTATCACAATTGCAGCAATCTAGGAGACTGGATGACATGTTCTTTTGGGGACTCGAGACGAAGTGGTCATCTTCATTCAGAGAACACATTTGTTACCCCCCCCCTTTTTTTTTAACTGCAAAAGGAAATGTGAATGTTTTGTAGTTGATTTTGAGGAAGCTCACTTCCTTTTCCGTGTTCATTTCCATGAGGTACGAAATAGTACTAAAAGCAGCCGCTCAAAATACTCTCTGTCAACTTATTTTCCTTCAGTCGGTTGTGCTGACTGGGCTGCCGTTTGACTTTAGGTTTCTGAGCCAGGGTTTTGTGAGCAGTTCCCGGAGTAGAACAAGATTCTTGAACTCCTCTTGGTTTGTGCGGACCATGTAGGTCTCCACCTTCTAAGTGTTGAGATGATCGTCATTTGGTTAGCGCCATGGCCTCTAGGACTCCAGAGCCTGGAGGACTGGCCTTGTAGGAAATCCCTCTTTCCGGGGACACAGAACAGGAAGAAAATGTTGAGCAAGGTGGAGGTTTCTGCATTAACTCAGTCCCTCGGTCAAGGTGACTGAGAGGTGGGGCTTTGGGTGAGGTCAGACTTGGCTTGAGTAGTAAGCCCACTGGGGTAGGATCCGTATGCTACCTGTAGCAAGGCCAACCCCGTTTGTTTGCTAAATTAACTCTAAGGACTCACAGGGTCTAGATACTACTGAAAGAAAGGATCTAAGTGACTCCCCTAGGACTTGCTCAAGACAAAAAAAAAAAAAAAAAGCATAGTGAAAGCAAATCTGATACTAAGTGCTGTGGACTTAATTGTGTCCTCCCCAAATTTATTTGAAGTCCTAACCCCTAATGTGACTGTATTTAGAAATAGAGCCTTTAGGAGGGTAATTAGAGTAAAATGAGGTCTTCACGACGGGGTCCGGATCCTATAGGATCAGTGTCCTTATAATGAAAGACACCAGAGAGCTCTCTGTCATGTGAACACACAGAAAGAAGGCAGCCATCTGCAAGCCAAGAAGGAAAAACCCGAAACCAAATTGGACAGCATCTTGGTCTTGGACCTCGAGCCTCCAGAGCTGAGAAAACAAATTTCTGTTACTTAAGCCCCCCAGCCTGTGTTACTTTGTTATGCCTGCCTGAGCTGACTGATACACAAGCTAAGGTTTGCTTCTACATTGCCCAAGCTAATTAATAAAATCCTTCTTTTTAATCAGCTGGAATTGCCTTAATGGATTCTGAGTTTGTGAATCTGACAGGATTGGAAAGGGGGCAGTGAGTGACAGTTGGGGAGAGTCACATGAATAGGAGATGATAGACTTAAGACTATTTCCTCGCAAAATAAGCCTGGGAATGCTCTGTATTTAAAATGATGCCCTTCCAACAAAGGATGAGTCATTTTACGTAGTAAAAGCAAAAGTAAGGAATATCTTCGTGGAGCTAGAAATGTCATATTGTGTTTAGTTTACTGCACCAGTCTTCCCTTATAATATCCTAGGATTAGCCCGGTTGATTTTAAGGTAAGTTTAGCAACTTAATCCCTAAAAATACAGGAGGTGATCATTGTACAGAATTCCCTCTTTTCCCAAAATGGTGCCAGTTTCTCTTTCAGTAAGTTCCCAGCTTTGTTCGTTCCATATTTCAGTTTCGGCGTAAGTTTTAAAAAGC
Organism: Nasua narica; assembly: GCA_028533885.1. Lineage (NCBI taxonomy): Eukaryota > Metazoa > Chordata > Mammalia > Carnivora > Procyonidae > Nasua > Nasua narica. The sequence goes on along the minus strand of CM052810.1, from coordinate 67,257,495 downwards.
AGACGTTGCTTCTTTTTTCAACTTGAAAGACGTTTTTACAGTTACATGTAACAAATTTCATCATTCTCACCAAGTCTTTTGCTTCAGATAGGATGAAGAGGCAAGTTCTTTTGGCTTAGAAATGTTTACCAGTTTTCATGCATCATGCTATTTAAAAGTGTGTCTTTATGTATGAAAGGAGAGTGATGTAGAACACAAATTAACCCACTTCTGAAAATCCTGAAGTCAGCCAGTATTACTGTGAGTGCCGCAGCTTTCATGTGGATATTCTGTAGACAAAATTAAAGATGCTCATTGCCCTCAACAGAGATTCTCAGTCACAATTCTAGAAACCAACCTGAACCTAGTAGCTGTTAGCAATTTATAAGTTTTCCTGTTCAGGCCTTGGTACTTTCTCTGCTGCTATTCCAACAAACTGCAGTCTCCTAAGGATTAATTCAAATGTAGGTCACGTCGTGCTTGAAATGAAAATCAAAATGCAATCTGCATATATGCTGAATGAATTAAAAGTATGTGTTACAGAAATGTTTCCTGTCAGATACTCCCGTTGAGCCCTGGTTTGTCCTGGGGATATAATTATACCGTGGGGGACAAGATCAGCATGGCCCCCGGCTCTGTGGTACTCAATGGTCTGGAGGAGGAGGGCTGGGCAGTAAAAACTATGTGGATTGTATAATTCTGAATTTATTACTCCGTCTCTTGTATTTCAGTATATAGAAGCTTTAGGTCTTCGGTAGATTGAATTCTTAAACACACCAGCTTCTCTAATGCTGTAGGCCGATGTAGATTCTGTAGCTACCCTTAATGATCAGCTTTGATTGGCCCAAAGTTTGGAGAAAAGAAAAGCTATATGCTCCTGCTAAAATAAAAACAGAAAACGAACGAAAACCTTCTAGAGGCTTCTCATCTCTCTGAGGAAAAAAGGCCCCAGTGGGCTACTGCTTCCCTTTTGCTTAGCGTGGCCCAGCCACATCAGACTCCTTTCTGTCCCTCCGCACTCTGGGCAGGCCGCTGCCTTGAGACCATTAAGGGATTTGTTGTCGTTGCTTGTAAAGCCCCCACCCCAGAGGTCGCATGGCAAACACACTCCTGTGACTCCGGTGTCCTCCCCAATACTAGCTTTTCCACGAGGGTGTCCTTGAATATCTGGCTAAAGTAGGGCCCCTTCCTCTTTCCTTAGCTTTATTTTGCTAGATAGCGTTTATCACTGCCTGACTCACTGTACTTTTCATTATTGATAATCTCTCTCTACTCAACAGAATGTATATTCCATTAAAGTGGGGGATTTTTTTTATCTTTGCCTCCTCTGCTCCGTCCACAGTGCCTAAAACGACGCCCAGCACATAGTCAGTGCTCAATAAGTATTTGTGAAAGAATGAACAATGCGATACCTTCCCTAAACCTTTATTTTCTGGGAGGCAGCCGACTGCCTTTTTCTGACGGTTGCTGAAGTTAACGCTGAAAACACTGATGATGTAGCAACGAAAAGGAAATATTTACGGTGTCATAGTTTATTCTTTTCTCCTTCCATTAGTTTTCCAATTCAGGGGCACCTGCATAGCTTGTCCGCCTACCTGCATGTAGAAAATAAATGTCAACGTAAGAGAATATAAAAGCCCTTGGAGAAAACAGAGAGCCTTTGTATCTGAATTAGCATGTAGGTCTGAGTTCAGCATGCTACTAGGATCTCCACTGGGACACTAGAAAGAAAAAAAAAAAAAGCATTGACTGGACATATAAATAAATACTTCTTTGAAAATTACATACCTTATTTTTCCCTTCCTCGTGTTCATGTCCCTTCTTAAGGGCAAAGTTGGCTTCACTCACAGCTGGTAGCACTGAGCACTACCATAAAATTGGTTCATTAGGCTGAAGTTTATTGAGCAGCTACTAGGTGCCTGCACTGTGTTGAATAGAGTGAGGCAAGGTGGGTCTGTAGAAGCAAACTGGGGTGCGGTCACACGGATCTGTCAATCATGTCGGGATTTGTACTTGATCCTCAGTGCAGTGTGCAACCTTGAAGATTTTTAACTAAGGAACGATCAGATATGGGTTTTTTGTTGGTATTGTTGTTGGTTTTTTTTTGTTGTTTTTGTTTTTGTTTTGTAGAGAGGGAGTGGGGAAGGGGCGGAGGGAGAGCCAAAGAGAGAATCTTAAGCCGGCTCCATACCTGGCTCTGAATCCGATGTGGGGCTCAGTCTCACCGTCCTGAGAGCCTGACCTGAACCGAAATCAGGAATTGGACGCTTAAGTGACTGAGCCACCCAGGTGCTCTGATATGTACTTTTTAATAACTGCTTTACTGAGATATAATTCACATGTGGTACAATTCACACATTTGAAATGTACAATTTAATCCTTTTTGGAATATTCAGAACTGTGCAGCTGTCACCAGAGAGTCCATTTTAAGACATTTTCATTACCCCCAAAATTTTCATCACCTGTTAATCACTCTCAATTCCCCTCCACCCTTAGCCTGAGGCAATGGCCAATCTACTTTCCATCTCTGTATATTTGCCTAATCTGGACATTCTGTATAACTAGAATTATATAATATGTGGTCTTTTGTGACTGGCTTCTGTCACTAAGCATAATGTTTTCAAGGGTCGTCCATGCTGTGGCATTTTACTTCTTAGGATGGGTCTAATCACATGTTGTTTATCCGTTCATTAGTTGGTGGGCATTTGGGTTATGTACCCTTTTTGACTGTTATGAATAATGCTTCTGTGGACGTTGATCTACAAGTTTTTGTACAAATGTATGTTTCCAGGAGTTTTGCGTATATACTTATTATGAGTGGAATTGCTAGGTCATATGGTAAATCTGTTTTCTAAAAATAAAGGAACTTCCAGATTGTTTTCTCAGGCGACCATGTCATTTTCTATTCCCACTAGCAATGTATGAGGCTTCAATTTCACCACGTGTTTGCCAAAACTTATCAAGTTTTTTATTACAGCCATCCTAGTAGGTGTAAGGTGATACCTCATTATAGTTTTGCTTTGCATTTCTGTGATGATTAGTGATGTTGAACATCTTTTCATGTGTTTATTGGCCATTCGTATGTCTTCCTTGAGAAATATCTATTTCAGTCCTTTGCTCACTTTTAAATTGGGTTGTCATTTTATTATTGAGTTGTAAGTGTTCTTTATATAACCTGGATATAAGTATCTTATGAGATATATGATCTGCAAATATTTTTTTTGCCACTCTGTAGGTTGTCTTTTTCACTTTCTTGATGGCGTTGTTTACAGCATAAACGTGTATAAATTTGATGAAGCCCAATTTTTCAACTTTAATATCTTTTATCTCATATGCTTTTGGTCATGTCTGAGAAGGTATGGCCTGATGATGTAGATGAATATTTACAGCTTTGTTGTCTAATAAGAGTTGCAGTTTAGCTGTTACATTTAAGTCTTCGATCCATTTGAGTTAATTTTTGTATAAGGTCCAATTTTTTCTTTCTCACATGGTTATCCAGTTGTGCCAGCTGAACCACATGTTCAACAGACTGTTCCCCATGTAATGGTCTGGGCCCCATTTGTACTTGTAGAAGTGCACTCAGAATGGCGGCGGTGTGGTTTCAAGGAGAGGTAAGAGTAGCGGAAGGGAGATCAACTGGACAGATGCTTCTTTAACTCCTATCCTGTGTTAAACATTCTTTCTAGGCACTGGAACTGTGGTGATAAACAGTATGGCCAGATGTAGTCCAGCCTCGTGCTGGTACTAAGGACAAGGATGCACATCTAACAGGGAAAAGACTAACGCCGTTGAGATGATGATAAATTGTGAAAGAAGAAATAGAGATGTTGTACACATAATTTATGTGGCTACTGAATTCATAAAATGTGAATTTCTTGTTTGGTTGGGTTTTTTTTCCCTTTAGTTTCAGATGCGTCTCCACACTTGAGTTGAACAGGCCAGGTTGCACAAGTTGGATAGAATGGCCTTGGGTGAATGGTCTCCTGTGGAAAAAAAGATGTCTTTAGTGTCATTGCGGCCTGCATGCTACTTTCCCCTCTGAGTTTTACTTACTGTGTGTATCCAGTTGCTGGCGGCATTGTCAGACTGACAGACTGGAAGAATGACCACTCTTTCGTTCATTCATCTGTATTAGATCAGGGTAGTTTGGATTAAGAAGGTGAAGAGTAACAAACAGATTTGAGGAAGGTCTAGATGTAAAGGGAGAGGACTTTGTAATCAAGTCCGAAGGATAAGGGTGAAGAAGAGAGAATTGGCAAGAATGGGATCAGGGATTCAGTATTTTCATGGGGATTATACCTACTGAATGCTGAGAATGGGCTCACTGTTGAGCACTGTACAGGCATTGTTTCATGCAGTGCTCAGAAATTCCTCCCAAGGTAGGTACTACCATTACTGCCACGAGACAAAACCAAGGTGTAAGGAGATAAAGTCGCTTGCCCTGGATCACAAAACTATGAAACTTGATAAATAACGGTGCCTTTTACTACTATGGTATACTCTTTTACTTTGTTGAGCTCTTTTCAAAAAGTATCTGAAGATTGAATGAAAAAAATATATAATAGTCCTAATTAAATATTTAACAAAGGAAATTCCAAGGGAAAACTGATAAAAGAACTTAAATTTCCCATAATCTCTCTGACTCTATAAATGAATGATTATCTTGTAGATATGCTTCCTCTTTGAGAGAGAAACCTTAATCTGAACACTACTCTTTGTATAATTGATCCTACTCTTATAGCATGTGCTGGATGGACTGGTCCTTATGGTGTGGTGAGTGCCTGATACACAAAAGTTGGATTTAAGAATTGAGCTTAACCAAATGTGCTTAAAGTAGATGAAAAATAAGTAGTGCAACCTAGCCCATTAAAAAAAAAAAAAAAAGAAGAAGAATTGAGCTTAACCTTGCTTATCTCTGGCATTTTAATTCTTTTCTCTTACTAGATAGTGTATATTTTTTATTATAGTGCTTAAAAGTCCAGGGTAATGAGAAAAAGGAGATAATATTGTCAGTAGTGCCTGGGGTTGGGTGAGATAGACGACAGGAGGACTCTGGGGCGTGCTGTGTGCTGCCTATTGGTAAATTATGTCACATGTGTTCCGGCACTTTACTCCCCTGATGTTGGAACTGGTTAGGTCATTGGATTTTAATTTGTGTGATGGTGTGCTTTTTTTTAGACCAGGATAATGATACTAGGAAAGCTGGATCGAGATCACTCTTTCGTCATAATAATGAAAGACAACAACTATTTTGAAACTGACATTTGGGTAATTCCTTGAGTTGGAGTAAGTCTCAAATTATAAAATATATTAAGAAACATTATTATTTTGAATTATTATGAAACATCTCTGAGACTAGGGGCAGAAAAGTTGTAAATGACTAGGCATATAAATAAGAGTCATTTGCAATTTTTTCAACTTCTGTTTCCTTTTTATTGACCTATTATTCTGAATCTTGTGGCTCTTACCTATTTATCACTTTTGTGGTTATGGATACCAGCTGGTATACAAAATTGAGAGGCTGTTTGTTATTTTTATACCAGTCTGTTATGTCTGGAGGAATATGGATTTTTCTTTGCCCAATGAGCTACAAAAGTCAATAAGAACGAAAAAAGGGAGAAAGAGAGAGAGATACTGCTAAAAGTCCGGCAACCATCTAGAAAACATCTGCCAAGAACACCAGTACATAGGCTCAGCCTCTTCAGACAGAACATGAATCAGGAAAAGAAAACCAGGTTTGGTTTTGTTTTCTAAAGCCAAGAATAACAATGAAAGATTAAAACACCAGCAAATTGGTTTAAATTGAGTTTTTGAAAGGTGTTCAGAAGTAATGGCTTACAAATATGTACCATTTTATCTAGTGACAAATGAAATTTGGGATTGTTTGTTCTGCTGTAACTTGCTTTTGGCATTGGTTAGAACTCACGGAATTAAGGGATGAATGAATGAGTGAGTGAGTGAATGAATGAATGAATGAATGAACAGATGGACAAGGTTGGTGCAAAATGGCAGTGAGATTCCAAGGGAATAAGCCATCATGCTTGTAAAACATATGTGCCTACACGTGAATACCTGGTGACATTTTCCACATATTACAGGGTTTCAAAAGACACTGGCCTTGTTCTGCCTTTTTGAATTTGAACTTGTGTGTAAAGCTCAGAGGTCAGTTTCTGTGAATGCTTTTTCAGCCTGGACTTCCTCGGCTAAGCACTTAGATTTCGTGAATCCAATTCAGTGCCAGACAAAGGCTTCATGACTCGGCTCTAGGCTTTAATTTTGAATGTCTTCCCATTTCGTTTCTTCCAAAAGAAAGCAGTTCCTCAGGTTCACACTCCTGTGCTGCTTGGGCAGCCGCTCAGTCTCCTTCAGAGATTGCCACAAACATTTTAATTAGTCCCTCCACCCGGGAGAAGGAAAATCAGATTGACTGGGTTTTTTGGGCATGATTGACTTTCTCAAACCCAGGGAGTGGGTTTTTCTAGGGGCCGCAGCCTGCCTGGGTCTATGTGGATAGGCAGTGAGCGGAACTGGCCCAGCAGCTCTGAGGGTGAGGTGGACGTTGCCTCTTCAGTTGGAAAAAAACGGATAGGTTACATAGGTAGAGAAAGATGGACACATAAAGAACTCCCAGGAGAGCGTTCCAGGAACATCTACCACCTCATTGGTTTTAGCTGTTGTAATTTTAAGATATTGCCGACAGTCCATTTTCCCCATCCCCCCATGTGAGACCTTAGTGTTTCATGTTTGTCCTTCTTCTTATCCCTCTTAACAATTCCCCAATAGCAGTTCTTGATTCTTGTTGATTTTTTTTTCTTTTAAATCTAACGTTTCTTATCTATTCATTCGGACTTCAGCAAACTGTGCCACGGCCTCCTCTCAGAAGTGTGCTTAGCTTGTCTTACTAAATCCTCATCCTAACCCCGTGGGCTCCCAGGGCTGGCCCTGGTCCTAGAGCCGAGAGCAGAAGCCCAGCTCTGACTTCTATACCAAACAATTCAGCCTTTTAGGTGCACCGTTCAGGGGGTAGATACATACGACCATCACCATAGCCACTTTGCAAACATTTGCAAACCCTCAAAAAGAAAGCCTGTATACTTGAAACCCCAGCCCCCAGCCTAAGCAGCCACTATCCTACTCTCTGTCCCTCCAGATTTGCCTAGTCTAGACATTTCGTGTAGACAAAATCATACAACACGAGGTTTTGTTTTTTTTTTTATTAGGAAAGAGAGAGAGAGAGCATGAGAAGAGAGAAGGTCAGAGTGAGACGCGGACTCCCCATGGAGCTGGGAGCCCGATGTGGGACTCGATCCCGGGACTCCGGGATCATGACCTGAGCTGAAGGCAGTTGCTTAACCAACTGCGCCACCCAGGCGCCCTTTTTTTTTTTTTTAAATTAATTAATTAATTAATTAATTAATTTATTTATTTGGAAAGAGAGAGAGAGAGCATGAGAAGGGAGAAGGTCAGAGTGAGACCAACATGAGGTCTTTTGTGACTAACCTCGTTTACCTAGAATGCTTTCAAGGTTTATCCGTGTTGGAGCACATACACTGTATACTTCGTATGGTGCAGTCATATTGCATTGTATGGATACACCCTCTTTTGCTTATCCGTTCATCGGTGGATGGATATTTGGGCTGTTCCCACCTTTTCGCTACAATGAATAATGCCGCTATAAACATCCAGGTACAAGCTCTTACGTGGGTATCTGTTGTTGCTTCTCTAGGATTGGACTTGTGGAGTCCCTGTGTGCTAACCTCTTCGAGCTCTTGTCAGAATGCTTTCCACAGTGGCCACACCATTTGACATCCCTGTCAGCGGTGTGCAAGGGTTCCACTTGGTCACCACAGCCGGCCCAGCGGGTGTGAGCGGCGCCACCTTTGGGGGCCGTGCACTCTGACCCCCCCGGCAGTGCTCATGTCCCCTCCTCCATGCCTTCCCCTTCCTCCCCGATGGTCATGGGGGAGTCCCTTTTGCTTCCCAGTGCTCTATCCAGGTTGCCCGCCCAGAGCCTTACTGAAGTCCTGTTTGGTCCTAAGACATCCCAGGCCCAGGGTGCTGTCTGCGTTTCTCTGGGGTTGCAAACACACTGTTGTAGACCTCAGCCTTGCATCCCACTCTTCTTTTAGGCAGAGCGGAGATGTCTAACTAATGAGGCTGGTGTATTTATTATAACCTTCCTGTGCTAAGCATGTTCATACTTCTGAACCTTTGTTCCTGCAATTCTTCTTCTCTTCCATGAGACCCTCTCTGCCTCTGCCAGATGGAACAGATTTCTTCCAGGTCCCTTCAGCATTTATTATTACCAACACACACTGGGCACTAATTTATTGCTTGGCATTTGTTAACTATTTGGGCTTTTGTCTGTGTGTACCAAAAATGCATATCACATATAACAGCCACAATAAATGGCATTGTTTCATTCCCTGGTTAAGAAACCAAGCCTTACCAATGCTATTGCAGACCCCTCTCTACCTAGGGTCACATCGCCCCTTCTATCTCGGGGAAGTGACTACTCTCATCAAGTTTGTTTGGTCATTCACTTGCTTTCTTTCATAGTTTCTACCCATCTGTGATTCCTATTGTTTTCCTATACATGTATTTGAATATAGAGGAAGTGGGATTGCACTGAAATATCGTTTAGTTTGTTCAAGGCTATTTAAATCTAATCTCTGTTAATTCGTGTAGCCTTAGTGTGTTCATTCTCACTGCTACATGAAGTTCCATTGTATGACTGTTCCCACAACTTATTTTATTATTCTCCTGTCAAGAGGCATTTGGCTTATTGTCAGATCTTTACTACTACACACAATGTGACTGGGAAAATAGTAAATGTCTACTTGTGCACATGTGCAAATATTTTTCTGGGGTGTAATACTTGGGAGTAGAATTGCTTGGTACTGGGAAATGTGCATTTTCAACTTGACAAAATAATGCAAAATTATATTCTTAAGTGAGCTGCCAATGGTTTATAAAAGTTTTCCCTGCTCTACATCCTGGCCAAGACCAAGGTACTTTAATACTCTAAGGTACTTTAATCTTACCAACCTTGCAAGTGTGAAACGGCTTATCTCCTTGTTTCAATTTTATATTTTCTTTTTTTTTTTTTAAGATTTTTATTTATTTGACAGAGAGGAGAGAGATCACAAGTAGGCAGAGAGGCAGACAGAGAGAGAGGGGGAAGCAGCCTCCCCGCTGAGCAGAGAGCCCGGTGCGGGGCTCCATCCCAGGACTCCGAGACTATGACCCAAGCTGAAGGTTGAGGCTTTAACCCACTGAGCCACCCAGGCGCCCCTCAATTTTATATTTTCTTACTTCCTAATGAGAGGACTTTATTGTTAGTCTTTTTTTTTTTTTTTTGCCTTAGTCTCATATCTGAATTAATTTGGCTATGATAAGTTTCTTTTAGTTAGTATCGGTCTAACTCATCTTTTTCTCTTTTTACTTTTGGCTTTTCTGTATTCTTTTTAAACATCACCTAGTTGAATTTTGTTAGTTTTTTTGTTTTCTAACTCCAGTTGGAGGGTCTGTGTAGCTGGATAATTTTGTCCCATTTCCACAGAGGCTGTAGTGACTGATTGTTGTTTGGGGTTCATGAATAATGGGAGAAATGAGTTTGTGTGTGGCCATTGTACTAGGCACCATTCCAAGATGGCCCCAGGATTCTCCACCTCTCGTGGACACCCCCTGCATAATTCGCAAGACTGGGAATATAATGGTCTTTTCCTCCATGATTAGGTTATGCTTTATGGTACAGCCAACTTTAAGACAGATTATCTGAGTGGGCCTGGCCTATCATGTGAGCATTTTTTAAATTTGGTTCTAAAGATCAGCGATGGGGCAGTCAGAGAAATTTAAAATCTGAATAGGATTTCATGGGCAGTTGCTTGTGGTTAGAGGGGGACCACCTAGCAAGGAGTGTAGGTAACCTCCAGGAGCTGGCAGTGGCCCCAGATGCAGCCAGTAGGGAGAGGCAGACCTCATTCCCACAACAGCAAGGAACTGAGTTTGCCGCAGACACATGAGCTTAGAAGAAGATCCTGAGCCTCAGAGGAGAGCCCAGCCTACTGATCCCTTGATTTTAGCCTTAGGAGACCCTGCACAGAGCCTCCAGTCTCGCTGGACCTGGATTTCTGACCTACACAACTGTGAGCTACTAAATGGGTTCTCTTGGAAGCAGCTAAGTTTTAAGGATTTGTTGTATAGCAGTAGAAAAATAATACAGTCATGTTGCATTTCAGAGAGCTTTCAGGACAGTGTTTGGGCCTTTCCAGAGGGTAATTGGGAATCAACCTGTATTTGAGAGAAAGATCTAGCCTGGGGATAGATTTACAACTATCGCTATAGAAACATGAGGGTAAGTGTGGTCAGCTGGCAAGAAAGCGAATAGGTAAGGAGTGACTGGACAGAGCACCCTGGGCAGCAGCCCCATTTCCTGCTGTCGAATTGTGAATGAGGGTCTGATGGGCGAAGAGGTAGAGCTCAGAGCAATGTAAGTTACAAAACAACAGCAACCATGTGTCAGCTTTATCTTGTTGGTAAGTTGTAAGGGCCTTATGACCTTAGAGCTGAGCTCGCAGTTATGTACTAACCACTTTCAGAAATACACGGGGATCTCATCTGCTGTCATTTCTCCATTTAAAAAAAATCACATGGGTCTCTTAGGGTCTCACAGCAGATGCAGACTACCGCCTTGTCCACAGGCCGTTTCCTGGGACTAGGGAAGAGAAACAAAGGCCTCTTATTGATCTCCCTTTTGTAGGAATATCTTATGTGAAGAGTGGACAAAAGGAAGGAAACCAGACCTGTGCCCTTTGGTGCCCTAGCACCAAGACAGCTGGGGGGTGGGAGGTGCACGAAGGGTCTGGACAGTCAGGTAACCAACGTAAGGACAATCGATGTAAAGTTCAGATGACTTTCATCCTATACCAAGTCCAGGAAATGATTGACTATCCTGGTTTCTAGGTATCTTAAATAAGTAGGTGTTCTCGGAATGAACAAGTGATTGCAGTACTAATTACCCAGCAACCTTTGAACTAGCACCGGGAGATTAGATGACACCCGATATAGGCGTTTCCCCTGTGCCCCCCCCCCCCCACCATCTGTCAGGCCGGGCAGCGTGCCTACCAGTTCCGACCAGAAGCCGTGCAATGTGCTGGCTTCTCTGTTGTCACTTCTTTGAGGGCCATTACTCACCTGGAGAAACATTCCTCCAACAGGAGAAAACATAGGAACAAAACTAGCCTGGCGCTAAAAACCTTTTCTACGATTTTTCTTAACTGTTTTGCACTCGACTTCATGTTCTCCATGGACATCTCCGGTAGATCATTCCAGAAGGCTCCGCCCTTGCCAGGGAAGATGGACCCCGACGTTTGCTGCAAACCCTGAGCGAGGAGCTACAAGCCGATCTCATAGCCCAGGGTTAGGAGCAGTGACAGTTGGCCAGGGTGGGGTCTCATCTCCTTTTCAGGCCCTCGGTTCAATTTGTGCAGATGCAGACGCTTGAGGTGAGCACTCCCAGATCCGAGGGACCAAAGACCAGTGGCAAGGCCACCAGCTCGAACTTTCTCTCACAGGGGTGTGAGGGTGGAGGGAGGAAAGAGTGAGCCAGAGCTGCTCCACACCTCCTGTCACTTTGTGCTATGTGTAGACCAGCACAAATGAGGGCCTGACTGAGGCAGCCGGGCTCCTGGGCCTGACCCCCAGACAAATGTGGGTCGAGCAGCCCGGTGGCCCTCTGCTTGGCCAGAGCTATCACATGGCCTGGTGCTCTAGCCGGCCCTAGCTCAGGGCACTCTGGCCCTGCCTCGTGGAATGCTTCTCCTAGTTTATTACGTTGTGAGTATTATCACGTTGTGCTTCCGCTCAATTAGCTTCTGGACGCTGCTCCCGGCTGTGCTTTTTCTTCCTCTCACTGTCATTCACTACCCCCTGGTTTTGCTCCTGATGTTCACAATACCCACACAATACCCTCATTCCTGTTTGAGTTCCTACATCGTAAATGACTTTTTTGTTTCTTGTGGCTCAAAGAAGTAACTAGCCCAAGGGGGAAAAAACATTAGTCCACATGTGGCAAGACTGGAAAGAAATCAGACTGATTTGCTTTCTGACTTAAGTCCTATCTCCATAAAGAGCACAGAAGATCAGCCTGAGGCTCTCATGGCGAAGTGTCACTTGCTGTGCACAGACTGAGCATTTACTGTGTACCAGGAATTATACTAGGAGTTTTATATGTGGTGTTTATTTCATTCACAAGGTGACACCAATTTTCAGGTAAGAAAACTGAAACTCGGGGCCACCTGGGGTGCTCAGTCATTTAGCATCTGCCTTCCGCTCAGGGCATGATCCCAAGGTTCTGGGATCGAGCCCCACATCAGGCTTCCTGCTTGGCGGGAAGCCTGCCTTTCCCTCTCCCATTCCCTCTGTTTGTTTTCCCTCTCTCGCTGTGTCTCTCTCTGTCAAATAAATAAAATCTTAAAAAAAAAATCACAAAACTGAAACTCAGGAAGAATAACTTGACAAGGAAATACTATTGCTGAACATATGTTTACCCTTGGGGTATAGATAGAAGCACACTAACTAGAAAGCTAAGGTAAAATATTGTAGACTTACTTATCTCAACGTCATCAGTGGTGTTTACTAGTTAAAGAAATCCTCCAATGAGAATTATTTTCCAAAGAGAATAATTTTCTGATTCGTGTGAAATAGACTCTAGACTATTTATGTTTTGTGTACATGAGCAGAAATACTTTGGTGCTTGAGAAGGTAGACGAGAGCTGCAGAGGGTGTCTCTGTAACTATGTGTAGGAACCATGGCGGGCTGGGGGGCTGGAGGACAGACAGGGCAACGCCTGGGAGGTGGGGGTCGCCGTTGCCGACTGCCACAACTGAGTAGCTGACCACAGCACAAATCTCTTCTCTTACATAGGCTTACGAAGGCTCCGGGGGCAATCTGTTTCCTTGCCTTTCGAAGGTTCTGGTAGATGCTGAGTTCTAAAGGATTTCTCTAAATAATAAATTCCTTGACTTCGGGCCTCTCCCACCTTCACAATATATCACTCCACCTTCTGTCCACCTTGTGTCATCACGTTGCCTCCTCCTCTTCTGAAGTAAAATCGCCCTCTGTGGACATTTGTGATGATATTTAGAGCCACCCAGATAACCCCAGAAAATCTCTCCATCTCAAGATCTTTAGTTACATCCACAGAATTCCTTTTTGCCGGATAAGGTAATGTTTACAGGTTCTGGGGTTAGGATGTGGACGTATTTAGGAGGCCGTCCTTCAGCTTGAAAGCACGTAGCAACTGCTCACTTGCAAGGGGTCCTTTTCACAGGAAAGCGAGAGCTCCAGGGATCTGGAGGAAATCCCAGCCACCAGGCAGGACTGCTGGGAAGCTCTCCAGGGAAAAGCCGTGGCGAACGGTCCTGACAAGGAGAGTAGAGGTGGCATGGCTTCATGTGTGTATCTTGATTTTCTTTCTCTCTGTGTCGATTTTCAGTGCAATAATCTGGTATTTTTAACATGTCACGCCCACCCTCCCCCAGCTGGGGGCCCAGTGTGGGCACACACGTGTGCAGAGCCGGGGTAAGCAAAACCACGAAATCTGGGTCACATTTTCCCCTTAAATCTCAGAGAAAAGCATTTATACCTAAAGTAGCCTAACTCTGTGGCATGACGGACAGTGTAAGGGTCACCCGAATTTTCAAGATAAACCACTAATCTTGGAAAATATTCAAGCTTAACCCTTACATGACAAACTTTAGTCCATTAGTCACTCCACAGGGCTGTGGACAACCAAGGAAGGGATTTTGTCATTGTCATTATTTATATTCTCTCTCGTCAAAGCCAAAGCATCTGCCACGTGGTAAGAGCTGCGTTTGCAACACCGAAAAGCGAATAGCGTAGGCCTTTGGACGACTTGCGAACCTGCGTCCTGGCTGATGGGAAATGCTCACGGCTAAAGTCAGCCATTATCCGGAATAAACTCCCCCAAAGGGAATTTTTCAGACTCACACAGGGGCCCGCTAATAAAACACAAACTCTAAAGTGTCCTCCAGCAACAAAAACACGTGGGATGTTTTTCTATATAATATTTCACATTAAATGTAATTGTAGATTAACTTTTATAGAGAAAATATTTATTCAAGCCAGATATGCTTAAATCCTTTCATTTCCTCAAGTATGACAAAGCACTGGGAATATGCTCCCCTTTGTAATTTCCTACCGATTCGCCCCAGTTATGGATAGAGCATTAACTCTGCAAAGTCTGCGTATGGGAAACTGCCCCAGACAGAAATCTTAAATTGGCCAGACCCTGAATCTGGAGTCGAGGCTTCTGTGTTCTGGTTCCAGCCTTAAGGCCCACCCGTAGTACGTGGCTTGTTCACCAAGCGTGGCTTTCCATGCCTCACCGTTCTGTCCCCAGGGCGTGGCGAGTGCTCGGTCATCCACAGGGCTCTTTCCTGCCCTCAGCTCACACACGGCACAGCTGTTCTAGAACCACATGCTGGATTTAGTTGAAACCAAAACCTGTTTTTATCATCTGTATGAAGTATCGGAACTTGGAATACTATTTCTTATTTATTAATTTAACCTATGTACTAATAAACTAATTACTAATACTTTCTTATTTAGAATTTCACAATTTCTAAATTCCTGGTGTGAACCAAGCTTTGAAACTACAGTGAGGAAAGGAACGAGATTTTGAAGTGAAACGCTCCCGGTTTTGAATCTGGCCTCTACCACTTAACCAGTTCTGGGCCTTCATCAGGAATTGGCTAGAATCATGCATTTTCTCCTGTACGAAGTGGGGACATCTGCCTCATGGACATACCTATGCAAATGTCAGGTGCTCCGTGCAGCACCTGGCTAATAACATTACCTGTTTAACAACAGAAGTAAAAGGATTCAATGCCTTGCCCACTATTTTATGTGTGCTGGGCCTTGTATCCATATTACTTTCTAGGATAACTTAGGATATTTCTTTGATCCGCAAGATAGAGAAAATGTCTGTGCCTAAGAGAGAGAATGGACATTTTATGAGGTCAGGATTGCCTCACACTATTGCTAGCAGACCTTTGAGATGATCGTCTGAAAACCGTGTGGGTGCAGCCTCTGAGCGTCCGAGAAGGGGTCTGCTGTGTCCCAGGTCCCTCTCTGTCTCGTGCCATCTCCACACAAAGCCCACACGGGCTTTCAAGTAGACACCCCCATGGCACCCACTTCAGTGACTGTCGGGGAAGTTTGTAATTAGCACGTGCGTGGGGGCATGGAAGCGCATGCCCAAAACTCGTTCAGTTAGTTGTGATCCCATTCTCCCTGGGAGGGGGCTGCTGTTAGTACTACCTCGGAAAACTCTCTTTCCGGATGCAAAACATCACTTCATTTCGGGCCCTGTCACATGGGGGCTCTTCCTGTTGCATCTGTACACCCTCCGCGCCAACCTCACGCAAGATTTCGGTCGGTCTGAGTTACCCTTACAGGACTATGGCCTTGAATTGCTTCTGTTGGTTTCCCCATGCTCTTCGTCATTTCCTCTTTCTGTGTTAGGACAGTAAGCATATTCACTTATAACCTTGTAAGACAGGATCGAGGTGACCTTGCTTTGATTTCTGCTCTGTTTTCTCACTCTCCTCTTACCTCTTGGTGCCTCTGTCCTGCAGAGAACTGGGAAGGGAAGGGGTGAGATGCCAGCAGTGCGGCCAGACCGGGCACTGTGGAACAGCTTTTGTGTGTTCTCCTTTGACCCTGATTAGCACCCCTCAGGGCAGGCCTTGATATCCCCCACTGAGCTGGAGTAAGTACTTGGTCCGATGTTTTACACGTAAACAGTTTAGGATCAGAATTCAGGTCTAAGTCCAATTTACCATATCATTACTTGGAGTCTGTTGAAGTCTGTTGGGGTCTGGATCTTTTTCTTGGTTTGACATTATTATTACTGTTATTATTGTTATCACCCTAGCAAGGCATGGATGAAGGTGATCCCATCCTACACTCTTTGGGCTTGCATTGTCTGATTCATTTCTTCCCCTCTGCTTTTCGAGGACTTTGTTAAACCGGAAAAGTTAGAATTGGTGATAAAAGATCTACAAGAGACTTAGGTATTCATCCTACTTGGCACTTCATAAATTACGAGGAAGGGAAAATTGTTCAGGATGCTAATAATGGCAATGTGAAGGAAAGTGTTAACTTCGCCGACTTTTTTCCCTGAGTCTAATACACTCATGGGCGTGGTGTCAGAAGGGAACGCAGTATACGGGCATTTCGTTGTTTTTGTCTGCCCACATCTAAATTTACTAGAAAACAAAAATCAAGATGAAGGCAGATTTGTCTTCAACTCCATCAGATCCCTTGTAGTTTTGAAGAACAGAAGGAAACGTGGTTCGCAAGTGTCAGTTAGGCTTTCAAGAGTCAGCTGTGCGTCAGGATTACCTGCTATGATACTGGCATTCTCTGCTTTTACTGCTGCTGTTTAAAATGTAATAAACCTGTGAAAGAGGGCTCACGTAGTAGCTTCTGCCCTTCTCAGAGTTTATAGCCTCTGCTCGTATGCTACCTTACTACCTCGCAGACTCGCAAGGGGTACCCAGTGCTGGTTTCTCTTTATGGGCTGAGCTCTTTTATTTTGTTACGTATTCTTACTTTGTGGTTTTTCAGGCTTAATAGACCTAACATGAATGCTGTAAAGAAGGCCAACTGTCGACTCCCTGCTTAATTTCATGATCTGGGAAAAGCTTACTATGTAAGGTGGGATTTGAGGAGTTCTTAGATTTTTATTATCTAATTGGTTAAAGTCATAATAGTTAAAATATTGTTCAGTTGGATTCTTGTGCCTGTGGTTTTCCTCATCCTCTTCCCAGACTTTTTTGGCCATAGAACGCTTTTTATTTGGAGGGACTTGCATTTTGTATTTTCATTTCTCTGGGTAAAGATACTAACTTCTGAAGAGCCAATGTAAAATATTTAGCGTCACCCAGATGGTTAGTGGAATATCCCTGTTGGTGTAACCAAATACACAAAAAGTAGCATAAAAAGTGGAGGGACGTGTGGCAGAATCTCACACATGACACACGTACACACGAGAAATGGGAACCATTGGGTGACTCACACGAAGTTGTCACTTACAACTGTGAAAACACATTGTTACATGTACAGCAACCAACTTGTCCTTTCTCCTCAGAGAGAGTATACCACAAGAACTGTGAACATCTACATCTGAAACTTGTTTTCAGTTTTATCGGAGGCTGTGAAAACCTTAGGCTCTGGAAATAAAAGTGATTGATTTGTGGGAGACAACATAAAACTGGAAACTAGACTTTCTTCATAGATGGGTAGCGTATCCTCCCAGCTCTGCTGTCCTTGAGAGTTCCCAGTACTGTGTTCCACTTCTCTGGGCTCCTGGTTTTATTCCTCCCAGCCTCTTTCCCTGCCCTTTCTGCTCATGTACCTCAGACATCCTGCTCTATCTCACTCATGTCAGGATAAAACCAAGTTTTTCTCTTCCAAGCCCAAAAAGCTAGGCTTTTCCAAGAGGAATTGGGGATTAGAGGAAATCTAATTTCCTCTAATTGGGATTAGAGGAAAGAAGCAACTCCCCCCCTGCCCAAATAGTGTTTGGAAGTGGAATACTGATGGTCCCTTGCTGGCCATTCCTTCCACTGTCATGGCGGCGGTGAGCAGCATGGCATGATGGGAAAGCCTCCATACCAGAACTCAGAAGACGTGGCAGTGGCCACATAGTGATTCCGTCACTAGCCACCCTCAGTACCTTGAGCAAACTGTTCACACTTCAGGCCCCATTTCCTGTTTGTGGAATCAGAGGGACATGATCCACATAATCCTACATGATCTCCAAGGTATTGTTTGTTGTTGTTCCAAAAGTCTAGATTTGTTTTAAATTTTAATACCTAAGATAAATAAATGTCCCTTGAATTTGTTTTTTAATGTGTCGTTCATGGCCAAGAATATTCACTGGTGTAAATGAATCGTTTAAGAACTGTTATTTTAGTTTCTATGGGACTGTATTTTACTTGAAATGTTTTATTTTTCTTTGTGTTCTTTCAGTGGATTCCAGTGTGTCTATGAGCTGAGTTGGTCTAACAAACTAAGTGATAACAGAATGGATATTGTGTTTTATGAATCAATCAGTCAGGTCTCAAAGGGATAAAAATTGTGGAAAAAATTACATAATTTATTCCAGTAAAAGGGGTAACTTATGGCTGAAAAATTATACCCTGTATTATCATATTATGCTGGTTTGTCCCACAGGTGTGAAGAAACCAGGAAAGCATAAACATTTGGAAGTTATTGAAAATTTATTGAAAATGTCGTACAGAACTTCCACTCTTTCTTTCTTCCCATCCCAAATGTAGAATTATTGTAGTTGGCTTGGTTTTTCTTCTATCTCAGAGGTGTAATTTCCCCGCATGTGAGAAGATTGAATGATTTAGATCTATGAAAAAGAGTATACATGCCTTTATGATGAAATATGGACAGTGGGAGATGTATGTCATGGAAGGCTTCAGTGCCTAATAAGGAAATAATTAGACTAACAGCAGGTTTTTTGATTAACAGAGAAGTTAGTTTATAGCATAATAAAGAATGGCATGAAAGATTATATTGCACAGAAAACCAAGACCTATTTTGGCCAGGGGTGGGGAGCAATTTCTTCCTCCTCACCCCTGTAAAAGTAACATATGTTGAATTTGAAAAAAGAGAAGAAAAAAGAAATAGAAGTCACTAATGTCACCATTCTCAAACAACTGTTACCCTTGTAACACTTAACTGTTTGCATGTGCCTATATGTGCGTGATGTGTTTTCTTTTTCGTGATGTACACTGTGTGTATCTTGCATTTTTCACAAAGTCAAATAGGTCATAAATGGCAAGTGGAGACTGGCAAACCTAGGGCAGGAGGACTCCAAACATTTATTCTTTCCATGAAGAAACTTTACCTTTTAATTCATGCTAGTTTAGTAGTTCTTTGTTATGTCCTTCATACTCTGTCAGCCCTCTCACTTACTGGATTTTAGTAGTTTTTTTTTAAAGGGTATGGTGTACAGCAGTTTTGGGTGTTGAGTCACTTAATGTATTTTATCCGTGGGCCCATTAAAAAAAAAAAAAAATCCCCCATTGTGGTCCAAAGAAGTAGCTTGGGAATTTATCTATTCTATCTCCTTTCTTCAGCTACCACTGCCCAGATGCTCTGTTTAAGGACCTCTTGACAATAAAATTGTAAACCACAAATAGTGTTTAATACCCTTTGATGTCAGCAAATTATTCCTTCTACCTAATTTCAATCCCTTATGGCACAGCTTAACCCTTTTCCCTTTTGATTTTACTCCGTTGGAGATGGGGAGCAGCTGGTTACCTCTTTTATAACATTGCCTTTTCCCAATGAACAAACTAGATCAA
The DNA here is from genome assembly GCA_028533885.1 of Nasua narica. NCBI lineage: Eukaryota > Metazoa > Chordata > Mammalia > Carnivora > Procyonidae > Nasua > Nasua narica. The sequence goes on along the minus strand of CM052810.1, from coordinate 67,238,103 downwards.
GTTACCCTCTGACTTTCTTTTCACGTTAAATTTCTTCTTTTAGTCCCCTTTTACCATGACAGGCTTGGGGTGAAGACCACAAACAGAGCCCCCAACATGTGGTGCACATTCAGAAATGCAGTTTGATTCGATAAACTTCAGTGTTGGTTGTGAGTTGTTGGGTACATGAAGCGTCACCCTCCTAATTCTCTTCTCCCTGTCCCGGTCCCTGTTTCTGTTCCTGGTTGGTACGACTCTGCATCCAGGTTGGGACTAGGAACCAGGCCCGTTGCTGAAATAACACTTGGAAAACCTATCTGTGAGGACTCAATGAAGTTCTTAGCCAAGGGCTTTTCCCCATCTCTAGTCTGTGCCTGTAGGATCAGAAGTGGGGAGTAAACTGAACATAAGCCATTAGGGAGTATAGGTTTGTCTCTTTTCCACCTGGTACTCGTGTAGTACTTTGCTGTTTACAAAGCATGTGGGGCTCTTCACAAACATTTATTGAGCACCTACTACATGCCACCAATGGGTGAGATACAGGAGCCTCAGGGTTGCTTAAAGCAGCTCTTACCCTCAAAGAGTTCACAGCCCAGTCAAGGGGACAGAATCAAATCATCATGAGCCATTGTGTTAAGCTTCTTAACTGAGGTCTGACCAAGGTGCGTGGTGGCAGAGAAGAACGAGTGATTGGTTCTTTCTGATAGTCAGGAGAGACTCAAGAGAAAGTGGTTGACCTGAGTTCTAACACATCACCTAAAATATAATTCCATTTACTGAGTTACGTAGCTCCGTTCCCCCACTAGAAGGTGGGTATCAGATCTTCCCTCTTGGAAATCCTAGGTTACTGGTGGCTGGCTAGCTAGGGTGTCCGATGTGACAGGAGACCCAAGTTTAGAAGTACCAGGAGAGTTACGGCCCATGTCTTAGAGGACACTGAGTGAGAAATACAAGTTGGAAATTGTTAAGTTAGGAAGATAACTGATGGGAGGGGGAGGACGAATGAAAGGAGGTGAGTGAGGAGAGCCAGAAAAACAGGAAACATTTGCATCCTTCCAAGGGGGAGTGGATGATAGCCTTCGGTGGTGGCTGGACAGCGGTGGGCTCGGGGCCAGGCTAGGGATTTTGAGAGCAGGAGCAGGGATGGCCTAACTGTCACAAATGGATGTAGTTAAAGAAGGTCCCTTTGGGGGTGCGCCCAACATTTCCGGGTGTGGGTCCTGTTTCCATGAGCTCTGAGTGCAACACGATGGTGAGCTACTGATAGGTGGAGTGATCGCTTGGAGACACTTGGAGAGTGGCCCGTGAGGCATGGTCTGCATGATGAGCTGGAGGCACAGATACAGGTGTGACCGGGGACACAACCCGCATTGAGGGCCGGCAGAGGTTTTCCGTGAGGGGCCGGATGGCAAATATCCCGGGCTTCACAGTCTCTCTGCACCTCAGGTCTGTTGTTGCGCAGGAGCCGCCGTGGACCATCCAGGGGGGCTGTGTTCCAGCACGGCTTAGTGGCAAGCATGGGCAGGACTTGGCCCATGTGTCTTCTGAGCTCTGGTCTCGACGGTTCTTGGCATGGAGACCGTAGTCGATCATGGGAGCGGATCCGAGTATGTGCTGCGTGGATCCACCTGACCAAGAAGAGCCCCGGGGAATGTGGACCAGCAGGTGTGAAGGAAGACAAACCAGAAGACGAGATCCCCGCCGAGGCGAAGTGGGGAGAGGTTTTCAGTGCTTAGCGGTGTGGGTCAAAAACGACAGAGATAAATACCCTAAGTGCTGGGGCAGTGATGTCATGGTGTCCAGCAGGCAGGAGGGAAGTTTTGGCGGGCGGTAGGGGCAGAAGGACTTAGAAGAGTGAATAAAGGGTGAGCAAGTAAGGTCGCAGTTTTTACCCCCAGTTAAAATATGAGGGAAACAGACTCTCACGAAGGTAAAGGAGGTCACTCAAGCCTGAGCCAAAACTCCCACTGAGGAATTTGCATCTCGTAATTGGAGGCGGTTTTTAAAAACTATACCCACCTGGGCCCGAGCCCATTCTCTTGGTTTTCTTGTAAAATCCCAAGTTAAGAGAATCCTTTCTAGTTTGACCAAGGAGACTGAGTTAGCTGTTGGTCCACCAGTATGCAGGTAGAACCTCCCTTCTAGGAGTAACCTACAGCAGACTCTGCCCCTAGGGACCATCACGTTCATTTGCGGAGACCAGACAGCACTTTGCCTAAATGATGGTACCACTTGCTAAGTCTGAGGGCTGTGCCCTACCCTGGGCCACGCGCATCAGGAGTGCTAGCTCATTCAATCTGTGGGTCAGCCCTCTGATTTCAGAAGTATCCTTTCCATCTTATCCACGAGAAAAGCCGAGTAGAGTCCAAGATGACCACCCCCATCCCCCGCCAGCCCAGAGTAAGTGGCGGGCTGGGATTTAAACTCCCATATCCCAGAGATTTCTCACAAGTAGACGGGCACTCGCTGCAAACCTGGAACACAGGTGTGATGTCCCTATTGCCTTGTCTGATCCGACGGTCTCTGCCTCCTCCTCCCCTATCTCTTTTTTCCGATAGTTGCTATGGTTTAATCTTTAGGAAGGTTGCAGGGCTGTGGAATTTTGTTATATCCTGTATTTCCATTCTGAGGTCTACCACCATGGCTGGGCATGAGAACTTAGCCAGTAGTAAATGATAAAAATGTGTTGTGTTGGGAGGAAGGTGGGGAGGCGGAGGGTGTGGGCGTCAGGGGAGGACACAGAATAGGAAGGAGAAGGGATTTGTGGTGAAGGATGGGGAGGGGCCCGGGCCTGGCCCCCCCACCCCCGAATGTGTCTGTGTACCCTAAACACATCTGTTTTTAGCTGGCTTGCTTCTGCTAACAGTTTCTCAATTTACATATGTAAGAACTACAGGCAGAAAGACTGGAATCAGGGGCGCATGCCACTTGGATCCCTGCCAGCTTTTATTTCAAGCTGACAACTTTCTGGATGTAATACAAGATTTATAGTTGTTTGTTTCTCCTAATGAGGTGGCAAGATAAGGCTGCATCTGTTACAGCTGTTCAGCACAGGATATGTGAATACTGGTTTCCTTTTCAAAAAGAAACAGGAAAACGCAAAACTTTCAAAGTCTACGACTAGTGTAAATGAGCGAGCTGGTGATTGGACTCATGATGGCAAGTAGGCTTGTCCTGCCTGGCTGGTGAGTGCAGGAGGGAAAGAGACAGTGGCACGTGGGATTGATTGGTGAGTAAAAACTCTCCCTTTTCTCTTGAACTTCTGGAGCAGGGGAGTCACGTTATGCATGTAAGGAGGGGAAGGAAATCGTCTGGAGTTTTTCTCAGATGTCTGAATGATCCCGTCCTGGTCAGAGCCTGAATGCGGGAGTGCGAGCCCTCTGCAGCGCTTGCTACCAGGGGTCCCTAGGGCTCTTGGGGGTGCGTTAGGGACGTACTGGGAGTGGCTCCTCTTGCCCATCGGAGGCTCTTACCACATCCCACCTGACTCCTCCTTTATCCCCGAGCGGAGCCTTGACCTTGTGCATTCCTTTGCAAGAGAAATTCTTCTCTCCCTCAGTCAAATTATATTAAGATGGGAACAGAAAGGTTTAAAGAGTGAAACCTACAGCTGTTACCTTCTTGCACTCTACCTAGGTAAACTGAGAGATGAGAGCAGCCTTTGTATGGAGTGGAAAGAGGTTTTCTTCTTATTATTTTTTTACAATACTTTTTGACCCTGTTCCACTGCAAAATAAGTCCAGCTTGGCTTGGAGAAGAGCCACACAGATGGAAAATAGTAGAGAGACAGCAAATAAAATGTAACATAAATGGCAAGGTTACCACTTGTAGCTCGATGTTACTGAGATTTGTATGCTGTATCCCATTTTATTTTAGGAGAAATAAACTTCATGTTAATGAAGTTGGCAGATGATCCCAAATCAGAGGAGATTTCAAAAACCTGGAAGGACAGAAATATTATGATTATACCTTCAGGAGATTAAAAATATGGGCAGGAAATAACAAAATGAGATACGGCTTGGAAAATGCACACTCAGCTCAACTGGGGAAAAATAATGTGAAGTGCAGAATCCAAGTGAAGAGAAGAAATGTGTAGCAAAATGCCAAAGAATAACAATCTTTGGAAGTATCCACTGGACCCCCACATTACACAATGGATGGACCATTAGGGACCACCTACGTTGCTCATCCTCAATAAAGAGATGGCTTGTTTCACAGAAAAGATAGCGAGCAGTGTTTGCTTTGGTTTCCATAATTTCACTATTGAAGAGTTGAGGAGACCAGAAGGCGGCCATCGGTAGAAAGCGACATAACACCAGGGAGGATAGGGATGTAACAGCAGAGACGAGGAAGGTCTGAATTGATACTGTGATAGTGTGGTCGATCAATATGGGCAGACCTCATGGAAACCTAAGAGACAAAATCAGGTTGAAGATCCAAGAGGGAGGCAGGAGAAGCTGTAGATGGCTTCACCTCGGGGCTCGGTGGAGTGGGTGGTCATTGTAATACCCACAAGAAGGATTATAGCAAGCAAGTCCAGGTTGGCAGGAAAGACAGTGAATCTCCTATTTGTTGGTATGTAGAAGTTAGAGAGATATTCAGCTATAGGAGTTTCTAGTTATACATGTAGATGTGCAGTTCCGCTGGATTTTTTTTTTCAACTGGATTAATCTGTGAGCTAACTTGGCATGTCAGTGATTGATATAAAATGTCAAATAGTTATATTGCATAGACCTTTAGATTTTATCCTAGAAGGCTGAGAAACATGAGAATCTCAGACACGTTGGCCAAAGCAAGAAAGCCAATCTTTAAATATTCCTTTATGTGCATAGACTGTGCTTATTCACCTTTCTTAAATATAGCTATCTTAAATCCATTTTAAAAATCCGACATTTACCAACACATACTGTTTTTCAGAACTACGTAAGAAAATAACTTTAAGAATAAAATGAGTTGGGGCGCCTGGGTGGCTCAGTGGGTTAAAGCCTCTGCCTTCAACTCAGGTCATGGTCTCAGGGTCCTGGGATCGAGCCCCACATTGGGCTCTCTGCTCAGTGGGGAACCTGCTTCCCCCTCTCTCTGCCTGCCTCTCTGCCTACTTGTGATTTCACTCTCTGTCAAATAAATAAATAAAATCTTAAAAAAAAAGAAGAAGAGAGTTCTCAAATTTTAGTTTGTCTGAAAAAAATAGTTTAAACATCAACTAATTCTAGAAAATCATGGAAATTTGGATGAGTATTGGATGTAAATTTAACATTCTAAGAATGCTGATGATGTGTGAAGTTGAAATCAGATTGTTGCTTAGTGTCTCAAAATATTGGGAGTGATGCTGTCCCTTGGTAGTAATTAGCAGTTAATGAGCAGAGGATCTAGATTAGAAGTTTCCCTAAGATAGCTGAGACACACACTCAAAGCAAAATTTTAGTTTTTAAATGTAAAAGCTCAGGAAAGTTTAATTATTGATTCAACTAAAATGCAACTTTTATGAAATGAGGGCACAAAGCAGTGACACGTGCAGGGAGGGCGCTAGACCCAGAAATCAGAATTGTGTTGTGAGGCTGGATTTGCCCCCCTTGGATGTGTGAGCTTTGACAAGACTGTGGAGATGTCTGAACCTGAGTCCACCATACCTGAGGGCAGGTGCTGCCTCCCTTCCTCTCATTCTTCGTTGTAGACACTCAGGAGGCCTGGATGATTATTGACAGAAATCCCAGCAGCCTTTCTTAGAGGTATTTCTAAGAGTTCCGTTGCTCGATGTGCATATGAGGTATATAAGATGGGATACCCATGTAAAATACATTGTTAATGTCTGCAACGACCATGTGACTAAAGCAGATAACAAAGAGGGACACACATGTTTCACCACCAGATAGTTGCCTGACAAGGTAGGGACTAATTGGAAGCCAAGGCTTTGACTTACTTGAATCTCCCCAACTTTTCTCATTGGTGGTGAATCTTTTGGACATTCACTCTAGGATTATGAATCGGGACCTCATAACCCAGGATTCTGAGAGCAGGAGGAAGAAGCAGTGGTTTGGAAATGGCCTTTGGAGGTTTAAGAGAAGGCCACTGCTGTCCTTCTCAATCTCAAGGACCTGGAACGTGGGGCGAGGTGTATTGCACACAAGAGTTGGGGGGGTGCTTTCCTGAGGGAGTCAGGTTCCATCTTGGGAGGTGGAAGATTTCTGAAGAGGCGGAAGATGTAGGAGTGTTATGAGTTGAACCGTGTCTCTCCTCCAATAGGACTCCCCTTTTACAAAGGGGAAACTTGAACCCAGGCACACAGGGAGAACACCATGCAAAGATGAAGAGAGAAATTTGGGGTACGTTTCCCGCAAGCCAAGGAATGCCACAGATTGCTACCAAACCACCAGGAGCCAAGAGAGAGGCATGGACGAGGTTCTTCCTCGCAGTCCTCAAAAGGAGGCTCCCCAGCCCTTGACCTAAGTAAGACTTCCAGCCTCCAGAACTGTGAGATAATGCATCTCTCGGTTTTAAGCCAACCAGTTTATGGCATTTTGTGGTGGCAGCCCTAGGAGAGTAATACGAAAGGAGATGGTGTCATGGAGGAGAAATTCCCGTAAGATTCTAACGGAGTGATGGATGGTCCGGTCACAGGAAAGGAAGCACAGAGAATAAGCCCGATGTAGAGGAGATAATGGGACTTGCTTCCATTGTGGGTGGCCGCAGAATCTGGGAACATTGCTTCGCTTTTACATACGGAATTTGCCAGTCACATTTTTCATTTGCAGTGGTGGAAGTTGCATCAGGTTCTGGCAGATGTGGGACTGGAAAAGCTTAAAGGAACACCAGACAAATGTGTCTTGAGGTGTCAAGCAGCACCATTGAAAGAGCTCTGCAGTGATTTGTTCTGAAGCTTTCAGCGAGCTGATCCATTTCATCCACTTCACCTGTTGCTGAGTTTTTCTGAACCTTAGCGAGAATGCTAATTAGTTTTGAAAACCTATATTGATGAATGAGGTGAAGGTCCTCTGAGGAACGTGTACACCATCAGTTAACGGTTGATTTATTCGTTGATGGAATGTCCTTGGAAAGCATGTTGCAGGTTATAAGGCAAGTTTTTGAAATGTTGTGGGATGTAAGTTAATCCTATGACTACATTACTTACGAAAGAAAAAGTATATACTGTCTTTTAGTATAGCAGAAACTTTTAAGGTCATTAATTATCTTCTGTTGTGGATCTGGTTTAGTAATTTTTGTAAACCAGCATCCTCCAGTATGTGCCTTGATCCTGCGAGAGGGAAAAGACTTCAGTCCATTCACCCCACATCTGAATTTTCTCAGGCGACGAACTGCCCAATTCTTTCCGTTCCTCAGCTTATAAACCGCTATGAAGGTAGTAGATGTGACTTTGCCCCGAAGCTGGACACAGAATATTTTTCTTCATTCTCATCCGTTTTCGTCCATAGTAAAATAAACGGTGATACTTGCATTTGCCCGCCTGCTTCTCTTTCCTGCCTGCCCTAGATGTGTGCATCAGCCAAATATGCAGGTTTGTGGGGTCACAGAGGGAAATGAACGCTGTACATACAAATGTGATTTTGGACTTTTCATTTAGAATGCACTCTCCTTGGCCCTTTGAAAGGACTAAGATGGAGGGAGGGCAGAACTTCATTTTTATACACAGGGTTCCATATTTGGAGATTATGAGATCACTTTGGTTCCGTCAGTGATATTAACAATTAGGAGCTAATAGCGGGCTGATAGATTGAGAATTCAGATGGCATTAGTGATCTCAACTCAGGTATGTCCTTATTATGCGACCTTGGTTAGAAATCTCAAAAGCCACTGGGGTTGTAAGTAACCTGCACCAGACAGTGTTTGTAGAAACAAGCTCCTTACAAGGCATGCGGTAATACTAAAAGTGAGTTCATCCAGAGGGAAATACTGGAGTTTTCTTGTCTTTGCTAGGTTGTATTTTCAGGGGAAAGAACCTTAGATATATTTTTTAAGAATATGGTCCTGGGGCGCCTGGGTGGCTCAGTAGGTTAAAGCTTCTGCCTTCGGCTCAGGTCATGATCTCAGGGTCCTGGGATCGAGCCCCACATTGGGCTCTCTGCTCAGCAGGGAGCCTGCTTCCCCCTCTTTCTCTGCCTGCCTCTCTGCCTGCTTGTGATCTCCCTCTCTCTGTCAAATAAATAAATCAAATCTTTAAAAAAAAAAAAAAGTATGGTCCCATGTCCTGCAGACAATACAAAGGGAAATCGTTAAGTCAGAGAAAGACAAACACTGTGCGATATCACTTATACGTGGAATCTGAGAAAGCCGAACTCCTAGAAAGAGAGAGTAAAACGGCAATGACCAGCAGCTGGGGAGTAGGGAGAAGGGGAGGTGTTGGTCAGAGAGTAGAAACTTGCAATTGTAAGACAAATAAGTTCTGGGGATCTAATTACTGTCCGGCATGGTCATTAGAGCTAACAGTACTGTGTTAGATACTTGAAAGGTGCCAAGAGAGTAGATCTTAAATGTTCTCTCCACAGAAAAGAGACAGCAATTATGTGATATGAGGCAGTTGTTAGCTAATATGGTGGTGGTAATCATTTTGCAGTGTCTCAGTGTACCAAATCAACAAGTTGTCTGCCTTGAACTTAATCAGTGTTACGTGTCAGTTATCTCAGGAGGCTGCGCGGGGGAAGGGAAGTTAACACCCTTGGAGAAAGCTACAGTGATTTCCTGGTTGTGTTATGTGATCGAGAGGAGTACGTATCTGTAGGACAGAACTAGGGTGAGGGACCCACCTGCTCAGATTTGGCTTGGGAATTGCAGGGATTAGGTGGGAGCGTTGATAGTATATAGTTCACTTCCCCCTCATTCTCTGAGGCTAACGACGAGCCGTGTGCACTATGCTGCAGGCTGACTAACGTCAGTGGGAAGTGTCCGGCTCGGTGACAGGGAAACCAGCCTCGAATTTAAAGCAAACTGTACGTTCAGCTTACCTTTATTACTATCCTATTTTGGTTCTGAACACCGGACGGGAGATGCTTGCATTTGATCTGGCAGCACTTTCAGGAATATCTCGCGAGGACTTAAAATATCTCATTTGCTCCTTCTGGGTCCATCTCTGGTCTGAACTCCACTCCTGCCCTGTGACTGAGTATGGAATTCTCCTGGTGACTGGGCATGTACTGGGGTGTTTTCACATAGACGTAAATACAAATTCAGCCAAGATAGAGTTGTTACAAACATAGGGTAATGGAGTCCTATTTAAGGAACGAAGTGACTATCCTGTGAATTAGATAAGTGCCAGGATTAATTTCTAACACTAGTAGAACTTTATTGCTTGTGCTTTTAAAAATAAGATTTTTTAAGCAAACAAATACACACCTGAGTTTCATCCTCTAGTTCAGTTTCCTAGGGTTATTGTGTGTGTGTGTGTGTGCGCGCGCACGCACGCGTGCGTGCATGCCAAAAAGGATATTTTAGTAAAATATCCTTTTACTAAAATAAGAATGGATTTCCCCAGGTTTGACAAAATGCCAGGCATAAGGCTGACTAAATCCTACATTTGTGCCCTATATTGTTTTCACGTAATCTGGATACCTTAGGGGATGACTTCTCATTCCTCTGCTGGGAACCTTTGTAAAGATGCCGTTCAGTACCAGAGAGGATCCTCCATTGCAAATATCCTTCAGAAAAGACTTCAAAATACAGATCGTGCAATTCGTATTCCTCACTTTTCCAGCTGCCGTCGGCATGCTTAACAGCATTCTCGATGAACCAATGGTAAAAGCCCACTCAAGACTAAAACCCCCAAAACAAACAACTCCAGTGATAACAAAGAAGACTTGTGCAGAGCATTCAGGCTGTAGGAATTTGCATACTGACATAAACGTGACACAGAGCGGATGGCAGGGTCTAGGCATTTTTTTGGTTATTTAACCTGGGGAATAAGTAGAGGGCAGCACACAAGCAAATAAAGTAATGAAGCTGTTGAAAGAATTTGAATTTGAACTGGGTGTTTTCACGGTCCCTTTTTGTACACATAATGATCTCTTTTTTTAAGGAAAGTATTTGAGTTCACTCTGTATACAATAAGTGCTCAAGTATTTGTGAGATTTCATTATAGTTAGAAGAAAATTAAGGCAGGTTAAGTCTATAATGTTCTGCTCTCACTTGTTGGAGATTCCAATGGTCAGGTACTGAAAGGGAACTTTACCAGCACATTCTCTCTCCTGGACAGATGTTATATATGCCGCCATAACAGTAGTAAAACGTTTTCTCAATAGTTCAAAATCTGACCACTCCAGCTAACGAGCATTTAGAGAGAAATACACTTAAGACTGAGCTGTATAAACAGGTCTGAGGGAAAGCCTTTTTTTTTTTTTTAACAACCAGAGTCAAAAATCACTGTGGAATAATTCACATGCATTTCTTTTCTTTTTTTTTTTTTTTAAGATTTTTTATTTATTTATTTGACAGAGAGAGATCACAAGTAGGCAGAGAGGCAGGCAGAAAGAAGGGGAAGCAGGCTCCCCGCTGAGCAGAGAGCCGGATGTGGGGCTCGATCCCGGGACCCTGAGATCATGACCTGAGCCGAAGGCAGAGGCTTTTATTAACCCACTGAGCCACCCAGGCACCCTTATTTCTTAATTCCATAGTTCAACACTGTGGTATCATCTCCAGCTTTTCTTCCTGTGTTTTCAAAATACCCCTGTGACCAGATCTGCTTAGATGGGACGCGTTTAGTTCCCGCTGGGGGAATCCTGGAGCCCATGGAAGACCATGTTCCATCTGGGCTACGCTCCTCTACTTCCCCTATAAAATGAGACCCTTCTTCCTTGTGTTTCCTGACCTCACCCAGGAGCTGGTCAAGTAGTTTTTGACAAGGGAGGATGCTGCTATCTTTGAGAAGACTTTGAATGGCAGTTTTTGTGTTTCTGTGTACATGTAAGAGATCAGAAATGGGGATCAGTAGAAACTTATATTCATGTCAGCTACAACCCATTTATTCTTTCCGTTCGTAGTAGCAAGGGATCAGAGCCCATCAGAGCCAGTGTTTGAGTAGGAAAACATGCCTTGATGTCCATGCTCTTTGGGCTCATACACCTTCATAAAAGGGAAAGAACTGTGGGAAGGTCAGTAGAAGAGTCAGCTTTCAGGTTTGTATTTCCAAATTTTGTGGTGTTTCCACATAAGAGTTTAAAAACACAAAGGGATTCAATTTTAATTTTTCGGCAGACGTAGTAAAGGGTATCATAATGTCTTCCACATACCAGAGAACCTTTGCCGCACATTCATGGCCCTGAAGGCTGCCTGTGTAGGAGCCCTTATGATACGGTGAGATCTGTGTGAAAACAGAGGAGGCGAGCCCCAGACGTGGAAGGGGAATTAGCCCCAAGGGGTTGCATTCTAAGCAGAGGGAATGCTCTGCAAATAATCTAGCATAGACTGGTATGGAGTATATGGGGAAGGAGGTAATAGGATAGAGTTTAAAGATTTATGCTTTATGTATTACTATACCATTTAATCTTAAAATCCTGCAAGGCATTTGTCATCATCCCCATTTTATAAATTAGGAAAGAGAAGTAGGGAGTAGCCCGAACACACCAGTAAATTCATGAAGATAATATCGAATTCCCAAAGAAATGTTCCTTGGGGATCTAAAATTTAAAAATTGGGACTTTTCAGCAAGATGACACTTTTAGCCAGCCCGGTTCAGTTATTTTTCTACAAGTATCTCAATTAGTTTTGTTTCTTACAAAGGGATTCATTGGGTTTTAAAAAATTGATGCAGCTAATTCAGAAAATCTGAGGCTTAACTGCAAACATATTTGTTGTTCATTCTGATTTGAGAATCAGTTTGGTTTAAATTCCAATTAAAAGAAGTAAGTAGAGGGGCGCCCGGGTGGCTCAGTGGCGCCCGGTTGGCTCAGCCTCTGCCTTCGGCTCAGGTCATGATCTCAGGGTCCTGGGATCGAGCCCCACATCCGGCTCTCTGCTCAGCAGGGAGCCTGCTTCCCCCTCTCTCTCTGCCTGCCTCTCTCTGCCTACTTGTGATCTCTGTCAAATAAATAAATAGAATATTTTTTTAAAAAAAAAGAAGTAGAGATACATTTGTACGATATTTTGGCTCTGTTTTCAAAGCAGTCTATATAAATAGTATGGAACACTGTGAATGAACTAAATAATATAAATTAAAAAATCTCATAGTAGGGAAATCATTTTTCAGTGAAATGGGGTCAGCTTTCAATGAAAGGGGGTGATGAGATTCTCCCCCGTGCTATTTCATGGTGAAGATTTTTCAGTAGACTCCTCAGAGTTCTGCCAGATGGTTTTGAAGTTTCCGAAGAATTGACCTGATTTTTCTCCTCACTACACATCTGAATTTTCTTAGGCTTTTGGAACTTTTTTCTGTTTTCAATGTTATATAAACTCTTTGGTTTGACCATTGAATGAAATGTTATGACATTGAAGGGGAAAAAAAAATCCTATAAGCATTAATCAATGTAAGAGATTTGTTGCTTTTTCATTCGACCCCAACCGGCTTTCATCCTGACATACACCATCCTGGAGGCATCGGCTGCTTGTTTAATTGTTTAGTACAGAACGTGGTTTGATCTCTTTCTTGTGCTTTCAGTCCCGGTAAATTAATCAAAAGAAGTTACTGCTCTGCTGGGCATTAGCCTGGGTTTAGATGTTTCTGCTTCAGGGCCCGTTCATCAACGAAAATGCTTTTAAGCCCCAACTGGAGAGTAAACAGTATCGTTGCGGCCGCTTTGAGGTGAACCATTACTTGTGACCCGCTTACATTTGGGAAGGGACCTGTTTGTATTGGCTGCTATTCTGGTTTGGGTTGTAGCATTTTCAGAATGTTTTTTTTTCTCCTCTTTCTATTTTAACATTTTCAGCATTTGCGAAGAGCCACCCCTGCCATCACTGCCCCACGTACATCCATCCCATAGGCATTTCCGTCTCGATAGGTGGAAATCGGAATACGGAAAACCCAGTTGGGTCCTATGCCAAAATGTCTATGAAGTTTGAAATCTCAACTTCGGGGAGCAACCGGTATTTGTTGTTAGAGGACAATGGAAAGATAATGACCGCAAGATGGACATTCTAAGAGTGATTCTTATGAACAGAAAACTGTAGTTGGGTTTTTTTGTTTCCATTCCATAAGGGCTCTTATTATCATTGGTGAGGTTTGTGCCGCATAGTGAGCTAGGCACCAAGGATACAAAAGAGAACAGTCTTGGCCTTCCAGGAAGTAGTTCCTTGAGAAAGACGGACACCTAAATGGCCGTTTCAGGGTGATGAGCTGGAGTGTGCCGATTGAGGGATTAACTAGGGGCTCCAGAACGTAGAAGAGACCGGCGAGGTTATGTTGGGGGGGTTGGCGGAGACCTCTCCCAAGGAGGAGGTGACACTGAAGCTGGTCTGCAGAATGGAGTAGAAGTTAGTGGAGGGTGGGGGGAGACAGGGAGTGGGAGGAGCAAATTGGTCAGGAGGCAAAGCCGGGCAGCAGGACCATGGGTGGGTAGGGGATGAGGCATGGGCTTCGTCAGGAAAGGAGCCTCATTAGGCACGGGGTGCTCAGGAAACCTCTTTAAAAAAATTTATTGTAAATTTAATATACTGGTCTGAGTTCAGAGATATAAAGGGGAAATTATGTCTTTGAAATATTAGTTTAATTTGCAGCCCAAATATGGAAGAGACTCAGAAAACCAGAAGATAAAACTTAGACATACACAGGAAGACAGACATTTCGAGATACAGACATAATGCTCTCCTCAGAGTGCATTTCTGTTACATGTTTTTAGCAGCTTTGTCGAGGTATAATGTAGATACAAAAATGGCGCATACTTAATGTGTACGATTTGACGTTTGGACAAATGCAAACACCCATGAAACCATCACCGCAAAGTAATGGACATATACCCATCACCTCCTAAAGTGTGACCAGGAAGCTTCTGGAATGGTGATCTCCTAAGCTTAGACTCGTTCCTAGAGGGGGGGACCCTGAGGAATTCAAGAAAGGGCAGTAGGAAGAGTGGCCTTCCAAGTAGGGCAAGGCTGCGGTGTAGACAGGAGTGGAGGGCAACAAACCCACGGGGTTCCTACAGATTTTCTTCAAAAATGAAAAGGAAATTAAAACAGGAAGTTCCGGTCATTATTGAGAAGAATGAATTACTTGAGATAACTGTAATACTGTCTCCTGATCAGTGACATCTAAGTTTATTTTAAAAATAGTTATTTGTGGGTCAGGAGCTCCTACGCGTATAGATAAAATTTCCATTTTGAAAGAGTTGCTCTGGAAAAACAGAGAAGGCCTTTTGCGATGCCACTGGTAGTTCAGTAAAGTAACGCGGAAGCCACGTATGTTTTTGAAGCCTGAGAATTCACTGTTCTGTTTGTGCGGGGTCTCAAATGAAAGTGAGCTTTGGGACTGTGCCACAGCGTGCTGGAAGACGGGCCCGGGGGCATCATGTACAGGGGTTGCTGGGGAGCTCACAACAGCGCTGCTGTCTTCAGGGCGGAAACTGCACATTTTCCTGGTGAAATGTAGCCTACTGTGTACGTGTGATTGATTTGGGGTGGGGGTTCCTGTGTCTCCTACAACCTTCTCTGCAGCTATTTGAATGGAACTAAGTTGACCCCACACCCTTGGCTTATTTTGAATTCAGCCTCATCAGCAGATGTCTAGTGAGGGTGAGACTATTGGGAAAGACGGTGCCCGGAATGGGAGGCATAGAGGCAGGGTGCAAAGAAACATCAGCCTCTTGCTTCGCGGGACTTTTCCATATGTTTTGGTATTTAGGACGCGGCGCTGTAGCTCCGTGAGCCTATAAATATCCTACGGTGGAACAGAACCCAAATGGCTACGCTCAAGGGCAGAGGTGGCCATGAAGGTTTTAAAGAGGAGTCCGATTAAGTAAGGTCTCAAAGGGTATTTCATCGGCTTTTGCTTTTAAGAACTTAGTTGCTTTTTCATGATAATGGTAGTACTTATTTTCCGCATGAGACCCAGGGAACGAAAAGGAAGGAATAATTCTCTTGAACCCGTGCTTGTCAGAGGCAACCACTTTCTCGGTCATTTTCTCCTGCTCTTCTGTCTCGGCATGTCCACGTGTGTGTCTCCTTCCTGCCTGTCCCAAACCGGACGCCACCGGGCGTTCAGTCTCTCCGCCTGCTGTCTTCATTCAGCCGTACACCGCGAATGTAGGCCCCGGGTTCCACGGGGACACCTTTCAGATCTGCGGCGTTCTTGACGGCGTGGTACTTACGGATGGTGCTCACGGGGCTGTCTACTGATCCGTTTACTTTCTTCGCAGACATTCTTGCAGTTAAATTGCCTCTTCAGAAGTTATATATAGTCCTATATATGCGCGTTGGTAGTAGACTAGGGTGCTTATTTACCTACACGTCAACTTGTGTATTTCTGTTGTGTTTAGTTTTTGACAAATTCTGTTCCCTTCTCCCGGGCTGCTCTTTCGTCCGCTTGGCCCCGTCATCTCCTTCCATTTCTCTCAGAACTAGCCCAGAGAAAACCCAACTCTAGTTTTCTGCTTTGTTTTGCTTTTGTTTTCGTTTGGTTGTGTTTTCACGTGTTGGTTTGTTTTTTTTGCGGACTCACCGGCCTCCCGCATGTTGTTAGCAGCTCGCTCGGGTTCCAGCAGCTTCCACCCGAAGTACGGCTGGCTGGAGTGGTGCATAAACAGGTCTTCGCGCTCTTACTAGAATAGCCGGTACTGGCCACCGGGTGGTTATGAACACTGGATGGGCAAAAAAGCAGGCAAATCTGAGAAGTGGCGTCCCAAGCAGATCTGGAGGATGCCCCCTGGGACTTGCGGCCCGAGCGAAAATGCCCAGGGTGGCTCAACCCCCACGCAGTTAGAAAACCACCTTTAGCTTATGCAGCCGCCCCTCAGCGCTGATTCACACGAATGTTGGCCAGACACTCTGGTTTTGTGGTTCTTCACTTCCCCTTCCCTTTAATGAAATACAGCGCTCTGCCTTCTAGAGCCGTGTGTCGCTGTGAGTTTGGAGACTCATCCTAGTTGGGGAAGAGGGTCCACAAATAGTCTCTGAGTGCCAGCCACGGGCCAGTATCGAGGTGAATGTTGGGGTATGTTGTAAAACAGCGAGTGTGGTGCTGGCCTTCGTTGGGGGGGGCCCAGAGGAAAAATTACCCTCAGCATGGACGGATAGACGGATGGCCTCTCCATGTCTGTGCTGACGTTTCCCAGCTTCTGGCTTGGAGACATGTGGTCACGAGAGCTGGCAGCACCACGAGGCTGGTGCGATAACGTTCTGGAGAGAAGCATCTTCCTGACTGTGGCAAGGGTCTCCTTTGCACTGTGCTTGTGCGTGGCTGGGGGTGCACAGGCACCAAAAAAATAAAAAATAAAAAGAGAGAGAGAGAGAGAAGCACCACGTGTGTCAGAATTTAGTCCTCGGAGTTAAAGAAAAGTCTGTTTCCTTAGTTGACAGAGCATCTGGAAGAGATAGAGAATGGCTATTTCCTAATGACCATTAAAGTGTATTAAGCCAGCCTTCACGCATACGTTTCTCACTCAAGGATTTGAAAAAAGAAATTCCTCTCCTTGCACTTAGCCTCATGTGTGTACGACTTGTTCAAAAAGCCGTTAGGCACACCGCCGATACCATTTGACTCCGTGGAGATCGGGAGCCCCCCCTTATCGGGTGCTGTAGCGCCTCAAAAGCGGCCGGCTATCGTTACAAATCTAACGTAATTGCCTGACGCATTTGCTACAGCCTACGTGGCTGGATTATTCAATGTATTTTCCTTGGTTTTGTTACTGACCTGAACTTCATTACCTGCCAGTAAAGAGTTCCAGAATGTGCAAAGAAAGCTGACAAAGAGTTTTGGTGGTTTATTAAACTGTCTAGCCCGGCGTCTGCTTTACTACTGTTCGGATTATCAGAGAGCATGTGATACAGAACTCTCTCAGTGCTGTGCTTCCTGCCCAGACCCAACAGACCGTTATCTTTCCAGGAAGCAGTGGCTTTCTGTTTGCTTCTTCGGAAAGCTTTAAACATTTCAAATGGAAGAAACCCTATGTGATTTTTTTTTTTTTTTTTTAGCTTTTACTAATCCGATTTAATGGTCTGTATATAGCTAGCTTTGTAAAAATCACCCAAAGCTATCTTTCAACAATGTTGAAAAATATTTTTCTTTGAGTAAAAATTAACATCTTCAATTGTAAAAGAACTTTACCTAGATTTTTAGAGCTCACGTAAAGCCCCAGGTAAGTAAAATGTCCTGGAGAATTGTTGGATGCCAAAAAGTAGGCAGAGAGGTCTTAGTTTTAAAATTTGTTCAGATCAAAGATAAACAAGGTCAGATTTTAATGTGACTTTTTCAAATAATATTTAGTCATCCTGTCAGAGATAAAGATTTTATTTTTTACTGTAGCAACAGATCATCTGTGATGTGAAAGAATACATAATTACAGATTTCATCCGGATTTTTAGGTTAACTGAAAATGGTCATCTGTTAGAGGGGGTAGTTCTTTTTTTTTTTTAAGGTTTTATTTATTTAGTTATTTATTTTAAATTTTTTATTAACATATAATGTATTATTTGCCCCACGGTACATGTCTGTGAATCATGAGGCTTACACATTTCACAGCATTTGCCATAGCACATACCCTCCCCAATGTCCATATCCCTAACCTCCCACCTCCCAGCAACCCTTATTTTGTTTCATGAGTTTAGGAGTCTCTTATGGTTTGTCTCCTTCCCCATCCCATCTTGTTTCATTTCTCTTCCCCACTGCCCACGACCCCCTGCCCTACCTCTCAAATTCTTCATATCAGAGCGATCATGTGATAATTGTCTTTCTCTGACTGACTTATTTCGCTTAGCATAATACCCTCTAGTTCCATCCACGTCATTGCAAATGGCAAGATTTCATTTCTCTTGATGTCTGCATAGTATTCCATTGAATAT
>CM052810.1:67201418-67219693 GCA_028533885.1 Nasua narica | reverse complement strand
TAATTCTTTCTTCTGTCTCATTTATTCTAGCATTAAGAGCCTCCATTTTTGTATGAACTTCATTAATAGCTTTTTTGATTTCATCTTGGTTAGATTTTATTTTTTATTTCTCCCGAAAGGGATTTTATTTCTCCCGAAAGGGATTTTATTTCTCCCAAAAGGGATTCTTTGATCTCTTCCATGCTTTTTTCGAGCCCAGCTAGCACCTTGATAATTGTCATTTTGAACTCTATTTCTGACATATTACTGATGTCTGTATTAACTAGGTTTCTAGCCGTGGGTACTGTGTCTTGGTTTTTTCTTTTTTGGTGAGTTTTTCTGCCTTGTCATTTTGTTGAGCTAAGAATAGATGAGTGAGAGAGAAAAGTACTCTGGAGTTCCACAGTTCTCACTAATTGATGAACTTGGGTTTGGCTGGATATTCTCACTGATCTTCTGGAGAGGGGCCTTTTCAACTTGGTTCTCAGATGTCTTTTCCTGAGGTAGAATTGCCCTGCCCTTGCCCAGGGAGGGGCCAAGCACTTCACTCAGGTTCACTTTTGGGAGTCTTTGTTCCCTTATCGCTTTCCGTATGCCCTGGAGGCCGGAGATGCAAATGACGGCTCCCAGTCTCCGGCCGGAGTAGCTTAGCGCTGGAGACCCTGCTCCTCAGCGCGCCCTCAGAGGAAAGCAGTCAATCACACTCCTCTCCCGGGTCCCCGCACAAGCTCCCAGCTCAGCCACTGGTGGCGGCGCGTTTCTATCTCTGGCTCGCGGCCCCGTCTGGAGTCTCCAAACCCAGCAGATTCCTGCTACGCGCTCCCGCACCGCTCCTCCCCGAGGAGGAAGGAGTGGGTCTCTCTGGAATGCCTTATGTGGTCCCGCTCAATAGGCCGTGACCACCGTCTAGGGTAAGCCCCAGTTGAAAACGCACTGTGCGGCTCTTTCTCTGCCGCTGGCTTCTCCACCCCGATATCTGGGAGCTCTGCCGCACTCAGACACCCCCGGTCTCTGTGATCTCGCAGGTCCTCTTATTTATTTATTTGACAGAGAGAGAGCATAAGCAGGAGGAGAAGAGGGAGAAAGAGACTCTAGACTCCGCACTGAGCAGGGAGCTCCATCCCAGGACCCTGGGATCATGACCTGAGCCAATGGCAGTCGATTAACGTACTGAGCCTCCCAGGCTCCTGTCCTTTCTGGGGTTAGTTCTGTGTTTGACTTATTCATTGGTGTTATTTTGCATAGTTAGGCTTGTTTGAAATTTATCTTCTATCAATATCTCCCTTTTCCTTGGGAAGAGTAAAATAGATTATAGACTTCCATTTTATTAATTGTATCCCTATTGGGTTAGTTACTGTTTCATTTCACATTGAGAGACAAGGGTAAGAGGAAAAAACTATTTCTAGTACATGAATGAAAAAGAATCATGCTTCCATGTTTGATCATGGGGAGATCATGATTGTGGCGCTGTTTGTAATTTGTTTTGTAACAAATTTTTTCGTTGTGTTACAACAACTGTGTTGTAACACATTTTTTTGGTGTTTGTAATGTGTTGTAATGAACAGCTGACATGATTTTAGGGTATGAGGACAGACTAAGCTAATTATACAGTTCTAACCATTCAAGCAAAACTCTGATATTATTACAACTCCGTCTGCAGAGGTAGGCTTTCTCCACTTTAACTCCCAATTTCACCCAGGGACAAAGCTTCTAAGAGAGGTGGGCTGACCATTGTTTGTTCTTTGTTCCCATTTGTTCACTGCTCCAAACCTCCACGTGCTCCATTTTCCTCCCGCATCTAACATAACTGCCCCTATTATTTTTGTAACGTGATCTGTGGAGAGAAACTTGGCAGCCACCATGATGTGCCAAGCACTTTGTTGGATGTACGGCCAATTAAAAACCGAAGACATCATCTTTACCCTACAAGAACTCACAATCTTACTTGTGTTTTCATGCATTCATATTCAGTATGTATAAATGTTAGTGTGAATTAGTATGCAATTTCATGGTTTGGTATATAAAGAACTTACTTAAAGTTATACAGGAAAAGTAATCTGATGCAGGACTTTGAGGGAGTGTGGGACACACGAGGAAAAATTTTCTCCTTTGCTGTTTCTTGTCCCACCTCCATCCAGAAACCCTGGGAGGCCCTAAAGCCAGGAGCTTAGGGCTTTTAAGGAGCTTAAGGGAAGGCCTTCTTAGCCAGGACTATCATGGAGCCTGGACGGTGTTGAGGGGTGGTGGGCACTTAATCCAAGAGTCAAGTAGAAGCTAAGATGTGGGTTTTTTTCCCCCATCTTTCAGAATGCTTGCTCACCTTTAGCGTGGAAATTTGGTCTTCATGAGGCTTGTGGCAGCGGGGATACCCACAAGTCCAAAGCAAGAACGCAGACCCAGGATCAGGGAACTTCGTGGGGCTCCCGGAGTGCTGGGCGTAGATGATCCCTTGTGTGTCCTCTGTCCCCCACCCCCCGCCCCCTCCTGCCTGGACTGGCCTGGCCCGACTGCTAGCAGGCAGACCTGGGGTGAGACAGCTGTGGGTAGGTCCTGTCTTGGCCACTTGTTAGGTTCCGTGACCTTGGGCACACTATGTCAACCACTCTGAGCCTAGTTTTCTCACCCTTGAGGCCGTTGGGGTGACACTCCTGATTTCGCAGAGTTGCAGTGAGTATTAAATCAGCCAGTGTGCGGAGGGCACATAGCTCCATTACGGATGAGTAGTGTGTGTTAAATCAGCACTTGCTGCTTCTCCTTTTGGATGATGATGATTATTATTATTATAAAAAATACTATTTTTGCTTCCAACTTAAAAGCATAAGTTTGAACGCTCGCTTCAGCAGCACATATACTAAAATTGGAAAAATACAGGGAAGATCGGCATGGTCCCTGCACAAGGTTGATACACAAATTTGTGAAGCATTCCATTTTTTTTTTAAAGCAGTTTCTAGAAACTTCTAAAAGTTCTAGAGCTTAAGAAACATTAGAAACCCTTGGTGTCGGTCACAGAGGTGTGAGAACCCAGAACCAGGGAGGCTGTGTGGATGAGTGGAGGCCAGGATGCCAGTTCTGCCCTATCTGTGGATTCCTCTCACGTGAAGCCTTCCCCACCATTCTCCTTGTTCCTCTGATCACACGTGGTCGTCACCTGAGTTCTGTCCTCCCTCCTGCACAGCCTGAACACGGAGCACCCCGAAAACCTGGAAGAGAACTGGCTCTCCCAGGGATGGGGAAGGGGGCGGAGGGCTGTCGAGGGAACGGTAGGATTTTCTTAGCAACCCACAGGATCATAAAGGCTTTCCCCACGTGTAGGTTAGGGTCACCTTGGACCTCAGCTCACAGAATTTGGGTGTGGGCCATATGATTGGGGAATAAAAAGCAAAAAAGCAAAAAACAAGCTTCACAGGGCACAGTGTATGCTTTTATCACCTGTGTGTCCCTGGAGCCCAAAGGAAGGCCTGGCATGCGCTTGTCACTTTGCCATGGAAACGGGGTCCCCCTAAGTGGGTGACAGGTTATTTTGTTATATTGCCTGAAAAATTGTAACACCAAAGGTATTGCTGCTTTAGATTCTATCTAGAGTATATATCAACTCAACTTAATGAGATACTATGTATTTGTGTGTGAGAAATAAATGAAAAAGAGAGTATTCACTCTGACTTTGCTTGCTATAACACTGCTTTAGCCTCTCCTCACACTCTCCCTTCGATGAGACTTCGTTGGATGACTCCTCTCATTGCCAACTGCGAGGCGGGTGTAACTGCGAGTTTTAGGCATGTGTCACCTTCTGCATTGTATTTCTAGACTTCCACTGGATGAGAAGTAAAATGCATAGAGCTGGGAGCCTCCGCCGAATGTGCTCCTGATACGTCCCCTCAAGGTCGTGGCTGGAGCTTTCTTCATTCTGAACTCCCCTTTTGTAGCCATGTCGCAAGCAGGCCTGTACGTAGCTAGCTCCGGTCCTGATCCCCTCGCCGTCTCAGTGTTGGGCTCTCTGCTTGGACGGCAGCGTGGTCTCGCTCACTTGTTCGCTGCAGCTGCCAGCCAAGGCGAACGGGGCAGGTGTTGGTCGCACCGACCCCGGCCGTCAAACCACATAAATGGCAAACTTGATTTCTAGGTGGGGTGCCCGCTGCTTACGGGAGGCGTTAACCTGATGAATGTGATTGTCGGCGTATTAACTTACTCTGAAAAGTGTAGCTACCAGATGGACTTGAAGGTCGAGATTTGGGCTTCTCTGAACAGGCGGCATAATGAACAAATACTTTAATCTTTCTTTTTCTTTGATCAAAACTGAAAGATGATCATTACTCCTTTAGTATGATAAGTATATTCTTGAGCATGAAATGAAAACAATTAAAATTAAGGAGGAGGACCCAAGGAGAGCTGTGTTTGAAGTCCAGAACAATCATTGAAAAATGGGTAATTCAACAGACGTTTATTCCCTGTTGTATTTGATGCTACAGGTTTTAGAGATGAGTAAAAGAAATCCCTAAGACCACGTAGCTAATAACCTAATTATGGACACAGAAATACACAGCCAACTATATTTCAGACCAGACTTTGTCCAAAGAAATGCTATTGTGATAGTCTTAATCAATTAGAAGAGCAAGTTACGGGCGCCTGGGTGGCTCAGTTGGTTGAGCGACTGGCTTCGGCTCGGGTCGTGATCCCGGAGTCCCGGGATCGAGTCTCATGTCGGACTCCCGGCTCTGCGGGAAGTCTGCTTCTCCCTCTGACCTTCTCCCCTCTCATTCTCAGTCTCTCTCAAAGAAAGAAAGAAAGAAAGAAGAAAAGCAAGTTACAAATTAAGCTTGCAGTAGATTAAGTCGACTACTCTTACACTTAACTGTTATAATTAATTTCTTCTGGTGATGCACAGTGTTTTGGGGCTTGTATTCTCTCTTTACACAGACCTTTATATGGTTGGTCACTGTGCCTCTCCTCATCACTCACACACACACACACGCACACCAGGCCCTCCTGCCCCATCTGCCTGATGTCTGTCGATCTTTCTCTGTCACTTTCCAGTACTTTAGCAGATGTAGAGAACCAGTAGGAGTCGTTCTCATGTTCTGCTTTGGCCATGGTAGAATATTGCTACTTCCCCACCCCCACCTCCAATAGACTTTATTTTTTAGAACCGTTTTAGGTTCACAGCAAGGTTGAGTGGAAGGTACAGAGATTTCTACATCGCATGCAGAACCTCCCCCACTATCAACATCCACCCTCTACCCCCAACAGCGAAAATTTGTTACAATCAATGAACCTACATTGACACATCCTTATCACTTGGAATCCGTTTACATTAGAATTCACTCTTGGTGTATATTCTATATGGGTTTGGACAAATGTAACTCCAGAAAAGCATTACATTTCCTGCTATTGAGATCAAGAATTAGTGGCTTATTAAACACAGGCTTTAGGTTTGAGAAGGGGTATATGATTCTTGGAAGAAAGAGCTTTGTCTGACTTCTCTGCATTTCTACCCAACGAATTCCACTCTCGAATTTTCCAATTTGAGAGAGTGGGTGCACATGGCGCCAGTCACTGCTATGCCTGTGGCTCTCTAAGGCTCTGGGTTGCTTGGTTCAGGCCTGGGCTGAAGGTCAAGAGGCAGATAGGCTGCCTGACTTTTTCCAGAGTACGGGTAGTTAGAGTTCGGCTTATTTATTGGATTGGTAATCGGGTGACCTTTGCAACAGGTGAAGGGCAGGTCTAATTAAAATCATTCTATTAAGCGTCTTAGTCGTCATTTATTTTCAGTGGTGCATGAGCTCATGATCCCTGGTCCTGAAGGAGCCATAAGCTTGCTCTGAAATGTCAAAACTCAGAGCCTTCTCAGATTTCCTCTCGGTTCTATTTCCTATTCCCACCATCCCCACAGCAGAGGCCAGGCACGCTGTTTTGAAATACTAGTGAAATTTGCAGTGGAGAACAATAAATGTATGTTAACTCCAAGGAAGGCAGACACTCCTAAGAGAGTTTGGGGGTGACTTTAATAAAGCATTTCAAGGAAACAGAGTATCGAATTAATGCTTTTTGTGCTAAAAACATTAAGGTATTTAAATGTGTTATTCTAATCCCTGTTTCAGCCTGGGAACAGAAGGATCTAATATCTTTTATTTAAATCCCAGCCTTCCTAGTCTGGGCCCTTCTTTTCAGCCAAGTACAGGAAGAAACAGACTGTAGTCAGTTGACTTCAGCGAATATAAACCTGTATGTAATTCACAACATACGACCTATTAAATTTTTACATCAAATGTGGTTGCCCAGATCTTCGTATATTCTGTATCATTTAGTGGCGATGTTAGGTTTTCAGAAGCTAGACTCCTGTAGGAGCGCCGGTTTAATTGTTCTGTTTCCTGGACATGCAATAAAATTGTCATGGGCACAAGTACAGATGCATAAATTCTGAACCCCCAAGCAGGGGATACTTATTTCAAAGTGAGCCCTTTCTGGTTGTGGAGTAAACTGATCTCGGGCAGACAGGGTGTCCTCCCTTTCTCAGAGAGCCACTCTGAAAGCCTCAGCTGTGCGGGCAGCATTTATGGCCAAAGCGCGGGCCGGATCAGGTTATAAGGTTCTTGTTCGGTGAATGAAGGATATCAGGTTCCCGCACAGCTCACAATTGTACGATGGTTGAGGTTGGATGGAAGAGAAGGCTCATAGGACAGTGAAAGCAGTCACCAGTCAAATAGTAATTAAGATCAGTGATAAATAAAGAGCCTCATCCCCAAATCAGTCATTAGGGTTTGTTCCCCACCCCCCCACCCCCCCACCACCACAGAGAATTCTTGTTTGTTGAGAACTTTTTGGATTTTGAAACCAAGATTTAGGGGCCATATACGGGTGACTTCAGGTGACTAGTATCTAGTCGTAAAATAATTTCATATTTAAACCCCGGGTAACACACTCAACGTAAAATTGTAGAATACTTTGATTAAGACCCTGGCAAGGTTGTTTTTCAAGGTTCAATGCTAAAAGATAGGAGAATCGAGACCACATTTTGTGCAGTATGTGTGTATGTGAGTGTGTGTAACACTGAGATAATCAGTGACCCCTTAAGACTATAGTATTAAATTGGATGAGTCCAGTGAACCATTAAACAACAAGGTAATTATTACTAGCAACTGTTACTATATTGTTATAGTGGCCAATTTATACAAATAGTATCTTTAAAAAGCTCTCACATTCTCTGTGGCTTCCAGCCTGCCTGGCTGCCTCTCCACTCTTCCTCCCCCTTCCTGACAGAGTGTGAAGGAGAGCTCATCTCTTCCTGAAAGCCGAGGTCTCTTCCGCAGGGTGGAAACATTTAAGATTAGTGTTTTTGAAAAAAAAAAAAAATGAATTCTTACACCGTGTTGAAAATAATCTTTGTGCTTTTAGGATGCAATGGAAGTTTTCTGCTTTCTGGAGTCTGAATTTAATATATGCCCAAATAGATGTGTTAAATTCCTAAAAGGACTGTGGCATTTCACCACCAAGATATAAAGCAGGAGGACAGCACAGCTACCTGTCTCCCCCCTCACCTGGCACAGTCAGACTTGTCACATTGTGCGGGCGGCGTAACCGCAGGGAGCCGGCCTTCACGCAGGGAATGTCATCAGAATGTCCCCAAATGAGCAGTGCCATCAGGACATCTGGGCTCTTCAATCAGCTGCTTAGTAGCTCTTACGGTTTACTGCCTGCATTCTCAAGGGGTGGCTGGATCACATCAGGGTTCAGAGCTGTCTCGTGCACGTTCGTAGCACCAATGAGATCTAGGTCCGTCATTTCACTCAGCCAGCCAGTTACATGCTTACTCTACTAGGCACTGTGCTGAAAAGTTACTAATAGTGCAAAGGTACGCTGGTACTCGAGATTGTGATGGAAGGTGACAGAGGACTGAAATCATGGTGTGAGGAGCAAGTACGTGGGGCGGCGCTTAAATAGAAAGACTTTGTTTGGATGATTTGCTTCGCCCGACATCCCTGAGACCATTTGAAAAGACTTGGTAAGCCAGTGTATGTTAAGCCCTCGAAGGGCTTATGCAAGATGATACTCGGGAGCTAACCGTTGGCTTATTGTAGTCAAAGCATTAGGATCGAAAGAGGCAGGGGAAAAAAGCCCAGGCTTACGTGATAGCCCTTCCCGGGAGAGCCCTATGTGAAGCCGAGGATTGTTGTCTTCTACATGTCATTAAGAGCTGTCACAAAAAGCCTATAATAAGCCTGTAATGTTTTTAAGGATATTAGTAGAAAACAGAATCAAGGCCGCCTACATATTCAGTCAGGAAGGTTGCAAACAGTGTCAGTTCCTAGACCACAGGAATAGTGGGCTCTTTCTGACTCCTTTCCATGGGCGATAAACGTAAATCTCACCGAGGTGCACCATTTTGTGTTTGTGGATTGCTTTCATTGTCTCCATCTGTGAGTAGAAGTAGTCTTTCAGAATTACATACCACTAGCATCTTCCCATTTATGGGAAGGTTAATGGGTGCGCCTGGGTGGCTCCGTTGGTTAAGTGTCTGGGTTCAGCTCAGGTAATGATCCCAGGGTCCTGGGATCGGGTCCTGCATCGGGCTCCCTGCTCAGTGAGGAGTCATCTTCTCCCTCTGCCTGCCGCTCCCCCTGCTTGTACTCTCTGTCAAATAAATAACATCTTTAAAAACAAAAGGAAGTAAGTTAACCTACTTCTAAGTAGAGTTATATTTTTTCCTGTTCTTCATATGGATGATTAGAGATACAGTTCATCTTAGAACCATGACTTCGGTAGTTAGTCACTGTTTTTTGAACGCCCGCCATTTAAACGACTGGGTTAGCATTTAGGGTCGGGTGTGGAGAGGGAAGGATGGAAAAGGAAGGGAAGGGGAAGGCGAGGGAGCAAACGCACCCCCCATAATGGGTATAATCATTACACTGCATACACTGAGGTAATTGAAAGAGACCTACCTGTTAAATAATTCCAGGATCAGTTCTTGAAACGTTGGTGTCCGTGATATTCCCACTTGTGGTCTGTCATCCTGTCTGCTCTTTTATGAGGCAGCTTTTTTACAAGGTCACGGAAAGAATAATAACTCCAGTCATATGGCATTTTGTAGGAAACCCCGTCCTTTATATTGCCAGTCAAATGTGGTTTGAACTTTTTAAGAATGGAGAGAAATCCTTCCACAGGAGGGCCTCCATAACATCGCAGTTTGAGGAGGAAATGCTGGGGTGGGATAGGGTGAAGGGTGGGATAGAACCCTTCACTGCTGAAGCAACCAAAGCCAGGGTCACTCATCTCTCAAAGTCTGTGTATGTCACTCATTTACCAGCTAGGTGTAGGGTGCTAGCCTCCCAAACCCATCATCTCAGGGATGCTTTTTCCTCTGTAACCACTCATTCTGCTTTTGAGAATGTGTTCTGCTCCAGTCCCAACCCTCTGAGGCTGCCTCTGGGTCAGGCACTGGGCTTTTTAAATAAAACCTGGACCACATCTTCAATTACATCTTTGTGAGTCATTGAGACACCATCTCCTACGGCTTTCTCATGTAGAAGATAGCTCCTTTTCTATGTGTACATTTTTATAATGAAGAACCACTTCAGTCTATTTGAGAACCACTCTGAGTGAGAGAGTTTAAATTTCACTTCTTTGTGCCTACGCATTAGCTAGGCTCAAGTACCTCTTGGGTTTGCCCAGGCACACCTGCTCACCGCCCTGTCTAACCTGAAGCCTCCCATCTGCCACTCTGCCCTGGGGAATGTCCCAAGCTGCCAACATTACCTGCTTTTGGAGCTTAGAGCTATGGTGAGATGCACTAAAACTGAGGCATGAGATCAAATTTGAGAGAGTCACACATTTTGGGTGGGAGCACAGGGATAGAATGTTCCAGAAAGCTAAAACTGTCCAGGAGGCCTGGACAACTGGCCCTGCATCAGTGCACTAAGTGCATCTAAGGAAAGAACACAGGGGTCAGAATGGGTGTTGGTCAGCCATAGAAGCACTCATTAAACAGATATGTGGGATAGTTTAATTGGTTTTAAATTTTAGATCTCTATGTTAGGTGTTCATTTATCTGCAAACTGAGATTTTTTTTTTTAAGATGTTGCAATTTTTGAAACATTTAGGATTACTGGCTGCTATGAGAAATTAGGTGTAATGTTTTAATTTTTTTAAGGAAAGAATCACTTTCATAAGGATTTTATCTTTAAGTTAACAGGAAAATCAAATTTTTCATTAATTAAATCATAGTCGTTGATTTCTGTGTCGTTAATAGAAACTTACAAAGTCCTGTAGACCATATTTTTAGTTAGTACTTCCTCTTTTTCAGCCTCTTATGCGACACACTCAGATTGAAAGATTATTTTCAATGAAATTCCAACTGTGTTTTGTACTCATTAGTTGGGGGTTAAACGCAAAGAAGAACCTACAAAGCTTGAAAGAAAAGGATAAGATTCAGTGTTCCTGCTAACTGTTATATGTCACTTTGTGAAAATTGCACATGCATCTTGTGCTATGGAAATATAAGCCGAGCTAATTAAAACATTTGAAACAGAGAGCTCTTGTGATCTCGTCCAGGTCAGTGCTAACTACATCAGTGTTGTCCATAGACAAGCAGTGTCGGCATCACCTGGGAGCTTGTTAAATGCGCACTTCTGAATCAAAACCTACATTTGTAGGGCACCTGGGTGGCTCAGTTGGTTGAGCAGCTGCCTTCGGCTCAGGTCATGATCCTTGAGTTCCGGGATCAAGTCCCACATCGGGCTCCCGGCTCCACGGGGAGTCCGCTTCTTCCTCTGACCTTCTCTCCTCTCATGCTCTCTCTCACTTTCTCTGTCTCTCAAATAAATAAAATCATTAAAAAAAAAAAAAACTACATTTGTACAAGCTCTCTAGGTGATTCTGATACTCACTTAAAATTCGAGACTTATTGATCTAGGCCAGTGGAAAACTTCCTTTTCTGTCATGAAAACTTTCTATATGAAATAAAGAAGTTAGTAAAAGGATTTAGTGAATCTGGTTAATGAGTAAGTGTTGTGGCTTTAGGTGAAGTTCTCTTGGGTGCCCCTGGGTGAAGTTTCTTATGACTCCCTTGACTCAACTGAGTTCCGTCTATAAATCAGTAATAGAGGTTTACCCCTCTTTGACAGATGAGACCTCGGAGCCCTGAGAAGAGAAGGGATTTGTTTGAGTTTGCTCAGATATTGCAATTCAGAATTTTAGAAACTCATTCTGAGACCAGGGCTTCTGTAGATCGGATAAATTAATGCATGATCATTAATTCTAGAAAAGCAGTTACCAAAGGTTCTACTTAAGCATTATATTTGAAATAATTTTGGAAAGTAAGTTTTAAAATTTCAGGAACACCAGGGCACCTGGGTGGCTCAATTGGTTAAGTGTCCAACTCTTGGTTTCAGCTCAGGTTGTGGTCTCAGGGTCATGAGATCGAGCCCCATGTGGGGCTCTGCTTTCAGCATGAAGACTGCATATGATTCCCTCTCCCTCTTCCTCTGCCTCCTGCCCACATTCTCACTCTCTTTCTCTTTCTCTCTCTCTCTCAAATAAATAAATCTTTTTAAAAAAATTTCAGGAACCCATATTCCATAAAATTAGATACTCCAGGATACTGAATTTTTTTAAGTCTCAAAAGGAAAACTTATTTTTTATTTTAGAATCTTTTGTGTTAGCCAAAAAAGTAGGTAAAATATCTCTCCAGTTGATTAAAGATCTTTGATTTCGTATTTTTATTCATAAGGCACTAAAATCGGTTATAGAACTATCCCAAGTGCCTAGCTTAGCTCAGATGTGGTCTGGAATTCTTATTTTATAGTTTGAATGTACTATATGCTGGGAGTACTTAAGCGTGGCATGTGATTCCAGGTTACAAATTAAGATTTAGAAAGAGCTGGTTTGTGCTTTGTGGCAACTTGGCATACTAAAATAGTTCGTATGGCTGAAGCGTAATGATACCTGTTCAGTTCTGTAGAAATTAGCTGTTTGACATCTGTTTCGAACCCCTCGTGGGTGCTAGACTTATATTTTCTCAAGGCATCACAGCCAAGGGCATAATAAATCCTTGATGAGAATTTCATGCTTCTAAAATGCTGGGGTGTGACTCAGTTTATATACCCCAGTCAGGATCTCTCTTTATGCTTGCTTTTTGGGAAAAGGCAGCTGTTGGACTTTCATAGATTTTTGCTTAAAGTCGTCACAATCAGGATGTGATTTGCTGGAGATTCAAATCCCAGAGTGGCAGAGGTAGTGAGTATATTTGACTGGCTACTTGCTTGTTGGTCGGCTTATTGCTAAACCCTTCAACCTTGAAGAAGACCGTGGCTTTGTGTAAGAGCTTCCCCATTCCACCACCATGTTCCTGTTGTTGAGCTTTGTGCCCTGTGGGCTCCCCTTTTGCCCCGTAGACCTCCTGTGGTTCAACATCACTTCAGGTCAGCTGATAAAGAGACCAGCTTACCCGATTACTTGGGGGTCGTGTGCACAATCTCAAGGAGTCGCAGCCTCAAGCAGCCCCATGCTGTTCCAGCGTCTGTCCGATGTGCTTCTATGGCACGTTCGTGGACACGGAAGACGAGCTCGAGATTAAACGGTGGTGAAGTTCTACTTCAGTGAGTGAACGCTCCTACTCGAAGAGTGATCGTTGTAACCATGGAGAGCAGTGATCAACGCGGAGGTTCCCAGATTCTCTGCATTCACCGCACCCTAGTGTCTTAGTAATTCTTTTGCAAAGCCCGTTGGCCAAGAGGGAATGCCGAACAATTATAACTGTTAGGAAGGGAAGCTCAAACAATTTAAGAAGTATTTCTGTCCTAACAACTTAGCAGAGATTTGAAACACTAATGCACATAGGCAGAAAGAAATAATACTTTCTTTCATCCTTAAATAACCGTAATCATTTGCCAGTGTTATGGTATAAACACTTGTTGAGGTTTGTACACCTCCTCGAACCTTGGAGAAAGCATGAATGCTGCGTCCCTCATTTCCTAGTCCACGTTGATTTTTCACAAGCTTTTTGCTTTTTATCATAGCAGCTGTGAAAACTCAGCTTCACAAAGATGTGTCATAAAAAGGAATGTAGCAGGGCGCCTGGGTGGCTCGGTCACTTAAGCATCTGACTCTTGATTTTCGCTCAGGTTGTGACCCCAGGGTTATGAAATTGAGATCTATGTTGGGCTCCATGCTCAGCGGGGAGTCTGCTTGAGATTGTCCCTCTCCCTCTCCCTCTGCCCCTCCTCCTTGTGTGTGTGCTCGCTCTCTCTCTCCCTCCCTCCAATAAATAAATAAAATCTTTAAAAAAAAAAAAAAAGGAATGTAGCATTATCTAATATTGAAACCGTGAGCTACTTTGAGCGAGTATGTTGTACTACTATCTGAGAAACGTTGCTGTATTTTCTTTGAAAATTAATAATTTCCCACTGCAGCACCTCAGGATACTTATAGGGAACCATGGTACACAGGAACATGGTACACAGTTCTCCGACGTGTCCAGTTTTTTTTTTTCCAGCAATCAAAGCTTTGCAGGTGGGGTAGGAGATAACATTTGTTTCACACTGGAAAGTTAACATAATGATTTCACATAAATATATCCACCATCTAATTAGGCATGTGGCCCTCATTTTCCCATTTTTATGGATGGAAAGACAAGAACTCAGGATGATTTCCTCTTTTTAAATAGTATAGGGAACAGGGGAAGGTCATGCACAGTTATTTAACTTCGAATCCTACGTTGTTTTCTCCATACCATATTTGATCTCTGCTTCTATTGAGCTTAGAGATGAAATGGAATATCACCTTTGTGTAGTAGGTTGGAATTGTGAGAGCTGTGTTTGCCAGTCAGGAGTTTAATGAGAGAGGAATGTCAAGGTCAGCCCTTGGCTCCAAGTAGCTCTTGAACAAATGTAGAAGGAAGAACTACAGCTAATACCCCTATCCATGAAAATTGCTTACATTTAGGTGCCTGGAGGGTCAGTGAAGGACAGAGTAAAACTTCCAATGATTTCATGTTAAGATATGTCTCTATTACAGTAGGTCTAGTAATCTGCTCCAGGGAGATGGGGATTCTATTGTGTTCTGCTCTGCTTGCAGCTTTCTGGAAGATTACACTTGGAAGTTATTTGCAAGTTCCGAAGCATGCCTGTTAAATCATGGGTGAAGGGCCTGGGGCTGCTTAGCCAGCAGATACTGAACTTTTCGGAGGAAGGATGTGATAGGTGTCTTTCTAGTTCAGCCTTCCTAATATTTGAAAGAAGAGTCATACGTGTTCTAGCCTAACCCTGAGGACAGAATAATTACTTTGAAGTATACGTAGCTTATCAACCTCAAAATAGGTAACAATAATGATTTTTAGTGGTTGCAATTGCCCCAGGAGGCAGTAAGCTCCCATTATTGAGAATCTCTGTGAAAATGATAAAAGAGATAGTAGATCATATAACATGGGTTCCTAAAGGCCTTTCAACCTATAGATTCTCTTTTTCTAACTTGATAGTTTTCATTTCTTTGAACAAAGGCTTTCAGAGTAACTGTGCTTTAAATTCAGTTTGCCATCTGTCCAAACACGGATAGGTGTCTGGGTTGGTAAAATTAAATGTAAGGTAAAGTTTAAGTTTTTTGTTGGAAACTGATGTTTTGAGGTCAGAGGCCATATGAAAGGTCATAGTTCAACTGAGAAAGTCTTTAAGTGTCTATTCTAGTTTGCAAGAACAGTACATATGTGGGGTCAGCCAGTATATCTCTGGGAAACCCTGACAGGCCTTTTACTATGTGCGTGTCTCCACACACATGTATGTAGTGTGTGTGCGCGCACACGCGTGTGTATATTTTGGTCATTCAGGAGTTAACCTGTCAATTTCCCAAAGTGACCGTCAGCTCACCAGTTCAGAATTTAAAATAAATCAGTCCTGAGGTACTAGTGGTTTTCTCTAGTCATTGTATTATCTGGTCTTATACTCTGAACAAAGGCTTCGTTATTATTAACACTACTGCGCTTTAGACCCCGTAGATTTATGTTGGGGCTTCTTCCGATGACCTGAGGGCTTATGAGAAATAGCTCACATTCTTCGATTCCTTGCAGAAGCAACCCCTTTTCGACAAAGGCCGTCTCATCTTCCCCTGTTGGGCTGCGCTTCTGCCCAGTTGAGCTTTGGTAGACCTTCTGTCCCTGTGGTACCCCCGTCCCCTTCTTAAATCCTTCCGCCGTGGCCGCCCTTCAGACACTGCCTCCATTTCTGAGGTGGAGAAGGGGAAGGCTTTCTTCTTCTCTCTCTCCCTCTGGTCCTCTTTCTACACTTCTCAAGCCCTGCCAATTTTTGTCCCCCTTCTGTGAAAGCAGATTTTACAGAAAATTCCCTTGCCAGCCCTAAGTTGTATATGATGAACAGAAAAGCAAAAATGGGATCTGTGCTAGTTTTCTGACTTACTCGGAAGACATTTCTTAAGACCTCTGGAACTGGCTTCCCTGCCTTTATCATTCAGGGGGGCACATGTGGCCCTGAGGAGTTTGCACGTATGGTTCCCCCTGGGCAGAGCGATCACAAATGGGCTGTGTTTTAAGTTAGTTTTGACTTGTGTATTTTATCTGTGAAGTTGGCAAATACTTGAAAGCCACAAGCTACTGTTTTCTGAAAGCTTCTTTGCACATGAGCATAAAATGTATGTATTGAATTTGGAAGTGGTCCAATAACTGCCCTTTTAATGCAGCTAAATGTAGATTACAGCTGTTTCCTCTGGAAAGATGCATGCAGTCATCATTTCTTTCTTCTCTTACAGGGTGTCTCCGCTGCAGAAGTCTGAGATAGTGGACGTGGTTAAGAAGCGGGTAAAGGCCATCACCCTCGCCATTGGGGATGGTGCCAACGACGTTGGGATGATCCAGACAGCTCACGTGGGTGTGGGAATCAGTGGGAATGAGGGCATGCAGGCCACCAACAACTCGGACTACGCCATTGCACAGGTCAGAGGCGCGGTTGACCAGCTATCCATCCTATCCTGTTGACAGAGGTGTCCATTGGGCATGAAGGTCTGATTGGTGCTTGACCTTCAGTCCAGCCATCCCTTTTGGGGTTTGTCTAGACAAAAGTCACCAGAGTATTGGGATTTCCCTGTGGCCTTGATCCTGTGCTGCTGGTTGTTGTGGTCGTCGTGGTGGTTTTTGCTAGCTGTGAGGTTGGCCGAGCTCTCTGTCCTCCAGGCAGGGCGGTCATTCCTGACACATAGGTCTCTGGTCCCGTGAATGATAGTCTCTCTTCCTCAACTCCCACATCTGCCGCGTGGGCTTTTCCCTGTGCCGTCCCATGCTGAAGAATGGCTGTGCTCATTACATCCATTCTTTACCATCCCTGTCCCGGAATCAGCCCTCTTTTCAGAAGGTGCTAGAATGTTCTCTCCTCAGGCATTCGGGGTCGGGGAAACCAGTGGTTTACAACTCTTACCCTCTCTGTAGCCATAACCCGTGGTCGGTAGGAGACGGCCTCCTGCTATCAGGCCAAGTGTAGCCCCTTCCCCTCCGGATCAGATGTCACGTTCAGAGGTTTCTGATGCACTTTGTAGTCACCAAATACGTGGCCTGAGGGTGAAAGAAATGTCTACTCCTCAATGGTAGAGAGCCAAAAAGGGAAGGAAAATAGCCAACCTCCTGACCTTAGGTGACATATCTGGGTCATTTGGCCTGTTTGATTATCCAGAAAATCTAGACCTCATAACGGGCACTGATCATTTCCTCCTGTCGACAGATTACAGTATGTCATGATAAAGGGCCCGCTCATTTGGTCGTTAGCTAGGGTTCCTTCATCTCCTTCCAGTGTTTAGTCATTTGAAGAGTATCTTAACCTTAATCACATGAACACAGGTAGTAATGGCTTTTAATCCGTTCAAGCTAAAATCAGGGGCTGCGTATGAACTGTGAAAGAGCTCCCAGCAACCCCGGGGCTGCAGGCTGGTCCTGTGTAACTTTGGGGTCTAACTCCCCAGAAGGGGGTTCTGCATTAGATCACCTCTCCGATTCCCTCCCAGCTCATGGTTCTGCAAACACGGGGAGGAATTACAAAATCCTCATGGCTCTGGAAATTACATGAAATCAGTCTCATTTCCCTGTTGATCTCAAATAAATCCTCAAGATAATTGCTAAAGTAGGTAGGGGAAGGAATTCTGATTGTACAGGTGGGAACACTGGGGCTCCTTCACATTGAGTGACCTGCCTCGGGTCCAAGCATCCAGGGTCAGAGAACACCAGACCCGTATGTGACCTTGGGGACCAGCCCCGCACACCTGCCCATTCACTTTCCCGAGTCAACCACTCCGAGGCCTGTGGGACTCTCGCTTCCTGTAGTCTGTCAGCAGCTGTAGATGTTATACACCCCAGCATTATTAAATACTTGAGTTATAGCATCATGTGGCTGGAAGGGATCTTTGGAGGTTTCCTAGGAGTTTCAGGCAAATATTTGTCTGTCTTTTTCTTTAAAATGTCTGGGGAAGGGGGATTCCATGACCTGCTTTATTGAAACTGCATACTAATAGGCTCTGGAATCTGGAGCAATTGCTCTCTTCAAATTAAAAGCATCAAAGAAGCATAGGGAGGAGAGAGGTAGAGTTAGGGGTTTTCTTGCCCCGCCGGTGTAATAGTGACCATGGCCAGAGGAAGCGACGAGTGGCCGCACATGTCCACGGGTCTTGTCCTGTCCAGGGTCCTGCCCACGATCAGGTAGAGGTCCCGTTGTTCCAGGGTAGCATTCCTCTTTGCCTTGTACCTTCTCTACTGGACGGACACTGTGCCTCCTCTTCTTCAGTTAGGAGCAGGAGAGGCCACAGTTGCGTGCATCCCTTTGCCCCAGTGAAATGATCAACGTCTCTGGTTGAAGTTAATGTCTTGGGCTTTGTCGCTTTACTGCACGTGGACAAAGACATTTTTGATTGGGTGTTTGCGGCAGCGCCTCAAACTGGAAGGTCATATACAGAAGAAAACACTTTAGCTCCCAGTCCTTGGGAAAAATGATGGAATGGGCAAAGCTTTTCGATTCTACTTCTTTCCTGCCTGCCTGTGCTTTTATCCACAGTGCAGCCCCTGGGACCGACAGCCGCCCCCCCCACCCTCCCCACCCCCCCGATCTGCCGCCTTACCCGTGGGCAGCCTGCATGAATGGCCTCTAGCCCCAGCTGCCTGTTCTCCTCAGGAGAGATCATTCCCGCTCCCTACCTTCTTTTTTTTTTTTTTTCCCAAATTTATTTTAATTTTTCAGTGTTACAAGATTGATTGTTCATGCACCACACCCAGTGCTCCATGCAGTACGTGCCCCTCTCGATACCCACCACCAGGCTAAACCCCC
>CM052810.1:67174938-67200918 GCA_028533885.1 Nasua narica | reverse complement strand
TTTTCTATATAAAGTATCATGTCATCTGCAAAGAGAGAGAGTTTGACTTCTTCATTTCCAATTTGAATGCCTTTTATTTCTTTTTGTTGTCTAATTGCTGTCGCTAGGACTTCTATTACTAGGTTGAACAGGAGTGGTGAGAGTGGGCCCGCTCCCTACCTTCTTAACATTTTTTTGAACGGCCTCCTGAAAATAGTATTTTGATTTAGGATATATGTTTTTTTTTTCCCCCTGAAAACAAATCATTGTTGTGCTAATGTTGAGTCATTCCCGATGACTCCAGCAGATGTCCTCTGTGCCCACTGAAGTATAACATCAGGGGGTCTGGGTCAAATGCAAACTTCCTTTTTATTTGTTTAGCCAGTTATTTTATGATTCCCCATTCCCCTTTGGAGTCCTTAATGAGCTTTTATGGGGAGTTTTATTTTTCCATATGCACCTACTGCTGCCATTTTGAAGTGGCCATACAGCTTTTGGAGTAGACGGTTCAGTGACCTGCCTTCCCCTGATCTCCTGGGGAGGTTTCTCATGAAACGTGACGTCATGTCGGATTGAGCCCCTTTCTTCGGGGCTAATGGAAATTATTATGTGGCTTCCTCTTGCGAGAAAATGTTTTCTTTAAAAAAAAATTGCATTTTCAATCAGAGTCATTCTTTTCTACTGGTAGTTAAATTTAATTTCAGAAGTCATCAGAAGTTAAAGTTTGCAATAGCAAAAGAATTTCTCAAGTTTATGGATGTTCTCAATACAGCTCTATTATCTCTTCTTATGAACCCAAGGATTGCCCTGTGACTTCAAACAGGGAAATTAAGGTTTTAGTTCAAGGCAATCAAGGGGGATGTCAGTGGGGTCCAAGGCTAATCAGCGTATAGAAATTATGAATGTAAACAGGATTGCCCCTAATGGTGCCTTCATGCCAGAGCATGCCATAGTCCACAGAACAAAACAACAACAACACACACAAAAAAACCCCTCATTTCTCTCCCTCTAGCTCATGGTCACGCCTTTGGGGACCTTTGTGAAGTAGGACACAGTAAGCAAAGCCAGGCTAGGAGGAGGCTGAGGGGCTAGGGTTCAAGTGGGGCCCACAGACCCCCTGCCCCAAAGAGGATTCAGGGATTTTATTGAATATTGCTCAGTATTTCAAACTGCAAGAACCGTTCCATCACTGTCACCTTAGTACCAGTTAGCCGCTTGTGGGTTTTCTGTTTTTCTTGACAGCATAGCAGTCTAGCAAGAGGTACTCTGTACTCGTTGAAAGCAAAAAAGGAGAACAAAATGGGTGGAGCAGGTAAGGCTGTGTGGTTGTGCTTGAGTGTCTGTGCGTCTCTGTGCACGTGCAGGGCAATTGCTTTTCACGTGCAGGCTGACAATGGAAACAGGTTGTGTCTCCACGTGCATCCCTTTTTTAGAAAGGGTCCTGGTGCGCGAGTGTTCCTTTCCCTCGTTCCTGAAGCCATCGTCAAATCTGATTGAATAGAAGCCTGTGGTTGCCACCGGGCTTTGGCTTTTCTTCCAGTTCAAGAGGTCACCTTCTCCTAAGAGTTAAGACCCTTAAGAAGCATTTGTGTAAACAGAATTCACAAGAATACCAATGAGAAGTCCAAACTGGCATTTGAGGGAAAATACTAAGTAGGTAGATTTAAGAGGAGAGTTGAGTTGTCCTCCCTGGCCCCGAAAGGCGTGCCTTTAGTTTCTGGAAGTGAATGGTTTTCTTAGGTTTTCGGCAGAATCTGGCTTCCTCAATGACCTTGTCTGTCCCCAAACAGCATTTTGTGACTTTTGTTCCTAAAGGATGGGTTCTCCTGAGCTTTGCCATTTTCCCCCCTCAGTTTTCCTACTTGGAGAAGCTGCTGCTGGTCCACGGCGCCTGGAGCTACAATCGGGTGACCAAGTGTATCCTGTACTGTTTCTATAAGAACGTGGTTCTCTACATTATCGAGGTGAGCCAGGCCACGGCCTTCCTCAGGCCATTGGGGCAGGGGGGGAGGGGCTTATGCAAGAGGGCACCTTCGCAAACTTAAGGTAATTGCTAGAAAGGATTTTGCTCATGTGAAATTAAAAGGTCCTGCTGGGACACACTGGACGCTGTGACACACACGACCTCTGTGCAGTGGGGGGACATCTCGCAGATCTGCAAATTACCCAAGCATTGATTCACCACCTCTGGGGTATTTGGACGATACTATTTAAATGGGGGAAGGTGTGGGAGTAAGTTGGGAGTAAACAAATAAGGCAATTGAAAATATCTTCGTGAACTTCTTGGGTTGTCAAGCTGGTTTTCAGGATGTTGACTCAATTGCGGGCACATTTATTTTACTTATTAGAGGGACTAGAGCAGGAGAGGGGTGAAGCCAGGAAAAAGTGGAATGGGCACTTTCTGATTAAACTCAGTAGGAGGACCAGCCCCCTCTGGCCTCCTTTTTAAGGCCAGCTCCGCTACAGAGGGTGTGGCTTTTGAGGCCAACATGACTAATAGATTTACTAATAGATTTCCAAGTGCATTGAGAAAAGAGGAAGCAGGCAGTCTCTCTGTAGAGAAATAGAAAAACAATGTTAATTGTGTTTGGTGTTAATATCTCAGGCTATAAGGAATTCTCTTGTGTCTGATTTCTCAACTCTTGGCAGAAATAATAACCAAGACATACATAGATCAACTTTATCTGATGTGCTCCTTTAAAATACGCAGCTCAGGGAATTTAACAAGTGGTCTGCTAATGGAACTCTGACTAAACAAACATTTCTTTACCCAATTGTCTACTCTTTCTTATTGAATATTCAGGTGAAAAATAAACCTTCACATCACTCAGTCTGTAACCAGACTACTAATGAGTAGTTTTCCTGAGTTTTGTACCTTGTGCGTTACATTGTACCTGCCATGTCTGCTCATCTCATGCTATAATACTTGATTCAGTCCACTCCGAGTGAGAACTTCTTGATGTTATATGTAACGGATTCTATAGTTTCCATCTTCCTCCTGTCTACATTTTTATAATTTTTTTCTTTTTTTTGGCACTTCAATATGTTTGTCCTCCTGTTTCGGTGGCTTTCTTTTTTTTTTTTTTTTTGGCCTCCATGATAGCAGTCACTCCTGAATGTCACTTGGGGTCATAAATAATCAGTGCTGTGGACTAAAGGAGGGTGGGAATCCCTGCTCCCACATGCCATCCCAAGTCCCACATGCATTTTCAGCTCCTACTGTAGTGATTGGCTTCACAGGATTTCTTAATAATCTGGTTTTCCTCAGAATCAGCAAATTAAAGATAGTCTGGACTTCTGATCAAGACATTTTACGTGAAGCTCCCAACCCTTTAGCTTTCCAGAGCTTCCTCTGGGGCCCTTCTTAGTCATTTACACCTCCTATCTTGCCCTCTTTTTTTTTTTTTTAACTTCAAGAGGGCTAAGGATGAGAAGAGTACAATTTTTGTCTGTCTGGAAAATTCCATTTGGAATGAGGCCCTGAAAATGCCATGTGAGTGCTCTAAATTAATTTTTCAATTATAGCTGAACCACAGCGGTACATGGTCTTTTGTAAACAGCCTTAAAAAATATTCCTGATGAAATTTAGAAGTTAAGTCTCCACCACTCTGGTCTCAGTCTTCTGCTTAGTATTTTGAGGAGACTTAATTTGAAAATCAAGAAAAAACAAAATCTTCAACTGAGCCCAGAAAGAGCATTGACTCAGTGTCTGCCCAGCCTCTGTGGCATTGACATGCACTTCAAACATAACTTTAAAAACAGAAAAGTTCTACTTGGATGGTATTTTAGTGTGTTTTGGACCAAAAGATCAAAGATTGTTATAATTTCATTTGCTTTTTTGCAATGAATAGTTTCACATTCTAAAGGTTACCTTGTAACTCATTGAAAGAAATTGTATTCAATGGTTTTCTCGTAACTCAAGGAGAAACCCTTTGCAAAAGCCAGTATGTTCTCATCTCAGATGTCCTCTGTATAGGTAACTATCAGTCATTTACAAGTGCAGTCTAAAAGCCGTTCGGCAGATTAAAAGAAGATGCCTGGGGCGCCTGGGTGGCGCAGTTGGTTAAGCGACTGCCTTCGGCTCAGGTCATGATCCCGGAGTCCCAGGATCGAGTCCCACATCGGGCTCCCAGCTCCATGGGGAGTCCGCGTCTCACTCTGACCTTCTCCCTTCTCATGCTCTCTCTCACTCTCTCTCTTTCCTAATAAATAAATAAATAAAATCTTAAAAAAAAAAAAAAAAAGAAGATGCCTAAGTGGTCATGTGCACACACGTACTGATCGAGTCTTGGCTATTACTATGAGGATCATTATGATTTGAATAACGAATAAAGATTGTATGGAAGGCCTGTGAGCCTGTAATTAATACGATCTGCCCACTAGGTACACCAACCTATAAGACTCGAGTTTTCTGTGGAAGGATTACGTGGCTCTAACCTCACTCCAATATGGAGCGCCAACTGAAAGCACCCTCCACTCTCATCCCCAGGCCCCTTAGCTGTATTCTCCTATGACCTTTTCCTGTGTTTATAGAACCATTTACATGTCCAAACAAATGAATGTTTTTACATAAATGTCCTCATGCTTTGTAATATGTTCTGCAGTTGATGTGATACTTACCAGGGTACTTGGGGGATCATCCTCGTGGCTACATATGGGTTCATTGCCTGGCGTTCCACAGTGTTTTTTCCTACAATCTATTTAGCCATTCTTATGTTAGTGAATGTTTGAGTTCTCTCCCTTTTTATCCACAAAGAGCGTTGTGCATTTAACAGCTGTCCCTCGAAGCACCCGTGATCATTCCACCAAAATGCTGGTGATCTGATTCGAGCATTACTACCACAGTGCCTTGGGTAAAACACATCATCCGGTTTATGGGTTATTATCTGTACCTCAGGTTCCTTGTTGCTGTTTGATGTGTCTTTCATGCTATTTGATGTGTCACACAAAATTTGTTCAGGCCGAAGTAACCATTGGTGCAAGTGACTAAAAAATAAGAACAAAATGATGGAATCTGTGATTTCGTGGCCACCCTATCAGTGGGCAAAAATGAAAAATACATAAACCTTGGCTCTCCCTTCCCTCCATTGCTGCCCTAATCTAGTACTTCTTACCTGCATGACAGCAAAGATTGCTAGCTTTGCCCCATCATCCGACTACAATGCAACCAGGATGAGCTTCCTGAACACGCATGTGAGTGATTCAGTGGCTGGCGTAGTTTCTGGAACATGGGTGCTCAGCAGTGTTGGCAGTGAGTGCCACCATCCTCCTAGGACTCATCAAGGTTCCTGTGGCTCCCGATGAAATGCCCATGTCCCTCTTCGTGCCCCTGTCCTTTGTGATCTGGGTCCCAACTGTCTCCAGCCTCATCTCCCACTGCGTCGCTCCTCATTCTGTTTTGAATCACAACTACTGAAGTACAGTTAACACACAGTTAGATACCCCGTCGTTAGGCATACAGTTCTGTAAATTAAAACTGGATTTTATCGTTAGAAACTAACTGGCAGTTTTCTGCCTGCCTCTCGTAGATGATGACAAATATATCACCAAGAGTTTCTAGAGATGGATGACAAAGATAGTTGTCCCACAGTGTGAATGTACGCTTAAAAACGATTAGGATGGTAAACTTTATGTTGTATGTATTTTGCTACAATGAAAAAACGCTAAAAACATTTTAAAAGGAGTATCACAAGCACTTTGTGGCTTTAGCCACGTGGAGGGAAACAAAAATGTGTAGGCAGACCAGATGCTTTGGAGAGCTCACTGAAGGTTTGAAAAATAAACTTGACACCTAATTTTGTTTTGTATTAGCAGTTAAATGCTAAGTTTTGTGCTGTGACCACATAGACCACGTTTCTCAGAAGGTAAAATTCTATTGTGGGCTAGACCATGCAGAATGTCATCGGCTCGTGGGGCAGATGGGGTCCCTGTCAGCCAGTTGGAGGGGGTACATTCCTGGTGTGTCCGAGGCATGGGGCAAGAAAAGGGATAAAGTTAGTGAAGCGAAGGAGATAGGGCTGGGTGGGATATGTAAGTGGCCAATGAGGGGGAACTAAATAACTGGATGTTGCTGTTGGAAGCTGGGATGCCTTTTTCATTCTGGAATAGGCAAGTGACACAGTAAAAGCAATTTCAGAAAATGTGTATGTCAGTATGTAGGACAGATGGTAAGCAGACACCTTTAATGTAATTTCCTAGTTTTAACCTGGGGCATGAATCGTGACCATTATGTAACCATTTCCCAGCATAATTTCTAAGCAGAAAGGAACAACTGATTTTTAAAAACCCTTTGATTTGACAATGGGAGGAATTTACCTTAAATGTAAAGACTGGAGAAATATTCCTACACATTTTTGATGTCCTCATGTGACTGCTCTGTGATAATGCCCAAAGAGAGAAGGGTCGATTAAATTCTTTAAAGTTCCTACGCTATTTAACAAACTAGGCGTTTGTTATTCAGAATTTCCTGAATAGAGTACAAAGCATAACAAAGAGTTTCAAGGCATAACAGCCTCAGCATGTTAAGCATTTACTAAGTGTGCATCTGTCCAGACTTTCTGGACCCCTAGGAAAAGACTATTTGGAATGGAGAAAAATTTTAGTGATAATAAAATGTAAACAGGAAAACAATAGGGAAGTTACTCGAATTTAACCTGCAATTCAAAAAATGATGATACAGGTCCCTTACCAACTTGAGTATAATGTGAAGAAAAGACACCAAATCATCTTTAAAACAGAGATGAGACTTTGAAATTATGATGACAATTCGTTGGTGGTTCCTAACATAGAGCATAACCATAACATATAGGTATTGATGTGAAAAAAAATGGGAATTTTAAACCACTTAGAGTGTCTACTTATTTTTGGCACCATATATAAGAAATCCTAATGTTTTCTTGGGGTCATTAAACTGGTATGGGATATTGGCCAGGAATGGGGATGCATATTTAGCATGGAGGTCTGGAAATATTATCGCTGAATGAGACAGATATTTAAACCACAGCAATTTGAGACCAAATGCAACCCAACCAACAGAATTTCACTGAAAGCTACTTAAGGCTTCTCAATATCTGACAAACCTAAAACAAACAAACAAAAAGCCTGTGCTCTAAAATACTCCATACAGTTTACCAGCATTTTCTTTCCTGTGTCTTGAAAACTAAAACAGTAAAACGAATTCCTGTGTAAACTGCCATTCTAATCCAAAATATTCTCTGAGAAGGACGTCAAATGTAGTTTTTTGAAAACATATACGTAATCTTTTTATTTGTGTTATAGTTTTTTTTGTTGTTGGACCTCTGAGAGGTTTGGAGGGTTTTTTCCCCTCCATTTTTCAGATCATTATTGTTTGAAAATAATTATATGTAAATTACTTGTCAGCAGCTCCTTCTTTTATTTACTGTCTGACTAGCTTCTTATTTGTGGAGGCCTAATTTAAATATGTTAATGTACAAAGATCCTGTGGATTTGCTCAGCCTTGTTCTGTCTTTTTCCCTGAGAGTGACCCGGTCTGTATTGTAAACAGGGAAAGAAAGCACTAGCCTTGGGTAGATTTTGCTTTAAGTGTTAGAATCAACAAAGAATAGATATTTTAAAGCTTTCAAATACTATCCAATAACTTTTCTCCTTTTTGTTTGTAATGCACAACTTAAATACATCTCAAAAAATGTATTTCATTCTTGACACGTAAGAGATCGCTTTATGATAGAAGACGGAATTCCTGATAGCTAAGCTTCTTTCTCCCTTCTGTCCTGTGCATCTTTGTTGTCAATGGCAGCTTTCTATTTCCTGATAAAGAGTCCTTTTTTGAGGAGCTAGATTGGAGTCATGAGCTTACCGGGAGCATGTTAATAGGTGAGGTCAATTGAAAAGCACAGTCAAGATATGGACCTATCTGTAGAGACTGTAACCTCATCAAATATAAAGCCATCCATTTTCTAGTAAAAGC
Source organism: Nasua narica (assembly GCA_028533885.1). NCBI lineage: Eukaryota > Metazoa > Chordata > Mammalia > Carnivora > Procyonidae > Nasua > Nasua narica. Next base: position 67,192,991 of record CM052810.1, on the reverse strand, counting down.
TTTAAGCAGGTGTTGCCCACCTACTCTGACAGGTGGAATGCTAGGACCACAGGCCCTGGGATAAGCTCTGCAAAAGTTCCCCATTTGATGGGGGGGTGGGATGTAGGCAATGTGCATAGCAGGAGAAGTGCATTGAAGGTTGTCTGCAGAAGTCTGGTGCCCAACCCTTTCCAAGAACATCCCAGCTTGTTGAGTTAGTGATCATCTGGGTGGTTCCTATTATGGGGCTGATATTGTTGAGCAATAATTACAATTTTAATACGTTGGAAGGAAAACTGTTTTGAGAATGGCTTCCCAGTGGGCAGCTTGCAAATAGGAATTAAGTAGAAGTAAGAACATTCTGAAGGGTACTTTCCCCGCCTCAGGCATCCGCATTCTCCAAGTCAAGCACTCTGGGGTCGTGGGATCCAGATGAAGTAACCAGACCGAGCCCATACCCTTGGAAGCCAGTAGGGGATGAAGATAAGACTCACATAGTTACAGTGCAGCTTGCTGGGGAGGGGGGTGCAGGGAGCGGGGCAGCTAACTTGCAGGAAGACAGTGTGTGGTGCTCAATGAGGACTCTCAGAAGTGGTGCTTTACAGCCTTGGAAGCCTCAGCTTTCCAGAATTGAACTGAGCTAAGCCCTAACGGGTGAATAGGAGCCTATCAAATGAGGGGGGCTGAAGGAGAGGGTTAGGCTGGCGTGCCGGAGAGAGGCCCACACCTGTTTATTCCAGCTCTGTGATAAATGTCAGAAGTCACCAGGCCCTTAGTAAACAACGGGGAAGAAGTGTAGTTTGCCGGGTTTTACGTTTCAGTAGGAAGATGGCTGCAGAACCAGCCGCACATGGGCTTAGGAATGTTCTCTCAAAGCCTAGTTGGTTGCTGTCCATTTATGGAGCTGGGAGCTTATCAGCAAGTGGGGGGTGGGGGGGTGACAGGAAGGAGTTGTTACAGAGCCGGAGAAGTATTCACAGTTTGGAGGGAGTCCCCAGCAAGATATACCATCACTTTGAACTTTATAAAAATAGACTCTTGCTTGCTGCCTTTTACATGTGACAATATATGCTTTTTTAATGATGTTTTTGCAGCTGTTTTACCTGAAAGGCTCATTCTAAAGATCCAACATTCTTAAAAAAAAAAAAAAAGTAGACATTGATGTTTTAAAAATTGAGTCTCTAACTCCATAAAACCTCCCTGAGGGGGGAGAAAAAGTACAGGTCCAAAAACAAATCAATGCAAAGGGCTCTGGGGGTGATGTGAACTTTGAGGAGTCTGCTGTGTGCAAAGCTGGGCCTTATTCTAGGGTGCCCACTCTCTCCTCCCCTCCTGGTGCTGTGGCAGAAACAAAGCAACCCAGCAGGGGGAAGGTCAGCTCATCACCGCATGCATTAAAGCTCACTTAGTCCAACTTATTCCTCATTTATTCCTTTCCTTTGGTCCTGTTGCCTTCAGACGGAGCACCTGCATAATGTAGTACTTGCAATTGCCTTGGTGAATATTATTTCTGTTTACCAAATTGCTTCTGACTTCCCTAAGGGCAGTAACCCTTTCTTTCTGACTTTGCCCCCAGAAAGGACTCAGTGCACAGTGCTCAATAAACAGATAATCAATTGAACACATTTCAGTAGAGGCTGACACATCAGAATCTGTGTGTGTGTGTGTGTGTGTGTGTTTAGCATATAAGAGAAGATAATTTAAGTAGTATGTTGTATTTCTGTTTTCTTTTTAGGACATACCTTTCTGCTCTAACTTAAATCTTTCCTGGTGGAATTTTCATACAGAGAACTATACCCTTTAATTAGTAAAAGATTAATTCAGATTTAGAATTTGTTTAGCCTCTTCTTTTGAGAGAGAATAAAAGATAATTTTGATTGCATTCTTTTTTTTTTTTAAGATTTTTTGTTTGTGTATTTGTCCGAGAAAGAGAGCGTGAGTGGGGAGGGGCGCAGAGCAAAAAACAGGCTCCCCAATAAGCAAGGAGCCTGAAATGTAGTAGGGTCAAGTTCCCAGCCTAAGGCAGACACTTACTGAACCAACTAAGCCACCCAGGCATCCCTTTTATTGCATTCTTTAAAACACATTCCCACCTTGGACTACCTTTTATTTCAGCCGAAACTCTTAGATTTGCACTCTGGTGAAGTTGATTTTACCAATTACGTGTTTCTTGCCATTTTATTCTGTTTGTGTTGCTCTCCTGTATTTCTTCTGTCCTTTTTTCTGCTAGTAGAGACCAGCTTTCCTAAGACCGTTGAAATCAGATATCCTTTAATTCTTTGACTAAGTCAATTTTGGGAAACTGTCTAAGCACCAATCCCCCAATCATGCCTATCTATCCATTTTCACCTTTGCTACACTCGAGTAGCACCAGTCTTAGCAAGTAAATTTCAGTGACATTTGATTAAGGGTGATTGAGAGTCCAAGATTGAGAACAGAGCCTTCACCTATAGGCTGTGGAAAAGACAAGGTGGCAACAGAAAGAATACTCTCTAGCAGATGAAGGAGAAGACAGTGGGAAGAGGCAAAGGGAATTCATAACGTAGCGCTCCAATGATGGAAAACAATCGCCTTTGTTTGGACGAGCCTCCATTTGCTTTGAGAGGTTCAGGAGCAGACTACCTTCTCTTCTCCTTTTTTCTAAACTGGTCAGTTTGACTCAGGAAAGAGAAATAGACTTGGGCCCATAGTTCTAAAATACTTTCTGACAGGCAAGTAAAATGTGATTATGAAAATGAAACTCCTCGTTCTTTTTCTTGGACTTAGGGGTCTTGGATTTGACCTTCAGTTAAAATAGCTTCTGCGAATAAGTATCACATCAGAAAGGCTCATCTCTCCTCTAGCAAATGCCTGTCCTTTTAAGTGGTAAATATCTTCATTGCCTTCTGACAACTCAGTGGAGCCAGTATATTGGTTTTCATTTCAGCCACTGTACTGGTTTTCCAACAGGTGTTCTGGGAGTTTAGAGTGCCCTTCGTTTCTTAGTTCCAGTGCACTGGCAGATCAAGTAGACTATTTAAAGAAGGCTCAGGAAGTGATGCGTGTGCTTTCTGGCCTCATCTTTCAAAGGGAGGGGAGGCAAAGTAGATTAGTGTTACTAAGGTTACCTCCTGAGCGTGCCAATAAAAGAATATTGATTAAAATGTTGCCCTCTCTTATCCAGGGATTATAGGATGAGGTTTATTATTGTTCCTTTAACTAAGCTGCGTGTTGTTTTGATAATCTTTTTGTCAATCACTTGTCAACCTAAAAGTTGCTGTTTTTGTTAGCATTAGGTTCTCACTAGGAATTTTTACCTCCTTGTTAGCCTTGTCTTATTGGTTTTCTTTATTCCTGTGAAAGTGTTTATTAGTAGGGTATACTAGTATGCCACTTCCTTGTTGCATGAGGTAAAATTTACATGCAATAAAATGAGCCCTTTCTGGTGCACAGCCTGGGTCTCAACAAATGCGGACAATAGCGTCATTGCCGCTACGCTCCGTTAGAAAGCGGTGCCGGCCCTCAAAAACTCCCTCAGCCCCTTCTGTAGTCCCCACCCTAGCCCTCTACCCAGTCCCTACAAATGACCGGTCTGTTTTTCGGACCATATAGGTTTGCCTTTCTGAGAAGGTCCTGTGGGTGGAATTATACCAGAATATGGTCTTCAGCATAACGTGTTTGCATTTCATCCACATCGTTGTATCCAGTGGTTTATTCTTTTTTAGTGCTGAGTAGCATTCCATGCTGGAAGTAGGGTTTTCCAGGGTTGCGGAGTTCTGGAAGCCCAGTGCCAGGGGGTTGTGAAGTAGGGACCGGGAAGTTGCTGGACTGCAGGTAGCATCATAGTTTAAGGAAGAACATGAATAAAAGTTGACTGGAACAATATTGATCATAACAAGGCAAGATGATGGTGGTGGAGGAGTGAGTTGGCCTGGGGAGCACTTCCTGCTAACCTTTGTGGGGACAAGAAGGGCCAGGAGCCCAGAGACCTGTCTTCGTACAACCACTCTTCCATCTCCTGTCTCACGGATGGCGGCCACAAGCAGATGGCAGCTGTGTTAGGGCGGAGGGAGGCTCTGCACTCAGGCCACTTGGGGGCTTTGCTTCTAGCTCCCGTCCTGCAAATCGGGGCATGCCTCCTGGCCACACCCAGCCTCAGTGTCCTTCCCTGTAAAATGAGGATAATAAAGTACATACTTCAAACGGTTTGTGAGGATTAAGTAAAACCACACAGGAAAGCCTTTAGCATGGGGCCAAACCGCACAGAGTCCTCAAATTAGCCCTTTAGCATTATTTTAAGGTATGTTATATTTGACCAGTCTTTGGACTGTAGTGTTGTGGGCTTGAGGCTTTTCCAGTTCACCCTTCCTTCCAGAATAGGATTCTGCCCCCTACAGTCGCAGACAGTCATCCAGTGCACCCTCAGGATGAGGTAAGTCTCACTTTTACGACCTCTTAAACAGTTCTACCTTAAATGTGGCCCCTCTTATACACTGCGACTGCATAGAATCATTATAGAGCAAAATAACCGTGTTTCAATCTGCTGGATTAATGAAGTCTGCTTGCCGCCTGTATCACTAACAATTCAGGTGCCAATAAGCGATTGTATTACAGTAATGCGGTCGGCTGTTCATAACTGAGAAACAGTTTTTCTAGCATCACCCTGATGTCCTCCCCTGACCCAGAGCGGCATTTACAGATTTCGTAAATTAGCCCGGAATCCTTAATGCTCTCACACTTTGCCTGAGTTCTATCAAGAGCATTTACCTGAAACACTGAAACTGACATACTTGCCCCTTAAAACTCCAGCCCCTAAACAGTGCACTCTTTTGAGGTTTCCTGGAAGGAATCCATGTGAGAGAGTTACTTCTGCTCCCAGAATATGAGTTTCGCTAGTTTTCTTTCAAAGCCAAGCCATCTCGTGTTGACTGAAACTAGTCCTCCAGGCTGTGCTGGACCAAGACGGATGCCCGCATTAGAGTCCAAAAAGATCACCTCCTCCAGGTGCCTGCCGGTTGCCTGAAAACACGAGTCTCTCTCTCCGTGTGTACAGAGCAGGTGGGAATTGTCAGATAATGTCAGAACTTTCAGGTGGGTAAAGTGCTGTGCTGATCTTGGGTATTTTTTTTTTTTTTTAACCTGGACGAACTATAGCCTTCAAGTATCCAGGAGTTCTGTCAATTACACCAGGCCTTCAGGGTGCTTTGAAATTCACCTGCTTTCAAACACTTCACCATAAGAAGAAACAACAATGCGCTATATCCTGGCCGCTAGTACGTATCGATATGAAAATGGAAAATAAGTTTTCCTGAACTCATTGCTGTGCCTGTCCCTGAGACTGTTTTGAATCTATAAAACCTGGGTGCATTTTGTACATACTGCCTTTTAAAATTTTTTTTGATGGGGAGAGATTAGCCGGAGAAACTTGCCCGAAAAGGTAATGCTGTGAAAAATGTCTTTGCTATTTGGTATCTCTCTTGTTCTCGATCTGTTCAAAGTGTCATTAGTTGATGCAGAATACGCATTTGGCTTGATCATTCTTGCTGGAAATTTTACGTATTGCTCACATTACTCGTATTGAGCTCACATTACTACGTACTTGCTCACATTACGTATTCCTAATATGTTGTTGCATTAACCCTAAATGGATCTGAAAAGATCGGTGGAATACTCTCTACGAGGAAGTTCTATAGCAGCTATGGATTTTTCTTCCCACCCAAGCAGATGGCCTTTGTTTTTAGCCTGGTCTCCTGGGTCCCTCGTCTTTCTAGTAGTGCTTCCCGGAATCAGCACTGACCTATACTTACAGGAACCATGTATGTACGCATGCTCTTGGGGTTTTGTTTTTCTTTCCTCTTTCTGTTTGTGCGGTTCGATAGAGATCTGTTGGTGGTAGAAATGCCTGGGATGCCTCCCGGAGGAACTCTCACAGGACACCTCTGCTTGTCTCCCTGTCCTTGTCCGCTGTTCTTGTAACTATGGCCAGCGCCACGGTTTACCTGCCTCTAGCTGGAGTCTGTGCAAATAGGAGTCACGATGGACCCTTCTGCTGCTTTTCCTATTCTTCTTGCTTCTAGAGCGTCTGTCACAACATTAATCTCACAAGTGACATCTGTCCATATCAGGAAATGCTGATCAGTCGTTTCTAAACAATAAGCATAAATGAGGGCACGAAAACACCCTCCAAATTCTCCTTAAAACAACCGAGTCTTTACTGTTGCCAATTAAGTTGGTAGAGTGAATTCTGAAGGACAAAATTAAAATAATAATTAAAAGCGAGTTTTTCTACCTACCATGAGTCAGAAAAGATTTAATTTAAATATTCACCAAGACTACATAAGACTGGCAATGAACTTCAGCGTATTAGAGTTATAATCAGAAAAGTCCCACGGTAAAAGTCAATGTGAATAAATAAAAAGACCTGCCCCACTCTGGGATAGGAAGAAATCTGTACACACCGAGACATACATATGCATATGTACACATACAGGCATCAAAGTGATTATTTACACAAGGAAATGCTGAAGATCATAAGGAAATATATGAAAAAATAGCCTGGAAATCTTAACAATAAAAGTACTAAGAGGATTTGTCACGCCAGATGTCACACCAAGTACAAAGGTATAGCGACAGTAAGAGCAGTCTGGGGCTGTGCATGAACAGAGCAGTAGAATCAAGTAGAAAATACAAAACCCAATCCAAATACAGCTGGGTCTTCGGGTTGTGATTAAACCAGAGTTTGAAGTGAATGGGGAAAAGAGATTTTACGTAAATGGCGAAGAGAAACAGAGGGTCATTTGAAAAAAAAAATATTACATTGGATTCGTGATTCTTACTTTACTCTTTCGATCAAAATTAATTAAAAATGGATCTGAGATTTGTTTTTATTTGGTTGTTCTTTTCCTTAAAAAAAAAAAAAAAGAAAAAGAAAACAACCACAAACCCTGTGTGTTGTGAAAAGGTGATGCGTTCACATGGTTCTAGACTTTAAAACCTCAGTGAAAATTAAACATCATAATATTTCCCATCCCTTGGGTCTGTGCTTATCATTGCCCCCTTCCCTCTAGAGCGGTCCCTGATCCATCTTTCAGCATTCGTTGAGGCAGACACCAGCTTGTGTGAGCATCATCATGCCTTTCTTTCTTACTCAAAAGATTGCATTCTAGACACCTGTTCTGACCCTTCCTTTTGTGCCCTAAAAATATATCCCGGGGGTCTTTCCGCATTAACGCTGAGGGCCTCCTCATTCTTCTTGCAACTGTAAAGCGTTCATTTAGGTAAATAGTTTATTTAACCAGTCCCCTATTGATGGACACTTGGGTTATTTCCAACTTCAACATTTTCCTTCAACAAATTCTGCTGCGGTGTTGGATAAATTCCCAGAAGTGGGACTTCCATGTCAAAGGGTAAATGCATTAATAATTTTGATAAGTAGTGCCATTTCCCCTGTTTTGTTTTGTTTTGTTTTGTTAATTTCTAGGAGTTCTTTATATATCGGGGGAGGTGAGTCCATTGTCAGTGGCATGAGTTGCAAGCATTTTACCCCTCCCTAGAGAAAAAGACCAGGGTCATTCCAAAGTCTTCACTGCAGGTTGGGTTCCCTGGGAAGGAGGCTGAGCTGGGGTTTAGCACAAGGGGTTTTGTTAAAGAGTGCCCTTGGTATCAGCATCTATCAAGGGGAGGGAATGGAAGCACAAATAAACTGGGGCTCAGGTAAATGAACGGCTGGGGGCCAAAGCCAGGGTAGGAACACAGGCCCCTGTGCTTGGCACAGCACAGGTGCAGGCTGCTTCTTCCAAGGAGAGCATCTTACAGAAGGGCCATGGCTCAGGAGAAGTGTTCTAAAGACATGAGTGAGAATAAACAAAGGAAAGCAAAGAAGGAAGTTTTCCCTAGGAAGAGGGTACACAAGTGAGTCTGCAAAATTGCAAGTAGCTCTGAATGGTTGAAGGTTGGGTATGGAAAGTGTGGGAGAGAAAATTGGGGTGACATCAGTTAAGCTTTGGGTATGCGTGAGTCATGGCATTTTAAGCACTTTAAGCATTTTAAGTAGTGATGTGATGATACTTGCGCTTCTGAAAGATCATTCTTGTTGCTGTTCATCATGGTGGCTCATGAAAGAGCCATAGATTATCCAAAGATGGCCGCACCAATACATCTTTTAAATCCCATGTTCTTCATACAAAGTGCTTCTGACACTTTTCTAACTGAGCAGTGGAGGCTGTGTTCCTTTCCCTTGTATCTGGGTGGACCTTTGTGACAGCCTTGAGCAGTACACACCGAGTGACTTCCAAGGGTAGGTTCCCTTGGGACCCAGCCGACTTGTTGTAGGAAGACCAGGCCACATGCAAAAGCCACATGAAACTGTGGCCAACAGGCTCTCCAAGGCCTCAGCTGCCAGCTGTGTGAGTGTGCAAACGTCAGAGGACTCCAGCCCCCAGTCTTCTAGCTGATGGCTGGGGGGCCAGAGATGCATGATCCCTGCTGAGCCCTGCCCCGTTCGAGATCTGTGAGCAGAATCAATGGTGTCTTTCGTTTTGAATCACCAAGTTTGGAAGTGGAGGGAGTAACTTGTTAAGTCACCATAATCCCCAGAAAAAATAGTAATGCTGATTTTTATTTCAAGCAGATTGATGAATGTCCCATCAGGCCAACAAGTTTCTCTATCTTTTGGGTCATGTTCCTTTGAACCAGTCACTTTTGGGGATGCAGAAGAGTTTTTTGTATGGATGATAAAGTCATTGAAAAGAAACTTAGTTTCAAGGACCTTGTCGCCATGAGGTTTAATGATGAGGAACCAGGAATACTGCCCGATGCCATGAATACCGTCTACTGTCCCTACACTGGTGTCGTCCCCCATGCCCCGCCCCCACCCTGAGATCTGACTGTGACACTCAAACTATTAGTTTTCTGATGACAGAGAAGTATCAGATTTTCATGTTGCTCCACAAGTGTATACAGTTGTCAAAAATCCTTGAACTATACACTAAAAAGGGTGATTTTTACTGTACACAACTTATATCTTAATATATATCTTAGTAAGCAGAGACATATTCTAGTAATTGCTCTTAGATACTTAAATCAGGCCTAGTGCCACATCTATCAGAAGAGTCTTTTGTTTATATTGAACTTCTCCCTTTCCTTCCCTTCTCTACCTCCCACCCCCATACATACACATCTTCTCTCCCATAATTGCACACTTTTTTGTAACTTAATTTTTGGGTAGGCCTACTAAAGGTGATCCATATTATCTATGCCCAAGTTTTGATTCAACAAGTAGGACTGTGATCAGAATATCAGTTTTATACCATAGAGTCTTGGGGCACATTTGACAAAACTAAACTCAGTCTCCCTCGAGATACTCAAGCCTGGAAAAGTACGTTATGTATGCATATGTGAAGAACAGCAAGGAGTTGTCTCCCACTATTTTCTCATTCCTGCAAGTTTAGATGGCTCAAAGGTGTGGGGGCAGGAATTTATTTACATATCACTGGGCTGTCAGAGCCTCAAACTCCTCATTATTTCTGAGTTGTAAGAATATAGTTAAAATGCTTGTGTTTCTGTACATTTCCTCAACCTTCAAACATGAATATTAGAGTAAATCATAAACCACAATTCAAAAATGCAAACACCTTCTGTGGCCACATTTAGTATATTTAGTCAATTTCTCTCCCGTATCCACTCAATGGCAGCTGAAGGAATTGCTTTAGGATGACAGATTGTCAGCTCATTGACTGATTGTGTTAGATGTATATTTTTAGTGGGAATGAATGATTTTTAGGTGAGTTTTTCTCAGATATAATAAGGGAAAGAACTGTTTTTCCAAGTGTCAAACCTATAGAATTTTTTTTTTCCTTGTTGGTTGTGGTCAACCCCACTCATAGCTATTAACAAGTATTTTATAAAACAAGGAGAAAAATTGGAGCTTGCTAAAAAATATTGCGACAACTACTAGAATGGACACATTAGTAAATAAGAAAGGAAATTATCTCAATCTTCTTGGCCCAAGAGAGAGAAAAAATAATTTAAAATAGTTTAGAATTGTTTCTGGTTCTTTATTGTGTTTTATTACTTAGGTAATATTTGGGAAAGGGGGCCGATCAAAACTTGGTAGATAGAAAGGGCATTTGTCTGCATTTACTTGTGAAATTGACGTCACATCTGGAGTTCAGAAGATGGTATTTCCCTCACATATGTAAGAACTATGATCAGTTAAGGAGATCCTGGTTTCTTATGAATATTTTATTAGGATCGGAGGCTACCTTGTGTGTTTATGACTTGGTTACTACCTGGAGGTACTAGAAATCTCTCAGTAAGAAGGTTGCGTGTTGCTTTCTGCCTCTGAACATTTGGGACCATCTCTGTAGTGTATGAGCCCTGAGGACTTGAGATAGGAGAGCAGGATACCTGTTAAATCACTTTTAATGTGAGGAATGCCCACACTGGTTCCCAGGGGATAAAATCAGTCAAGGACTTAGCGGGGAAGAGCTGTTCTCAGACGGGCTGAATAGGCCTGGCTTCCTAAGTGACTGTGTCTCTCTTAAATCTGCAGCACTAGCCCAAAGGGATAGATTTCTTCATGCTCACTTTGAATGGCCATTGTACCACACAGCAACCTGGCCTGCCTTAACTTGATTCCTTTTAAACTGGGAAGATTTTCAAGGAGAAATCTTTAAAGACATGGAGCCAGGGAGGAAACAAAAACAAAAACAAAACACTATAAAATTAATGAAGAAAGTAAACCTTATTTAAAAAAAAAAAAGCAGTTTTGGGAAACCTGAGTGGCTCAGTGGGTTAAAGCCTCTGCCTTTGGCTCAGGTCATGATCTCAGGGTCCTGGGATCGAGCCCCACGTCCGGCTCTCTGCTCAGCAGGGAGCCTGCTTCCCTCCTCTCTCTGCCCCCTCTCTCTGCCCTCTCTCTCTGTCAAATAAATAAATAAATAAAATCTTTAAAAATAAATAAATAAATAAAGCAGTTTTAATTTTTCTCTGGAAAATAATTAACAGCTTCCAAGAGCCCATCAGTCCTTCAGGTGCCTACAAGCAGTAGTTGCCTTGGTGTGACCATTAGTGGAGTTATTTCAGGCAAATCCACAAATGTCCTGTGGGAAGGTAAATCTGGTTCCATAGAACTCTAGTCCTGGGTGGCTGAGCTGTACCCATGAGACTTCAGGTCTCCTTGTACCTGTCCCACACCATTCCGAGCCTCACCTGGCTGTCAAAACAGGAGGCTTTTTTCTCCCCCTAATGGAAGGAGGCCCCAGGCCATTATTACCACAACCAGCCACAGGGATGAAAGGCCCAGCGTGGTAATGTAAATAATGATGATAATAATAAATCCAAAAAGAATGCAGAAATCAAACTACTAAAACATACGTGCGGATACAAGTGCCTCTTCGCAGCTTCACTTCTGACCCTAAAACTGTGCCCCCTGGACAAGTTGTGCCCTTGGTCTCAGCTGGTGTCAAATCCTTTTGAGGGTGAAGAGTAATGTGGGTAGGAAGCATTTTGAAACTTGATTTGCAGTTACTGGGCCACTGTAAGTCTGTATTTAAAAATCTGATTACCGACCGTGTTTGATGACCGAGAGAAAACTTTGTTGAGATAAATAGTGACAGTGTTTTATACCACATAAACTCAGCTATGCAAATATATGGGCATTTAAAACAGACCTAGAAGAACAAACCCAATACATTCATACTTATGTTTGAGTCAGTAAATGTGTAGATGATTTTTTTCTCTGTGTTTTATAGATATTTTTAAATGTCCTAAAATGGTATATTGATTTTCTAGGCGGAAGATGTCAGTATATACACATGTGAGTAGATGCTTTAATGACAGGGCTGAGAGAAAAGACAACTAGAAGCTAGAAGCTAGAGTTAACACGCATATTAAAAAACAAAATCATCCAGAAAACCCATAGAAACAAAAGCCATTGCAGCAAAAATCAGGATATTAAGGGAAAAGCATCACTTAGGGAATCTTGTATTATTATAATATAATAATATAAATATAAATAATATAATATTTATGTTATATATTATATAATAATAAAATAATATAATAATATTAAAAATTATAGTCTTTTGCTGTCAGTGGCACATATTTATTACAGATAGTCCTCCCTGAAAGATAAAGAATAAGTAATTTTCCAAAATGGCACCCTGGCTAGCAGGGCTTCATGAACTCTCTCTTCAGGAGTCTTGGTGGATGGACACTTGGTAGTTCCTAACTCTGCATGAGCTGAGAGCTGAACATACCCAGATAATAACACACAAAACAACGCTGAGGTAGAATCTGTTTCAGCCGCGAATTTCATAGTTCACTCTCTGAGCTTCAGGCACAGGGGTCATCAGATACGGACATGGTACCTGGAACAGCTTAGTTCCCATTGCAGTCAGACGGGTTGTATTTTATTGAGTTCTTCCATATGAATTTGTTCCTCTTGGGTTTAAAAATGTGTACTGAAAAATGTATACTTGAATGGGAATTGATCATCATAACTGGCATGTTTAAGAGAAGCTTTAATCCAAATAAAGCTTTGCATTTACTAACTTGATGGAAGCCTTTTCATCTGCAACTTTAGGGACTATTCTAGCAAGGACATGTGCACTTTTGTGGGTTTTTTTTTTTTTTTTTTAGCAATTTGATGTATAGGTTGCCTTACTACCATAGGTTTTGTTCCATTTAAATTCATTTTCTACTGTATCTTTAAGATTTGGAGGGGCCAAATTGGTTTTATTCGACGGCATGACTGTTTATGGGTGCAGTTTCCAAGGGCCATTAGCTGTTTCAGTGCCACTCATAATGGCACATTTTTGAAGTGTTAAGGTATTATTAAACATTCCGTGCTGCATTCATAAAAAATTAAAGGTCTTGACACTTGAGTACATTCAAAAGGGAAAAACAGCGAAGCATTGACAAACCGATCTTGTTGAAATGTGAACGGTTATCCATGGGAAGGGTGCCCTGGCAAATCTGACCCATGTAGAGATAATGAGCCGTAGATGCTTGATTTATGCAGTTTGGGTCTATATCCAATAGTCACAAGTCCCTTTTTGTGTCCCATGGTTAATTTCAAGAATTCTTTAGCACCTGTGTTATTTTCCCTGCCCTCAGCACAAGCTGCTTTCACCCTTGAGAATCTCCAGCCGACACACATTACTGTTGGCCGCCATGTGTCATGGAACGCGCTTCCAGACTAATCTCCAACCGTGTTTGCTTCTATAGTAGTTATTCTCCTCTGAAGACACTTAGAGCAGAATGATCAGCAGCTCACGTAACTCTGAAACTCCCTCCGGGCAGCATCTATTATTTGTGAAAAATGTCACCTGGTTCTCTAAGACCTTCTTCAGCTTTCTGTGGATGTTCCGGGGTGAGGCAGAGGAACGTGGTGGGAGGTGTCTACATTTGGTGTTTCAGTGCACACAGCCACGAAGCAGTCATGTACTTCGATGTGACTCTTGTCTTCCTGGCCCATAGAAGGTAAAGGTTTCTTTTTTATACATTTTTTTTTTTTAAACTGAGTGTCCAATCCTCAGTGGAGAAAGAGTATTTCATGCAGTTTTAAATGTTTAGAAAATGTTAGATTTCTGTGTGTTAAAGACACTGTTTGGAAGGGAGCATTGTAAAGGCTAGTCTTTAGAAGGGAAAGGCTGGGAGGCAGGAATTCCAACTCAAACTCCAGTTGTGTAATCTCTCTGTCCTTAAGGGTCCTAATTAGAAAATGGAACTTAACCAATCTCTTAGGATAGTTGTGGCAGTTCAGTTGTAATAGCAAATGAGCTCTTAACAGAGTCTAAGTACCTAAACACACCCCCCTCCTGAACGGTCATTTCGGTGGATGATTTGGGTATGATGGACGTTTGTCACTTGAAAATAATTTTAAACCAGTCTGCCTACTGGAGGGTAGATGTGGACACGGCAGCCTGCATACAGGAATCCATGTGAGTTGCTCCCAACCACAACTATATTCAGAAGAACAAGGGACTTTTTTTCTGAATGTATTTTTAAGACTCCTTTCGATTCAAACTCTCCAATTCAAGGATTTCAGCTGCTCTTACTGATGCCAGATGAAGCCATATTAGGGCACGAGAATCTTCTTAAATAGCAAATTACCACTCTTCCCTTTTGAGTGACCCTTCCTCATGAAAACAAAATCTGGACATTTCTAATAGAGCCTCCAGATCTTTAGGAAAATGTAATACATTCTCTAAAGGAAGTTAAAAAGGTGAAATATTGTCTGATGGCTGTACTATGTGCTATAGCAATTACAGTTACGATAGTAGCTGACATTTACTGAGACTTTTCATGTACCATCCACTGTTAAGTGTTTCGCCAACCCTTATTAGATGTTTACTACTGTTACGCCCATTTTCCATGAGGAAACCAAGACACGCACCACATAGTCACTTGAATCAGGCCCTGGGGTCTAATATAGTCTTTCTAGTGATTTTCAAAAATCTTGCATACCATTTAAGGTACAACTACTCATTTTGACTTCAAGGGTGTTGTGTAGAAGGTTTCTGAACACCTAGAGGCACTCTATGGATTTTTTTTTCCCTAAAAACTTGTCATCAGGGAGGAGATTGTGAACTGAGGGGTCTAGCAGTTCACAAAGATTATGTGTGTGTGTCTCAGTGCCAAGAAATAGTGCCACAGCTGTCACTGTTGTGTTGTGCTTTTCCATCTCTAAGCCATGCTTTTCCTGCCTCCCCATCTCCATCTATACCAGAAAAATTTAACCTTTGTAAAATTCTTTTTTTTTTTTTTTAAAGATTTTATTTATTTATTTATTAGGAAAGAGAGAGTGAGAGAGAGAAGGTCAGAGCGAGAAGCGGACTCCCCATGGAGCCGGGAGCCCCATGTGGGACTCGATCCCGGGACTCCGGGATCATGACCTGAGCCGAAGGCAGTCGCTCAACCAACTGCGCCACCCAGGGGCCCAACCTTTGTAAAATTCTTTGTAAAATTCTCAGAAAGCAACAGCAAGAATAACTGTAAAGTGTTACTAGCACATGGTTTCAGTAGTGATAGGGGCTCTAAGAGTTTCCATAAAAACTCCAGGTTGCCCAAACCTGTATCAATCCTGAGCAAAAGCAGCAAAGAGCATCTTTCAGGGCCAAGAATTGCTGAGATTTGGACTCTGGGTCAAACTGTTACTCCCATTCATCCATGAAACCTAAATCCGAGCCCTAATCTTGCTTGGTTTTCTGATGTCTGTCTACAGGGAGCCCACTGGGCTGCTGTCTCCATTAGGTACATACAGTTACAACCAGGAAAGGGATCTGCCTTGTAGAAAGAGAACTATAGTTTGTCAGAAGGGGATTTTGCCTCTCTAGGTGCTCTACTTCTGGACAATGAGGACTTTTCTAGGTTCGTATGGAATCTGTGCTCTTTTCTGGGATGGCTGTGGAGCCCAGGGCATCTCTCTCCAAGATGTCCTCCATGTCTGCTAGGCTGTCCAGACACGCTCACCTAGTATGTGTTAGTGTCCCAAATAAAAATCCCCTTGCTTCTCAGTTTCGAGCCAAATTCTTTAAGGCTTCGATATTGCTCCATCGTTCTAACCTATTGGCCAAACACATGACTCTTTTGGAAGCTCCTACAGGTGAACTTTATCCAGTGCTGCTCTTAAAATCTACCTCCCACATCCTTGTCCGTGGGTGGGACTCTCGTGAAGATGGCAAAGAGTTCCAGAACGATCAGAGAGGAATTGTTCTGGATAGTCTTCCTTCCCCTTGCCAGAGTACTTGGTTACTTTAAAACAAACAAACAACAACAACAACAAAAAATGACACTTTGAAACTTGAAGATAATTAAGTAGTTGGACGCAAACAAATGTTATTTGACTATATATTAATAGTGTAATCCACATGGTAACCTACATTAATTACAGGTTCATTATTTGGATAATAGAACTTTTGGAACTTTTGCCTTGTGCTAGAGACACTTCTCATTATTAAAAATAAGCATACATCATTTTCGAACTTGTCTTTACAAATATACACGATGAATAATTGCAGCGAAACAAAACAAGAGATCGACATGCAGTACATGAGCACAGTTTCTTGGCGGCAACTTGCCGGAGAGCTTGCAAACGAGCAGCTCCCGTCTCCATCCTCTCCCTCCAGAGTAGGTAGAGTAATTGTACTGGAGAACTTTTTCTCAAGTCAAGTTGAAAGCAGCGGACTGAGAAGTAATAGAAAAACGTAACCACTGGAATTCTGTTTTCCAGTGGGGCCCAGTTGTGATTTTATTCGTCAAATAGAAGGCTTAGATGCTAGATAGTAACTTAGTAATAGATAAATCTGAAACTTGGCTTTTTTTTTTAAGATGTTATTTAATTATGTAAGAGAGAGGGAGAGAGAATGAGTGGGGGGAGGGGCAGAGGGACAAGCAGGCTCCCTTTTAAGTGCGGAGACTGACACAGGCTCCATTCCAAGACCCTCAAGGTCATTACCTAACACCTAGGTAGTCAAACGCTTAACCAGCTGAGCCACCCAGGCGCCCCAAACTTGGCTTATTTTTAATTTCATCATAAAAGGAAACCTCTAATCTTGCACATGGAAATTGTGTCTCCTCCAGTTGTAAGGAAGAAAAACGAAGTTGTGTTTCCCTTTCATTCCGTGTTTCCCTTAGTGGTTTCTTCCTTAGTAGTAGTGCAAGTGGTTATAACCATACAGTATAAACTGTTATATGAAGTGATGAGATACATGTGCAGAAAGTTGAGAAGTTGTGTTTTAATGAAAACTAATTTGTATGTTTTGGAAAGACTCACAGATGAGTTTTGTTTTTTTTTTTAACCAATTAGGGAGATGAACCATGAAAGACTATAGACTCTGGGAAACAAACTGAGGGTTTTAGAAGGGAGAGGGTTGGGGGGATGGGTGAGCTTAGTGATGGGTATTAAGGAGGGCACAGATTGTATGGAGCACTGGGTGTTATATATGCAAACA
The DNA here is from genome assembly GCA_028533885.1 of Nasua narica. Lineage (NCBI taxonomy): Eukaryota > Metazoa > Chordata > Mammalia > Carnivora > Procyonidae > Nasua > Nasua narica. The sequence goes on along the minus strand of CM052810.1, from coordinate 67,176,075 downwards.
ATGAATCATGGAACAGTACAGCAAAAACTAATGTACTATATGTGACTAACATAATATAATAAAAAAATAAAAAATAAAAAAATTAGTAAGACAAATGAAAAACTGACAAATTTAAAAAAAATCATGATTTACATTCAAATCGCCTCTCAGGTTTTCCCTTCACTTAAAAAACCCTGAAACTGGGCATTTTGTAATTGAATATTATTGATAGCTTTTAGCATCTAAGTGTGATGGAAAAAATGGAACTTGAACCAGGAGAGGCATTCTTGACTGTGTAATCAAGTTTTGGTGAAGGAATTGACATTTATGGATTCAAAGTGAAATATTTATTGATCTGGCTTGACTACTTTTTTAATTAATTGACTTCCTAAAGGCCTCAGCTGAGTCAGGTGATGGGATTGTAATAGATTGCTGAAATAGGCTTCATAATATAATTGAAATTGAATATCAAAATTATACTTTAGGGGTTCGTGGGCAGCTCAGTTAGTTAAGCATCTGACTCTTGATTTCAGCTCAGAGTCTACTTGTCCCTCTCCCTCTGCACCTCCCCCAACTCTCTCTCTTGCTCTCTCTCTAAAAAAATAAATAAATAAATAGATAAAATCTTTTTTTTTAAATTATACTGTGGTGTTTGGGGTCCAAGTAAGCATATGGCACAGTAATTTAATGGAGGTTTCTGTTGTCATTGTATGGGAAATCCTGTACTACCTAAATGTGTATAGATATGTTACTAAATAGTATATTTGTGAAGACTTGGCCCAGATAAAAGTTTTACTTAGCTGTAGTCCTTCACTGAATACTTACCACACAGATTATATATGCTGCTTTGGTCCCATACTTTTGTCTCTATCAGCATCTGAACCCAACCAAAATGCCACCTACCTCTTCGATCTTAGTCTTGAAATTCTACCATCGTTCAGAAGCCAGCTCTAATATTACTTTTTTTTTTTTTAAAGATTTTTTATTTATTCATTTAACAGAGAGAGAACACAAGCAGGCAGAGAGGCAGGCAGAGGCAGAGAGAGGAGCAGGCTCCCTGCGGAGCAAGGAGCCCGATGCGGGACTCGATCCCAAGATGCTGGGATCATGACCTGAGCCAAAGGCAGTTGCTTAACCAACTGAGCCACCCAGGCGTCC
>CM052810.1:67075654-67174438 GCA_028533885.1 Nasua narica | reverse complement strand
TTTTTTTTTTTTAAAGATTTTTTATTTATTCATTTAACAGAGAGAGAACACAAGCAGGCAGAGAGGCAGGCAGAGGCAGAGAGAGGAGCAGGCTCCCTGCGGAGCAAGGAGCCCGATGCGGGACTCGATCCCAAGATGCTGGGATCATGACCTGAGCCAAAGGCAGTTGCTTAACCAACTGAGCCACCCAGGCGTCCCAGCTCTAATATTACTTTTTACATAAAGACTTTCTTAGGTTCTCCAAGTGAAGCTGCTGTAGACTCCTGAAATGTGTTTGTTGAGACTACGTTGCAGCACTACCTACTGCTTGCCTTTGAGTTGGTCCCGGGACTATGATTTTTGGAATCTTGTTAGTGCTGACGTACTCTTTCTGTGTGTGTGTTTGTCTGAATTTGTATTTCCACAACATCTGTTGTTCTTCACACTGTCATTGGTACCTTGCCTAACTTCTGTAAGAGTGCACACACTGGACTACTGTGAAGAGCAGCAAGAACTTCCGTTTACATATCAGAAGAGATAGTAGATAATTATCCACAGCAAGCATAAAAACACATTTTTTGAGGGGGGAATAACCACATTACTAATATTCTCTCGGAGAAGTGACTGCCTGTATGTATAGTGCACTCTATACTTTGGCAAAACATTTTATTTAAATTTAGAGAGACTTTCAGGTTTTCGAGGGTATTCAAAAATGCTTGTCTTAACATACACTTATTTCCTGGAGGGCAGGAGGAATGGTCACTTGAAATTAACATAGAGAAGATACTTTTTTAATTTAATTTTATTTTTTCAGTGTTCCAAGATTCATTGTCCATGTACCACACCCAGTGCTCCATGCAATACATGCCTTCCTCAGTACCCATCACCAGGCTCACCCAACCCCCCACCCCCACCCCTCCAAAACCCTAAGTTTGTTTCTCAGAGTCCACAGTCTCTCATGTGTCGTCTCCCCCTCCGATTTGCCCCAATTCATCCTTCCTTTCCTTCTTCCAATGTCTTCCATGTTTTTCCTTATGCTCCACACGTAAGTGAAACCATATGATAATTGACTCTCTCTGTTTGACTTATTTCATTCAGCATAATCTCTTCCAGTCCCGTCCATGTTGATACAAAAGTTGGGTGTTCATCCTTTCTGATGGAGGCATAATATTCCATTGTATATATGGACCATATCTTCTTTATCCATTCGTCTGTTGAAGAGCATCTTGGCTCTTTCCACAGTTTGGCGATCATGTCCATGGCTGCTATGAACATTGGGGTACGTGTGGCCCTTCTTTTCACTACATCTGTATCTTTGGGGTAAATACCCAGTAGTGCAATTGCAGGGTCATAGGGTAGCTCCATTTTTAATTTCTTAAGGAAACATGGGGAAGATTCTTGATCAGGAAGAAGTGTTAGTAACTATTACAATTTATACTAAAAGTGTGAAGATAGAAATAAGTGGTACCTCCTTGGAAAGCTAGAAAATTCAGAAGCTACCTGCTCTAACAAGGGATGGGGATACTAATTTTAACTTTGAACTGTAGTTCCGTGTGTTTTGGAGTTTCATTTTCTATGTTATTAGCCAATTTCACATGGCCAGTTTTGTGACCTTGTAACAGTATCGATCTAACAGTGAAATAGAAATGCTTGTGTCGGGGCGCCTGGGTGGCGCAGTTGGTTGAGCGACTGCCTTCAGCTCAGGTCATGATCCTGGAGTCCCGGGATCGAGTCCCACATCGGGCTCCCAGTTCCATGGGGAGTTCACTTCTCGCTCTGACCTTCTCCCTTCTCATGCTCTCTCTCACTCTCTCACTTTCCTAATAAATAAATAAATAAAATCTTTAAAAAAAAAAAAAAAAAGAAATGCTTGTGTCTCCATTTATGGGACTGGTGTATATGGCTAGCTTCTCCATTATTATTGAGTCCCCCAAACTGTCAAGCACTTTCTGTAAACACATTCTAAATCTTGAAGTATCGTTAAGAACAGACTTTCCCCCTTTTTTCCTCTAAGGGGAAAATTGCATTGGCTGGCATTTTTCTTTACTACAAAGGGGGCTCCCTCGGGAGAAATCCTCTGATGGGAATGTGGCCTTACCACCAAGCTGCCACGCAGTCTGGATTTGGTGGCCGTGTTAAATGACTTCCTTACTTGTGTGCAGAAAAATGGATTCCATGACCTTAAAATCATAGCCTTTACCCAAGGGAACTCCTAGCATAAAGCAAAAGCAGAAGCTAGCGGAGTGTTTAAGATGTTTATTTAGGAGAAAAATGAGCTGCTAAACAGTTAGACACTGCCATCAGATTTTTAGCATTGATTAATAGTTCCACATCATTCAAGTCTTAGGTCCTGAATGTAACAGTTATCCAACTCATGGGCAGTAAACATTCAGTTGCCGGCTTCTGGTTTCTTGATTGTTAATTTTCAGTCCATGTGTTTTAGGTGTTTGAGTAAGGATTTTGTTAAAATATCTTTTCTCGTTTGAATTCATTTTTTGGCAAATTCCAACTTTGCTCTGAAGGTAGATAGAGATAGCTTATTTTTTCTTATTTACCCTTGTTTAAGAATAGTGAGTTAATATTTTTTATTTGGTCAGAAAAGAACTGTGATATGTGTAATTTATTCAAAAGCAAGTTTGCTTTTGAAATTTCCACATGCTTGAAACCTTGTTTTTCTTCACGTGTTTGAAATCTTAAGCTCTGCACAGGTATTCCATAGTGAAAACCATACTGGCATTTCAGAAATTAAATACAAAGTATGTTTATAAAATGGCATGTGGCACTTAATTTTGAAACTGTGGAAGTGTTTACTGTCTTGATGAAGGCCACAGTTCTTACAACCTTAAGTTCTTTACATTGACTTGAAGGCATTCATAGGTACTAAGTGATTGGGAATATAGGGATTCATTTTTCTGGACTATTTAATCCACTGCACATATATCTTAATACTTATAAGAAAGTGGAAAAAAATTGTAAACACTTTAATCTCAAAAACAGTGGCAGTATGCACTTACTATAATGTAGGACTTGCAACTTTGGAGAACCGATCCCAAGATCAAGTTCCTGGTGATGCAGTGGGAGGTCATTTTTCATTTGTTTGAAGACTGACTTTATTGCAGACTCTAGAGATACCTGCTCCACCAACAGATGGAACAAATTCCCCACTTGAATGAAATCTCACAATTTGCAGTAGAATAGAACAAAGAAAAGTGAAGATAGAAGAAACAAAAGACGCACCACAAGAGAATCAATGAGGAGGGAGCAAGAAAGACATCTTGAACTTGAGATTTTAAGCCTTCCAGTGGGGCCGTCTAGAGAGAAATCTGGTTGGTTAAAAAGTGCCAGGTTGACTTTAGAGGTGTTAAAATTGCGGTGTGTTGGGGTGGGAATTGGGATGGGATGAAGAGGTGGAAGACGGCTTTTTCAGGGCAGTGAAAATATTCTGCATGGTACTGGGATGTTATGTGGTATCTTGGATTTGTCAAAACCCACAGAACTATATAATACAAAGAGTGTTCCCTAGTTTAAAGTATGGACTTTAATGGATAATTATATTATCAGCATTGGCTTATCAATTTCAACAGATGGGCTACACTGATAGAAGTTAGTAATAGAAACTGTTGGGTATGTATGGGTAGTATGGGACTTCTTTCTGCTCGTTTTTTCTGTAATCTCAATTTTTCTACACCAGTAGGTCTGTTAATTATTTTTTAAAACTGCACTGATACGTGGAGACAGTCAGCAACCTGGGGGTGGTGAAGGATTGATGTCAGAAACACACTTTGAAGGACATCGATAATAGAGGGACTTTGGAAGCTTCAGGAGTAGCTGAGCTCTAGCAGGGAATGGCTGAAGGAAAGACATGAAGGCCCAGCACCCAGCCTTGCGACGTTCCCATGTAAGTGGGGGTCTGCCTTATGACAAGGAAATGGCGAGGACCAGAAAGGAATGACACTAAAAAAAATTAGAAGTGTACAAGTAGGACAGCACAGCAGTCAAGAAGGAGATGACCCCGAAAAGTCAGTGTGGATGTCCCAAAGAGGTAAAGGATAATGAGGACTTAAAATGGCCATTAAAATCTGATGATTATGTGGAAAGGAACTGACCCGAGAAGGTAGTTTTAATACCATCCTAGTTACATTTGGGTTGTGGAGGCTAAGATTCGGTGGATCTGGAAATGGAAGCTACAACTATAGGTTCCTTTTAGGAAGGAAACAGCTTTCTTTTTAGAGAGCTGAGGAAAGGTTCTTATTTTTTAAGATCTATGGTGGGAATGCGAACTGGTGCAGCCACCATGGAAAACAGTATGGGTGAATAGGTGAAGGGGATTAAGTGTACACTTCCCATGATCTCTGAGTGATGTATGTGATTATTGAGTCACTATATTGTACACCTGAAACTAATATAATCCTATATGTTAACTATTACTGGAATTAAAATGAAATTAAAATGAAATAAAACGAATTAAAATGAAATCATTGTAGGACTTCCAAAGTCCTACAATAGTAATACTAAGCCCAAAACACAATGAAATATGCACAAAGAATATATATTACATCATTGGTTGTATTAGTAAAGAAGGAAGACCTATCTAAATATTTTTTTAAAAAGCTTAAGTTGGCATGCCTGGGTGGCTCAGTCGGTTAATCATCTGCCTTTGGCTCAGGTCATGATCCCAGGGTCCTCAGATCAAGTCCCACGTTAGGCTCCTTGCTCAACGGGGAGCCTGCTTCTCCCTCTGCCTGCTGTTCCCCCTGTTCATGCTCGCTCTCTCTCTCTCTCTCCCTCCTTCTCTCTCTGACAAATAAATAAATCTTTAAAAAAAATAAAGAAGTTTAAGTTGATAAATGTCATTAAAAATCTAGTTAATTAAAAATCTCTGAAAGAAATTTTATTTACAAGAAGAGGTTAAAGAGCCAAAATTCTCATAGAGACTGGACATTCAAAATGGTAGAAAAAGATGGAAATGGAACCAAGAACTCGATTATGAAGAAGTAACCCAGAAGCTGGAAGGAATTGGAAAATGGATGAAACAGAAAAATATATAAGGTGGTTTAGTGTGCCTGCCATCAGAGACTTGGGGTTACAAAGAAACTAGATGGGGAGATTAAAGTTATATCATCTCTATGTCTTTAATAAAGTAAGAGTTCAGTGCACCTGACAATGACTTGGTATTTGAGACTTGGTATTTGAATTAGGCCGACTGGAGTGTGGTTATGATGAAGTTTTGAAGCATTTACATTTGAAGTCCCCCACAGTAAAGTGATCTGAATATACTGCATAGAGACATCATTTTTAATTCTAAAAATCCCATAGAAATTATCAGGCCCAACCCATTCCTGTCTCAAAGGAGGGTGGCACAGAGAATGGTTCTAGAGATTGCCTGAAGTCACATGGCTATTTACGGGTGGAATCAGGACTATTACAGGAGTCTTCTCTCAGGAAAAGCTTGTAGTTCTCCTACATGACTGCAGATATGCAAAATCGGAGCTGCTCCAATGAGATGTCTGGTAGGCAGCTGTCGATTGAAATATAATCATGTCATAAAATTTGCCCCTTAAAAGTATACTATTGAGGGGTTTTAGTATATCCACAGACTTGTGCAACTGTCACCACTATATAATTCCAGAACACTTTTTATCACTCCAAAAAGAAACCCCATACCTATTAACAGTCACTAATCACCCCTCAACCCCACCAGAACTGCCACAAATGCCTCTGGCAATTTCTAATCTACTTTCTGTCTCTGTGGACTTGTCTATTACAGACATTGCATATGCATGGAGTCTTGTAATATCTTGCATTTGTGTCTGGCTTCTTTCACTTAGCATAAGGTTTTCAAGAGTTCATCCATTTCATAGCATGTATTAGTACTTCATTTCTTTTTATGGCAAAAGAATACTCCACTGTATGGATCTACCACATTTTTTTTTAATCCATATGTCCGTTGATAGACATTTGGGATGTTTCCACGAGTAAAGCTGCTATGAACATTCATATACAAATTTTTATATAGAGCTATTTCTCTTGCTATTTTATATAGAGCTATTTATCTTGGTATATACCTAGGAATGGAATTACTGAATCATATAGGAAGTAACTCTGTGTTTAACTTTTTGAAGAACTGCCAAATCGTTTTCCAAATTAGCTCTACTATTTTACATTCCTACCAGCAATGGACAAAGGTTCCAATTTCTCCATGCCATCACCAACATTTACTCTCCTTTTGGGTTATAGCCATCCTCGTGGGTATGAAGTGGTATCCCACTGTGGTTTGGGTTTGGGTTTTTCTAATGACTTATGTTGAGCATGTGCTTGTTGCCCATCTGTATGTCTTCTTTGGAGCAATGTCTATTTGAATCCTTTGCCTCTTTTTCCTTTGCCAATTGGATTATTTGGATTTTTTAAATTATTATTCTTGAGTTGTAAGGGTTCTTTATGTATTCTGAATACAAATCCCTTATCAACTATGTGATTTTTAAATATTTTTTCCTATCTTTGAGTTGTCTTTTCACCTTCTTGATGGTATCTTTTGAGGCTTAGTTTTAATTTTCATGTCGTCCAACTTTTTCTTCTTTTGTCTTTTATGTTTTTGGTGTCCTGTCTAAAAACGGTTACCTAACCTGAGGTCACAAAAATATATTCCTATGTTTTCTTCTGGGTGTTCTGTAGGTTTAGCTCTTAAATTTAGGACTATTGTCCGTTTTGGGTTAGTTTTTGTATATGGGGTAAGGTAGGTGTCCAACTTCATTTTTTTGCAGGTAGACATCCAGTTGCATCAGCATTATTTATTGAAAAGACCCTTCTCTCCATCATTGAATGTCTTGGTACCCCTTGTTGAAAACCAATTGATCATAAGATGGTTCATTTCTGGACTCTCAATTCTATTCTATTGATCAATATGTTTAAACGAAAATTATCTAAAAACAAATAATGAGACAATTAACTTAGTCACATTAGTAAGTCCTTGTGGAAAACACAGAATGGGAAAGTATCTATTACCTCTCACTGTAAATGTTTTGCCATATTTCCCTTGAGCAAGACTTAGACCATTTAATTCCTTAACAGTTGTTATTCTTTCCTTAAAAAAAAAAAAAAAAAAAAACCCTCTGCTCACACAGCTCATTTCTTTTCCCATATACTGCAGAAGACAGAGGGAATGGGCAAAGCAGCAGGACCCCTAAAATCACTTTACACACAAGCATAGGGGAAGAGGTAAAGGTTAAATTTCCCTTTAATATTTTGTGTTTTGTTGTCTCTGTTCCTACAGTAAGCCGCTGATTTACTGAGTGCAGTCCTAAGGCTCCACACCAGCTGTGCACATGAGTGCACTTTTGTAAATACCTTCATGAGAACTTTGAATCACGAGATGCCTTAATTTAAGAGCAAGAAAAGAACATTCTGAACAAAACGTAAACCTTTTTTGAACCCAAGTTCAAACCGGTTTCTTCGTTCCCAAAAGACTTTTTTTTTATGCCTGAAATACCTATTTAAAGCATATTTCTACTCGAATTAAAAAAAATCCTTCAGATAGCTATGCTTTAATTCCCATGATTTAACTTTTAGAAACCTCCGTGACCTTATAAACAAAGAGATCTCTTGAGAACCAAACTGGGAATCCATTATTTTCAGAGAGCCCAGAGATTTTCCAGAAAGTTGAAAGAGATCTAAGGAATTGAAATCTCAGAAGGAAGGATCGTGTCCTAGGTACGAGCGAGGCTTGAAAAACATGTAATATTTCAAAAATTTATGGTTCCAGTGAATATTCACATGCTATGTTGTAAATTATCAGATTTTGACAATGACTTGGCTTGTATATGAAATAATGTTAGCTTTGAAAGTATTAGACAGTGAAAAAGACAGAAAACCAGACTCTTAACTATAGAGAATAAACTGATGGTAACCAAAAGGAGGTGGATGAAATAGATGAAGGGGATTAAGTGTACACTTATCATGATGAGCACTGAGCAATGTACAGAATTGTTGAATCACTGTATTATACACCCGAAAGTAATATAACACTGTATATTAACTATACTGGAATTAAAATTTTAAAAGTTATTAGGCAGTGGAATACTGCTTTTTAAAATGAAGTTCCTTATGGCATATTAGAAACAAAAGAATTCTGATGTATTTAAATGGGTCGACTGACCATTTTATATTCATTTAAAAAATAAAAGAAAAAATAAAAGAAAATGAAGTTTCTTATTTAAAAATACTATCTTTTTTAAGTTTTTATTTAAATTCCAGTTAACATACAGTGTAATATTAGTTTCAGGTGTACAATATGGTGATCCAACACTTCCATATGATACCCAGTACTCATCACAAGTGCCCTCCTCAATCCCCATCACCTATTTAAAATCTACATTGCTTTGCTTTCTCAAACCTGACATGCCCAAAAGACAGCTGTTGATTCTTCTCAGAACTTATTCTTGTTCCCCCTGTCCCCTTCCCTTGCAGTCTGACCTATTTGTACCATTCTCCCGCTTATTAATCTTCAGCCCAAGTGCCCTCTTCACTGTTATGTGACTAGACCACACTCTCCTTTCTGTCTGAGCCATTCAATCCCCCTTTGAAAGGCTGGTTATTCTCACCTCCAGCTCCCATCACCCTGCTTATTTTCTTTATAACTCTGATGTCCTAATTTGTAGGTTTACTTTTGCAATACCCCTTGTCCCCCACTGGTCCATAATCGCCTTAGAGGCAGAGATCTTTCTATCTTTCCGCCTAATCTCCAGTACCTGGAGTAGAGCCTACTACACAGTGGTGCCCCATAAATATGTGTCCAATAAATGATCACACAGTAGTGAGTTGTAACCAGAATCAAAACCCTGGAGAATCTGAGAGGATGTGCATATGTGTAGAGCCATAATTAGTATATTGCCAAGAGTGGGCTTTCTAAACTCACTTCCAAGGCGGAGTCCACTTAATGGCATCTTCAACCATTTGAATGCAGTAAAGGAAAAAGTCGTCTTCATTTTCTTTGGTTGTGTTTTTTCACTGGGCTTTGAACCCCAGAACAGTAATTGTAACCGCTTTTGTTCCACACATACTGTAGACTGTGACCTTCATTCAGCACTGACTATTATGGGAAAAGCACTTTCTCTGAATGAGGCTTCCTTTTGTTTCTGAATTTATACCTATTTTTGATCTTATTGCTAATTAACTTACAGGAGATTTTGTATCTTTAGATAGCAAGTCAAAAATTGCCATATGAATGGAGAGCCCTGACCCTCCCTATTGATTCCTGCAACTGACTACCAACTACCTCTCAAACCTCAGCTCACATGGTCTTTCCTCAAGGAAGCTTTGTTTTAGGTCCTTAGCAGCCTTTACTGTCCTTATCAGCATTTATCACATTCCAGATAACAGAATTAGTGGTACTTTCTGTTGGGCCCAGTCCCAGTGTAAAAATTTCCTGGAAGCCAGAAAACACATTGGTCTTTTTTTAAACACCTGTATCAATAGGAAGCATTCTATAAAATAAGTTGAATCAATTAACCAGCTTTAAAATGCTGATATCTCTGATTCATGAATCCATTTTCCAGCAGCCATAATATGTGACTTTGTAAGATTAAATAAATTTCCAGAAACCTCAAATACAGGGGCATGAATGAAAGGTCCAATGAGAGGAACAGGGTAATGCACACTTGCAGGAGAAGCCAGGTTTAACCTTCAATTGCAGAATGGCAAACAGGTCATTTGCTTCCTGAGTTGAACATTTGATTTTTTGAAAGCAATTATTGAAGTGATTATGGTATATTAATACCATTAAATTGTTGATGAATTTTGCCAAATCTTTGGAACATAAATATTAAAGGATAGAATTATGATCATGTTTATATTTTATTTCATCATTTTGTTTTCAGCTCGTCCTATCAATTTTGTGCACAATGTTATAATTAAGGATCTTAAGGGATGAATTTAATAAAGAGTTATACAAAATTTTTGCCATTTACCTCCCCTAAAAGAAAAAATATCCAACTACATTAAAAGACTCTGTCTTCTTAATTAAGAGGCCGCTCTTTTCCTGGTTTTCTCCCTCTTAATTATGTAAGCTACACTGAGTGGGATGTAATAACATGATTTTGAATTGATAATTAGTGTGTGGAAGGCATTTGGCAGTGAAATACAGAGCAGGATCAGTGGCATAACTTTGGCAATAGAAAAACATAAATATAATCCAAATGTCAGTGCAGAAATAAAAACAGGACCAGAGAGTCAATAATTTGATAAAATGTTTGGGAAATGCAATTACATTAAATTTTTTAATCAAAACAAAATATGGTTTATTTAAAAGTCTTAGGACCGGAGGCATATTGTGTGTGTGTGTGTGTATGTGTGTGTGTGTGTGTATGTGGTGTGAGTGCTGCATGTGAGCACATAGGTTTATACGTCATGTGTATGGGTATAGTTTCATACCATTAAAAATATATTCCTTACCCGTACTTGTATGTCTAGTCATAATCCCAAAAGAAATGTTTTTTCTGGAAGCTATCTGCTTATCTCTAAGTAATACGCCTTGTGCTATGTGTTGATTTCTCTGTTTCACACACTATCTTTCAACTTCCTGTTTTGGTGGGTAAGGATTTCCTTCCCATACATTACTGTCTGACCTCTTTCCTACTCCCTACCAAATAGTTACAACTATCATTTTAATTAATTCAGGGAGCTATAGTAACCTTCTTAACAATATGTAAATAATGTTCACTGAAGAGCCGAAAGTATGATTATTTTTCCTTTCTTACTCAGGTTTCAATTTTTCCTGTAGTTTCAAAAAGCCTTTCTTTTTGTCTCTTGCCCTAACTGAATTCCACATACTTTTAATACTCTCCAGAAGTTCCATTGTGTTACATATTTTCTTGAACCTCCTGTCCACATTCTCCTCCCCCATTAAGCCCCCTGTCCCTCTGGCCCCATCTGAACTGCTTATTCTCTAGGCTTTCTTTCTGCTGCTGAAATTTGCCTCCTGGATTCCTTGTTGTCATTATTCTTGACTTCTTCACTCATACTCCCGAAGCACATATATCAGTGGGTCCTCAAAGTGTTACATGAGCAGTATATTTGAGACATTGGATAAATTTATTCTATGATTATATTTGATTGCTAGATTGGCTGGGTATAAAATTATAGGCTGAAATTCTTTTTTTTTTTTTTTCCTCCCTGAATGCTCTCTGTCCTTTAGCCTCCTTCTGGCTGGCCAAAGAGAAGCTCAGTGCAATTCTGATTCTCAATCCTTTGTATTTATACTCCAGAATATTTTTGTCTTTGTTTAGTGTTCCAAAATTTACAAAGATGTGTGTGTGTGTGTGTGTGTGTGTGTGTGTGTGTGTGTGTGTGTGTGTCCTTTCCTTTATGTGCTTTTTCAACCTAGAGACTTCTTCTCTTTAGTCTGGGAAATTTTCTTATATATATAGTTTTGTAATACCCTTTTTTATTTTCTGCATTTTATCTTTCTACAGCTAAGCCATGTATTGGATCTTCTGGATTTATCTCCCAATCTCCTTATATTTTCTGTAATTTAAGTCTTTTGCCCTCTTGGAGATTCCTTGACTTACCTCTAGCCACTCATTATTGAGGCTTTGGGGTTTTTTTTTTAATTTTTTTTTCTTTTTAATTTGCAAGTCCTTTAGTTTATTTTGTCTCCCTACTTTTTTTTTTAAGATTTATTTATTTATTTATTTATTTATTTATTTATTTATTTATTTATTTATTTAACATAGAGAGAACACAAGCAGGCAGAGAGACAGGTAGAGGCAGAGAGAGGAGCAGGTTCCCTGCCGAGCAAGGAGCCCAATGTGGGACTCGATCCCAGGACGCTGGGGCCATGACCTGAGCCGAAGGCAGCTGCCCAACCAACTGAGCCACCCAGGTGTCCCTTGTCTCCCTACTTTTATGGTAACATTCTAATCTTAGTCTGTGGATGTGATACCTTCTTAGATCTCCCTGAGAATATAAAATAAAATTGATTTGAAGATGTCTTTTTTCCCCCATATTTATCTCCATTTTTTCTGGGTTTCTTTTTTGAAAGTTCTTCTTAGCTACTCCAACATATGCTTTTAGTCTTTCTGTAATTAGCTCTTTTCTTATTTACATGTTTTAACATTCAACTAATAATGCAAACATTGAAATACCAAATAGTTAATACATTTCTGATTTTAATAAAATTAATGTGTATTGATTGTAATTTGGCCCAGTGACAACTTTCCCATTGTTTATCACATTTACTTTTCCTCTCCTGGAAGAATTTCCAGAAGAAGTCATGAACTTCTTTTTAGCACATCTAGACAACGGCAGGCACTGTGCCTACTTCTTCAGATTCTATTGTGGGAAAGAGTTTTATACCACCCATGTATAAAGAACACATCATTAATACTATATATGTTCATACAGACTAGGATAACTCAGAGGACCTTCTCTGGAATGAATTCTGGAATTTTTCCCAGATGTTAATAATTAATTGTGTTGTATATAACATTCAGGTTAAATTCTGTATTAGCTTATTTAGTCAAAGTCTAAGATTGACAAGTATCTGCATCAAGAAACAATATTTTAAGAATTTACCTCCTCGTAAAACATGTACCATGAAGTAATTCGTGCCTTCAGCAACTACTGGTACTCTGTCTATATTGGTATTCTAGGCCTTTTGGCAAGATGGAAAATATATTTCTGCTAGTCATTAAACTGTTATTCTGAAATCACAAATATATACACTTAAAATAGACAAGTTAGCTCTATCAATACATTAAAATTATATTAAATAGATAATGTTCTATTCTAAATATTAATAATGCCATAATTGGGCATAGGGCAATAAAATGGCCACTGTAGTAGCTTGATTGCTATGAATCTATTAAGGAAATATTACTTGTTCATTCTGAAAATAAAAGCTGAGAGCAAAGAAGAGGGGGAAGAAAAGGGAACAGTGTTCAAGGATGGTTTTCTACATGAACCTCTAAATTTAATTGACCAACATCATTCTGCCTTATATTGGCAACTTTGTAAGGCCTGGGTACAGATTGGTAGTGCTAATGGAGAGGAGTGTTGCTCCTGACGTTGTCTTCCATTTTAATTCATTCAGAGATCATACAGCTAAGCCTACTGAAGCCCCTCTCAATCTGGGCCCTTTGGAGAAGCTGCTATTTTTGAGGGCCAGAGTTCATGGCCAGAAACATTGCATGTAACATCTTGGAAAAAGGACCAAGTGAGTGAGAGCTTTTACAAAGTATGGCATGGTTTTAGCTTTTATTGTGTCATATAGTTTTGCTCTGATGAGACAGACAGGGTTGTCGGATTAGCTTGACCTTGTCTATAACCTCCTTTCCTGTAGCCACTCTCGTGCTTGTTCTGGAGGTGACTGTGTGACCTTGTTCTGGTCATGACGTGGAAGTGGAAGTCTCTGGGTAGGGCTTCCCAACATGCCTGGCCCATGAATAAATATTTACTCAGGGTTAAAGTAAATGAACTATAATCTTTAAGTGCCATTTATAAAATTTAATGCAAAGTGCCTGACCTAAAAATGTTGCTTTCTTCTGTCTTTCTTGCATGGGTTCCCTCACTGGAAGACTTTTGTTCCCGTTGATGTAATTTATCATCTGCAACATTAGTTGCATACCTTTGTCTTATCTAAAACTTTCCCCTGAGCATCAGCCTTGTACTTTGAATTTCTTCCTGGAGAGCCCACAGGAAGAAACAAAACACATTGACATTTCACATGCCCCCAAAATGACCTCATCTACTGCCCTCTCATCACCAAGCTTCACCTCTACTCATGATCATGACTGTGGCTCCAGTCTCCCTTCAGGGGTCTTACAGAATCCTCTGTAGCTGCCATTCCATATTAATTCCATCAAACAGGACCTCTCTCTAAGACTGTTCCCAATGGTGATTCCTTCCCTTCATGACTTTCCAGTCTGCCTCCTAAACCTTGCTATTAGGTAAACTTCCAGAAAAGTGAATGGCTTGTGCCACATTCCTGCCTAAATGCAGTTGCCTGCCCTCCTAGGTGCCCTGAGAAAGCATGTTCTAGAGCAGAAAGTACTCCTGGGAGCATATGAAGACTTCCACTTCCTGGGCACTCTCCTTCCTCACCTCCCTCTCCATAGTCAGCATTTCCTACTTTATGAAAGAAAAGCATACATCTCACCTCTTCTGAATCTCACTATGGGTCATGCTCCATGGTACAAAAAGATGTCAGACAAAACCAAGGAGACAGCATTCATTGAAAAAATAAAACCCTACCTCTTTTACCCCACACAGTGGTCAGACACATGGCTCCTGAGGAAATGTCCAAAGAGACTCTCAGTGAGCAACATAGAAGGCAACCGTCCCATATTTCATGTAGATACCATATTCATGGCAAGGCTCTGTTCATCCCATTGATCTGTATCTGTGCATGGAAGCTGAGTGAAACAGTCATCATGGAGAAATGAATATTAACATGTGTACTTTAATTGAAAAGTGAAGCCAGAATTTTTTCCGATTTAACCAATTAGTTAAAAAGTAAAGTTAGGTGTTGCCAGTTTGGTTTTATGGCAGGAATCTTCCAAAGCTTGAATCAGGTAAATCTCCAGCTCTACAGTTTGGAAGAATACTTCAAGCATGTGATGAAGGGTGACCGTGTCATACACTCAGAGGACCTGATTGCAGAGAATGCAATGTAAGGTAGCCCCATGTGATAAGAGGAAACTGTTATCAAGCAATAATGTAGTAGCATTAGTTATTAAAAGTGAAAAATGTATTTATTTTTGCCCAAATATTCTGTTTGTATTAGATGAAAAAAATGTGTCTAAATGAAAACACAGCAGGAATATTAAAAGTTACTTGAAAATTCTTGGTATAGCCTTGAGGTCTACTTCCTAGAAGTTAAGAAAGTAAATTATTCTGGTGAGTAGTTAACAAATCTTTTGCAAGTCAACGTGTTTTGTTTCTTTGCGCTCAGAAAACTTTTAAAAGGACCTAATCAAAATATCAGCAGATAGATTATTTCCAATAACTTTAGTATTAGAACATTGTATTATTATTTTTTTTTTTTTTTTGGCAAATGGCTCAGAGATCCAAAGTATTGATGGATATTGCTCTAATAAAACTTTATATTCTCATTTATGTGAATTAGATTTCTCAAGACTTAAATCTGTAGAATGGAAATGATGCTGAACCCTGTCTCAGTCTAGCAGTAGGTGATACTCTTCCACAGTTACATGAACTTATGGGCAGAGGGAGTACTTGGCTCCATCTATCTAATTAGAAGATATATTTCCAACAAAATTGTATTTATTATGTAGAGATTATTAAAATGTATAATTTTATCAGCTGTATAGTACTAGTAATTATAACGAAAACTAAATCCAAAAGAACTTTTTAGCACTTAGAGTTATACAGCCACAAGAAATTAAAAGAAAATTAATCTTAATTTCTAGTCTTGTACAATATGATAGGATGATCAATATAAGGCTTTCAAACAGAAATACATTAAATTAGGGTTAAATTGTATCTGAGTCAAGTATAATGGAAAAGAAGTTCAAAACAAAAAGAGTGAAGTAAACTTTCTGGCTATTAGGTATTTGTTCATGACTTTCTTAAATGGGTTATAATGGGCATCCACTTATATTTAGAATCTATTGGATACATTAAAAGATAGATGAAATTTATTTTAAAATGTCAATACTTACATTATGCCCAAAATTACATCCTTTGCAGCTACTTGCCATTATCATAATTTTAAATTACATTAACTTAAAAATATATTAAGACCAAAGCACTCTGCAGAGTCAGTGCAATCTCTATCAAAATCCTAATGACTGTTTTTGTGGAAGTAAGAAAACCCATTCTAAAATTCTTATAGAATCTAAAGGGATCTCAAATAGCCAAAACAATCTTGAAAAGGAAGGACAAAGTTGGATTTGATTTCATACCTTGCTACCAAGCTATGGTAATCAGAATAGTGTGGTAATGGCATAAAGATAGACATATAAAGCAGTGGGATAGAGAGCCCAGAAATAAACCCTTACATGAATGGCCAAATGATATTTGGCTCGGATGCCAAAACCTTTCATTGAGGAAAGGATTGTTCAGCATATGGTGCTGGGAAAACTGAATATTCCACGTGCAAAAGAAAATCGGACCCATATACCATACATTAAAGCAAAGTGGATCAAAGACCTAAATTTGAGAGTTAAAACTATAAAACTCTTAGAAGAAAACATAGAGGGGAAGGCATTGAATCCAATGTCAACCCATGACATTGGATTTGGCAATGATTTCTTAAATGCAGCACCAAAAGCAGAGGCAACAAAAGAAAATACAGATGAATTGGACTTCTTCAAAATTAAAAGTTTTGCGCATCAAAAAATACTAATAGAGTGAAAAGGCAGCTCACAGAATGGGAGAAAATATTTGTAAATCATGTATGATAAGGGATTAATATCCAATATATAGAGAGAATTCCAACAACTCAACAACAAGAATACCTAACTCAAAAATCAGTAGAGGACTTGAATAGGTATTTTTCCAAAGAAGGTATACAAATGGCCAAGAAGCAAATGAAAAGATGCTCAACATTTCTATCTATTAAGGAAATGCAAATCAGAACCACAATGACATGCCAATCCATACCCACTAGGATGTCTACTATTTAAAAAATAAAGAAAGAAAAGGAACAAAATAACAAATGTTGGTGAGGATGTAGAGAAATTGAATATTTGTGCCTTGCAATTAGGAAAACAAAAGGGTACAGCCACAGTGAAAGACAGTGGCTCCTCAAAATCTTAAGCATAGAACTGCCTTATAGTCCAGCAATTCTACCTCTGGATATATACCCCCCAAAATTGAAAACAAGGACTCAAACAAATACTTGAACACCAGGGTTCATAAGTACATTACTTATAGTAGCCAAAAGATGGAAGCAATCCAAGTAGCCATCAATGGGATGAATAGCTAAGCAAAATGTAGTCTACATGTGCAATGAAATATTATGTAGCCTTAAAATGGAATGAAATTCTAATAGCTACAACGTAAATGAGTCTTAAAAACATTATGTTGAGAGATACAAAGCAGACACAAAAGGACAAATATTGCATGATTCCACTTACACAAAAAGACTAGAATAGTTATGTTCGTAGAAACAGAAAAGTAGAAGAGCGGTTACCAGAGGCAAGAGGGAGGGAAAATGGGGAGCTGTATATGGGAGCAGTTTTAGTTTGGGATGATGAAAAAATTCTAGAAATAGTGGTAATGGTTTTACAACAGTGTGAATGTGCTTAATACCACTGAATTTTACACTTAAAAATGATTAAAATGGTAAATTTTGAATTACATGTATTTTGTCACAATAAAACAAATAAATAAAAATCTATCAAGAGAGTTGTTCAGATTTGGAGGTACATTTAGGCAATACACGCATAGTCGTTCACATATTTGAAGAACCCCTGTCCAGTGTCCTTCACAGTCTGGACCCAGCCCTCTCGTCTCACTTCATTTCCTTTGTTCTAGCCACCTGGAAATCCACATCTGCTATAATTATGTACAAGTTGTTCCCCCTACCTGTAATGCCCATTCTCCCCTAAACCAACACCACCACCAAATTGATTAATAGAATCTGATACTTCAAGGACCCACCACCTTTGGAAAAGCTGTGATGAATCCTATAGAGAGAACCCATTTCTCCCTATACTCCCAAAGAACTTTTTCATACCTCTGTTTCATTCCAAACCTGTCCTCAACCAGACTGAATTCTTTAAGGGCAGGGATGGTATATGCTTCAGCTTTATAACTCGGATTCTTAGCACAGAGCATAATTTGAAGCAGAATCTCAGTAAATAGTTCAATAACTGAATTTTTAAAAATGCGTATGATGATTTCCTCCTAATTCTCCTCTGAGACAGAGGGCAGACCTTTTCCCCACTTTGTAGAGCAAGAAAATAAAATGTCACACCTTGCTCAGGCTACAGCCATCAGGTGGCTGATGGGGATGGAGAAACAGCATCAAAAATCTGCCTTCTTACGACCCAGGCCCGTGGAGGCAGGCACTAAATCTTACCATCAGTATGTTAGGTCCATTACTCCATTGGTTATAAAACACATGTTTCTGAACATTTGCCATAGGTTTTGTCCAGAAATGCAATGCTCTTATACATATTTCTGCTACTCCTTCCATAATAAACCCCCCACCGTTGTTCTAACACCACAGCTTGGAAACAACTGTGTCATTAATGAACGATCCCAGATCCTAACCAATGACCTCCAGATGAAAGGCTCATTATTTCATTACTGGTCTCCAGAGCTGTTTTGTTCCCTAACACTGTAGCACCGAATTTAGACTGAAGAGTTTAAGCCTTGAACTATAAAAAAAATGTAAGTAGTCCTTGACATAATTTGGAGCGATTACATTCTATTGTGCCAAGAATTCCTTATTAAAAATCAATTTAATTGTGCATATGCCATCTGGTCGGTATTATGGTCTTTTATGGGAAGGAACCACGATTTTGTATTTACCTGATGTTCTATTGGATAAGCATATCATCTCATAGAAAGGGGGGAATTTTGTAGCACTGAAAAATTAGGGATTAAAGAAACTTTAAAGTGTTTACTAGACTTTCCTGTATTTAAACTCTCTGTGGCTTTTGAGCTGCAAGATTTAACACTTTGTATCATTCAGGATTTTAATGGAAAAGAAAGTAAGAAATGTGTAGACGCATATCATATGCTACATTTATTTTCATGAACAATTTCTTACATTTTTGAAACTCTAGTTCCCATTAATAAGACTTAGATTGTCACATTAGTATTTGTGTTGTCTTTTTATGAAAGAATTTAGATAATGAAAGGCTAGAGGTTTGCTTTTGATTGTCTACTAGCTTGGTTTCAACTATATTAGCAAAAGATTGTAATATTTTAGCACCCAATATTGCAGGAAGATGTGTCAAACCAGAGTGACTGCATATTATTATGCAAAATGGGGGAGATTTTGCAGCCGGTTTTTCAAAAACACTTTATATTGTAATGTAAAAAGGACCCTCTAGCTTTCTTTTATGGCATAAGAGGCTTAAGATTTGGGTCATTTTCTTAAGTTTTTTGATCCGCTTATGTGCTTATAGTTCTATGGTATCTTCACATTACAACCTTAAAACATCAGTGTTGTAAATTAATAGCCATAAATGTTGATTCAATTCTAAATCACCTTAACTTTGATGTTTTTTTAAAAAATCACATGTTATATATAGGGTCTGATGTTAACAGTGACCTATTTGATACCAGCCACAATGTCTGTGATCTTCCCTGTGCCCTGATTTCCCCATTTTGTGAAATGGGGACAATGCCTACTTATTAAATTGCTATGAGATTTAAATGAGATATTCATTTGGAATGTTGTGAAGATTCTTGGCACAGGACGTAAGTTAGCTTTTATCAGCATCAGAAATACCAAGATGACCATTCTGCAGTATGTGGCTTTCTTTCCATTTGTTCATTTAAAAAAAAAAAAAAAAGTGAAGCTTGGGGATTAAGGAAGTTTTGCTCACGTAGCAATTAAGCACTCAAACCAGGATGAAACGTGTTTGGCCAAATCCGTGATCTGTCCTGTGCTCCACTTGAGTGACCTTCCCTCTCTAATGTTAATGCTTATCTTCTGCGTGTATTCATCTGTCAAGCACCTGGATTGCACTAGATTCTGAGTACACAGTGGTGAACGGAATCTTTATCATCTCCGGTCGGGTACATCTTAAACAAGTGGAGTAGAGAGGCAGCAAGCAATGCAACCAAAATTATAAATGCAACAAGCTTAACAGAGCAATGAGCCTGGTGTAGTGATAGAGAATGACAAGGCCTTTTCTTCTATGTGATTCTTTAACATAACGCTGATGTGTTGTAATGATAATAGAGATGTATAAAGAAAAATAATTTCTCCTCATCTGCCTCCATCTCTGTCCTGGTAATCAATAGGAACAGGTTAGCTAGGCTACTTTTCTGTGCATTCATGCAAACACATGTAAATGTATGGTGTTTTTCTTGGGTTTACAAAAAAAAAAGGATTCTTTACACAGGCTCAGTTGGTAGAACCTGCGAGTCTTGATCTCACAGTTGTGAGTTCAAGCCCCTTATTGGGTGTGGAGCTTACCTAAAAAAAATAATTTTTTAATAATTAATTTTTATTTATTTTATTTTTTAAAGATTTATTTATTTGACAGAGAGAGAGAGATCACAAGTAGGCAGAGAGGCAGGTGGGGGGGGGGAACCAGGCTCCCTGCTGAGCAGAGAGCCCGATACGGGGCTCGAACCCAGGACCCTGAGATCATGACCTGAGCCGAAGGCAGAGGCTTTAAGCCACTGAGCCACCAAGGCGCCCCCTAATAATTAATTTTTAAAAGTGGATCCTCGACACATTGCTCCATAACTTTCTTTTTGTTTGTTTGCCTTAAGAAGCCCTTACCAGTTTTATAAGTATGTGCTGTTTGCTGCCGACATCATACCTATCAGGGACCAACTCAGAGAAAACTCTGCAGAGATTTTTAGAGCCAAAGCAATGCCCATTTATTACAAAATTGCTATTTAATGCTGACTGCTTGGTCCCATAATTTATTGGACTGAAGACACTTGGGGGGGGAGTTTTTAGAATATCTTGCTGTTACTACTATTATTATTATTACTACCATTATTATTTCTGACAACCCTTTGGTCTAGAATAGCGTCCCTGATTTTTTCCCTTGATTTCCTGTCTAACGACCTACCTACCTATCTACCAACTTACCCATTTTGTTTTTCTTTTGTGAATCTCATACTATTTCTTTAGCATCCACTCCTTTCTTTACATACCTATAGATTTAACATTTCAAAAGATAAGTGCTTACAGTTTTATAGACTTGCTACATTGACCTCCTAATAAAGAACTTAAGGGGCTTTTTTGCCCTGTGCTTTCTGCTTGGTTTTATTTTTGTTTTCCACAGTTACACGTACTAAAAAGCAAGGTACATTTTTACATACAGGTGCTTTTATTTATGAGAATGAATTTCTAAAAATCGGCCTTTTAGATGAAGTATGTGCTTATTTTTTCCTAATACACATGGCCAGATCAAATTCCAGAAAGACTGTAGCACTTTGACTTTTAAACAGGTATCTGTAATACCAGTTAATCAGCTCAGCCCTGACGTGCAAATCAGTAGATCATGATGTTATTGCCACTTTAGCAAGAAACCATATGGCTAATTTATTTAATTATTCCCCATAGGGTACTTTCCCACCTCAGTCCTCTAGCCTGGGTCTTGGAAGAACAGAGTCAGTCGAGGAACAAGTCCTCCCTCTCCCAAATGAGGCAATCATCTAAGTATGCCGGCTGTTAGTTGAGAACCAGAGTGGCCGCGGGTACAGCCCGCTGAGATTGTGCAATGCGGCCAGGACCTCTAGACGGGAGTCTGTGCAATTAGCCAAGACGGTTACTGCGTTTTTGGCAGTGAGGCAGCAGTTAAAGCAAAGAAGGATCTTTTTCCAAGAAGGAAAAGCCATTTAATAAGTTTGAGTCAGTTTGCTCATAACAGCATTTGAGGACCAAAAACCCCAGGAGCTTGGCAAGCCATCAGTGCTTGGCAGGTCTTCCCACCAACTCACCAAGTCTGAGGCCGGCCAGGCAGAACTTGGCTCCCTCCGCCTTGACTGTATTCATTTAATAGCATTCCTAGTTAACAAGAAAGTGAAGGCAGAGGAGTCTTTCTCCCCATTAATCCAGAAGAGTAAAATGCAGCGGCTCTAAGCAAGCCTTGGTCCAAGGAGCTCCATCGGTGGGGGGACAGGGCGTCTGTCTGCACTGAGGGCTGTGTGGTGGGTGTTTGCGGCTTGGAGTGTGTGGGCCCCCGAAAAGGACACTCATGTTTACAAATCCGGTAGTGCTTTGTCTTTTGTGTGTGAATTAACATTTGTATATGACTACCCAGTGCGAAGGTCTGATTTTACAGTGTGTCAGGGAGCCATTGCATACCTGTCTCATGAATAAATAAAACAGAAACTAAGTACGTTTGTATAAATTATTTAAAAATACAGTGTGCCCTCACACTTTTTCCATTTCACCTATGGAACTCTTGCCAAGATGAAATCAAGTTTGAGTGTTTACAGTGTAAGGGAAAACCAGCTTGTGGATTTTTGAAATTAGGAGGTGGATTTTTTTGTTTGTTTGTTTCATTTATTTGGGTTTGAATTTTGTTTTTCTCCACAAATATTTCTGATGAAATAAACAAGTCTGATCGTCTAATGATGGATCATGTGAATGAAGATCGAAATTGAATTGGAAATTTTGAGAACGAGCTTGTTTATACTTTTTAAAACGCCGCAGCACCACCTGCAACTGATAAAAATTAGTACAAACATATCAAAAATCTTTAAAGAGACATGTGGCCAAGCCAGTGCCAACTTGGACAGAATCAGAGCACTGGCTGCTGAGAGGAAATATCCCAGAATTCAGCTAATCAAGGATGTTAATCTGAAGTAAAGATTAAAATATTTTACATGGTTCAGGATTGCTTGGAGCAAAGGTTAATGCTGGGAAAGAAATGGTTGATTTCTTAGGATTTTTTCCCCCTATTGTATATTTTCCACAAAATATTGTATATTTTCCTCAATATAAGACACGGGAGTGTCTTAGTTTCGTGAAATTCACTCAGTCTTTAGAATAATTTCTCATTAACAATTTACAAAGCTATGTTTCCAGTAGAAGGATCTAAATTTGTGAAGTTCTGGGTTCATACCTGTGAAGAGCCTGTGGTTCTACGTATGAGGTCAGGCCAGGGAGGAGTTACTCAAAAACAAGTGAAACTTTCTTAACCCCTAGCCTGTAAACATAAATAAGAAGCGTGCCTTCATGCAATCTGTCACATACCATTCTTTTGCTTATAGTAAGCATCTGTTATGCCAAGATTTCTAAGTTTTATCAGGTTGGCCTACTAAATTTATTTTTCACCCAGTAGTGGCCATAGTGATTGACATTTTGGACCAGATAATTCTCTGTCACAGGGAGCCGTCCTGGGTATTGTAGGATATGGAGCCGAATCTTTGGCCTCTATGAGCAAGATGCCAAGCGCCCTCACAGAGGTCTCCAGATGTTGTCCGTGTCCTCAGAGGAAAAATCAACCCTAGCAGAGAAGTACTGCTTGAAATACTTATGTAAATAAAACATGAACACGTTTTGAAAAGTTCAAAATTGTGTAAAAGGTACCAGACGCCATACCGCCTCTCAACACTTCTGCATAAAGATAATGAATATTAAGTTTCTTGATGTTTTCCAGAAAGTTACCATGTAAAAGTATATGCATCTATTCTGCACAGTCATGACCATTCAAGATATACCTTGATGGAAAACAGTATGGAGGTTCCTCAAAATGTTGAAAATAGAGCTATCCTACGACCCAGCAATCACCCTACTGGGTATTTACCCTAAAGATACAAATGTAGTGATCCAAAGGAGCACATGCACCTGAATGTTTATAGCAGCAATGTCCACAATAGCCAAACTATGGAAAGAACCTAGATGTCCATCAACAGATGAATGGATAAAGAAGAGGTGGTATATATATATACAGTGGAATACTATGCAGCCATCAAGAGAAACGAAATCTTGCCATTTGCAATGACGTGGATGGAACTAGAGGGTATTATGCTAAGTGAAATAAGTCAGAGAAAGACAATTATCACATGAGCTCTCTGATATAAAGAATTTGAGAGGCAGGGCGGGGGGTCGTGGGGGGAGAGAAATGAAAAAGGTAGGATGGGGAAGGAGATAAACCATAAGAGACTCCAAAACTCACGAAACAAACTGAGGGTGACTGAGAGGTCGGGGGGGAGGGTTATGGACGTTGAGGAGGGTATGTGCTATGGCAAATGCTGTGAAATGGGTAAGCCTGATGATTCACAGACATGTACCCTGGGGCAAATAATATATGTTAATTAAAAAAAATATTTTAAAAAGATATACCTTGATATTTTTCATTTTAATATATCTGTGAGACTTTTGTATTATCCCACAGTGTTAAACTACTCTTTTTAATGTCTGCACAGTGTTGCCTTGTTATGGATGAACCATAATTCATTTAACTAGCTATTGGTGTACATGTGGGTCCTAATGTTTTTTTTCCTTTTGAATACCATGCTAAACATACTTGTGTTTTCATGTTGAATACTATAAGATATCATTTAGAAGTGCCTGGGTGGCTCAGTGGGTTGCAGCCTCTGCCTTCGCCTCAGGTCGTGATCTCAGGGTCCTGGGATCAAACCCCACATCAGGCTCTCTGCTCAGCAGGGAGCCTGCTTCCCCCTCTCTCTCTGCCTGCTTCTCTGCCTACTTGTGATCTCTCTCTCTGTCAAATAAATAAATAAAATCTTTAAAAAAAAAAAAAAGATATCATTTAGAGTATTCCCTAAAAATGGAATCACTAGGCCAAAGGAAAAGTACATTAAACATATTCGTAGACAGTGCAATGCTGACATCTGGGTATGAGGGTAGTCATTTCCCCAGGTAATGAAACTTTAAGTCTTTGCTCATGAAACCCCTGTATTTGTGTATTTCATAAAAAGTGAGATTTCCTGTATTTATAAGTTGTTTTTTTCCCCCTGTGATCACATTGTGTGTATTCTTTGCCTATTTCCCTAACAGTTTATTGAGCATTTTCTTTCTCATTTGTAGGAACTCTTTACATATTAAGGAAATTAGTCCTTTGTCATCTCTGTTGTTACAAATATGTGTTTGTACTATTTATTTTCTTTCAACATTCTTAATATTTTTCTCTATAGAAATGATTTGTTTCAAATTTAGCCCTTTTTTGGTACAATTTCTGATTTTAAAGTATACAGAGTTTTACATACAAAAGTGCTTTTTCCCCCATTTTCTCCTATTGCTTGGAGCTTGGTTTTTTATGTTTAACTATTCAAGCCATCTATAATTCATTTGAGTATATGGAGTGAGACCAAAATACCATAAAATTTTTTCTAAATACCATATCATGCTGTTGACAAAATTATCTCATATTTGGTTACAAAATAATAAAGCTAGGTCCATACTTAGTACTTGCAAAGAACCAAGAGAGGGCTGTCATATTCAGTGAAGGAGAAGCGGTGCTGTCTGGACAGCAGGCAAGGACCTCGTCTGTAGAGCTTTGTAACTCAGGGTTGTGAACTTGATCTTATTCAAATAGTGTTTCTTTTTCATGTTGGCTTCACATGTTACTCTATATATAGCATATATTTTGATTTTTTTAATCCACTAAACATTTTAAATTTTCTGTATTATACAACAGACACACTATTACATCCATCATCATATTTTCTGTCATGTTTTTAGCTCTTAATGTTTCCTTGGTTTCTGTCTTGTTGATATCCTTGTCCTGCATTACTTCCCTAAGGCCTTGTAATATTCTCTCTGGCCTCTGTTATTGTTTACTGCTGGAGAGGAATGTGAAGCCAGTTGATCTTTCCCCTTGTAGGTTAGCTGCTTTTTTTTGCCAGAACATATTAAAGTAGCAATCTTATAAATTTTTAACTCATTCATTCACATATCAGGATACAGGCAGGTATTAATCTTTATCTGTGATTTTGTTCCCTGGGTATAAATGGTTCTCTCCCTATTGGCTGAGAAAGATATTAGAATATTTCAGAATTTTTCTTTTATTATATCTTTGAACATTTTTTTTCTATTCTACCTGTTCTTTTTTTTTTAATGTACATTTTTTTGTAATTTTTTGGTTATCTTTGAGAGGCTATCATTTTCTCTTAAAATGAATGTTAACCTTTTGTGCTTTGTTTGACATTTGTTTTCTCAAGCCCGCCCTCCCTATCCCTATAAGTGCGGTGTCGGCAGTATCAGTTCTGGGAGCTATCCCCCTTAATGTGCCTTTTGTCTGCAACATCGACTTTTTCTTAGTTGTTTCCTTCTTTGATATCTTAGACATCTTATTTTAGCTCTTGTTTCAGTGAAAGGCCACATTTTCTTGAGCTCTTCTGTGCTCGTCAGGAGCATTCAAGATATCATTCTGCCCTGTGACCTGGTTCTTTCTGTAGAGATTATTTCGTATTATTTTCATGTATTTAACTATTGTATTATTTCATATATGAAATATATATTTATGTTTTCCTCATTATTTTCTGGTGATGTCTAGGGAAGAGGGGCTGCAAAATTGTCTCAGAACAATTTTGTCATCAAATGTTCCGCCTCTTCCTCACTGGTTACCTGTCGCTCTGCAGCAGTAAGCACCTCCCTCACTGCCATCTCTTCTCCTTCAGCGAGTTGACGTTCCATGTGTCTCACACTGAATGTCTGTTTGTTGCAGGTCTTCTGTTGGACGAGTTTGCATTTCTTTTTTTTCCGGATCCCTCGATCAGTGTCTGCCCAGGTCACAGCCAGTTATCCTCCCTACTTTACCCTGCCATCCTCCTCATTGCTCCTTGGGGAGAAACAGGGTATGTGTATACATTGCCCCTCAACCTCAGTTTGCTTGCCAGGCTGAATGGGGCAAGGGACTTCAGCCATGACTTGTCCCTGCTTCTAGAGTTCACCCTTTAAATATGAGTTGGTTCAGCTGTTTCTTGGATTGTTCCCCTATTTCCTGGAAAACTTTTTGCTCTGTAGGTTTTGTCCGCTATTTAATAAAGGCTATCCCATAGTTTCATGGAAAACAGCTATTTTCTTTTCAATTATTTTTGCTGTTTTCAGTTGATAGCAGGGGAGTGGGGAGAGGTATAGAAATATCACTTCCTTCAACACAAGATAACAAATTAAATGAATTAAGCAATAAAAGAGCTAAGTGTTCACTAGCTCTTTATCATGTTTGCTCACTTGTTTGAATGGGAGAATATAAAGTATATCACAGTCTTGGAGAAATAAAGTTATAATTCTTGAAACAATTGACAAAATATGCTTGAGTCAGATGTGGATCCAGGCTCCCATCACATGAAAAGCTTGGTTGAAGTATTGATTGTCAAGGCCGCCAGTGGTTAGAAACCAGTGCGATTGGAAATGTTGTTTTAGGGACAGCTAATATTTGAACAGGTGTTGTAAAAAATATTCAGCATGCAGACCACAGCACAAACTTCTGATTTTTAGTCCCCCATCGATATTTCTTGACTGGAAACAGCCACGCCTCTTGGGGACCTCTTGGGTGACAGTTGGATTTATGAGTGAGTTGATATGTGGAAGGATTTTTGAAGATCAGCAAGGTAGGCAAGCTTATCTTAAGTTTAGGAGACATCTTAGTAGTGTTTTGAACCAGGGGATGAGATAAAGAAAGCTATGCTTAAGAAAACTTCGTGTGGCAATTGAATTGAGGTGTATTTCGTTTGATCCCACTGGGGCTCGGTGAGTCCTTTGTACTGGGTATCACACTCGGTACAGTTGTGCGTGTAGGGAACAGTACCTTTCACAAGAAGCTTAGTCTTGTGGATTCAAGAAACTGGTTTGGAAAAATCTGACTCAGTAAAATTTCGGTAGCAGAGTTGATCTCAACTCTTATTATCATGGGGTAGCTGTTCCGTGTTACCATTGTAGTTCGATTCTAGTAACAGACTCAGTCTGTTAGGATTTTTACCGCTTAGGTGGATTCCCTGATTCACACATGATGCTTTAAAATCTACCTCCAAATCACTGGAATCCTGTTGTGTCCCCAAAATTCAGATGACTTTTATATTTTGTATAAGTACAAAATATTTTTTGTATTTTGTATTTCACTTTTTCCATATTCGCTCCCTTCTAAGTCAGGTTTTCATGCATCCTAGTGATGGCTCGCCCCTCTTCTAGGGCAGTCTTACTGCTCCACATCTTCTCCTAATTATGCCTTCCTGATGGCTCCTTCTCTAAAATATTTTTATTTCCTGGCATTTTGCTCCGCAGTTGTTTTTGTGTCAGTCTTGCTTAATCAATTAGAATTATAGTCCACTTGAAGACATAAATAATCGTCTACATTTTATTTATTTCTACGTCCCACGTTACTCCTGAAGATGATTTGAACATATTCCTTCCCTACTACTGCGTTTTGACCTTTGCTAAGGTGTTGGACATCCGATTAAAGGGGGGCCGATATTTTACGATTTAAGCACACAAATAACCAACAGAGGAGTTTTTGTTGTTCTTTATTTATGGTTTTTATCTGTTTGAAAGTCCCACAAAGATCAATCATGTTTAACAAATCAAGTTTATACAGATAAAGAGCATGAATTTGAGACTCTTCCAGTCAATGAGAAAGCGTTGCCACCAAACACATTCACTATAAATTAAACATAAGTTGCTTTTCTGTAAATCTGTGCACATTACCAAATTGATGTCTGCCTTCAGCACAAATTCCCCTTAACATATCAGTACGTGTGATATTGGGACCTTATATTTTATGAAAGAACGGACCGCCACATCCTGTGGCTCTTTATCCCTCAGCAGCTGTGTCCAGCTGGTGGTCCGCGTTCCCCCCGCTACTTGTTCAGTGAATGGAAACATTTAGGTCAATATTGATATAAAACTTCTCGAACTTTCTTCTCTTCCAGCTTTGGTTCGCCTTTGTTAATGGATTTTCTGGGCAGATTTTATTTGAACGTTGGTGCATCGGCTTGTACAATGTGGTAAGCATTCTCCATCTCTATCAGATAGCATGCAGAACTTCAGTGACATTCCTTTACTGTTTATGTCTGGGAAGTGTATCTAAGTCAATCATCTGTGCACACAGGCAGCACGAATACGTCTTTAGAGCCTTTGTTGCTGCGACACATCCTGCAGGGGCCCAAGCCCTCCACACATGGTTTCAATCATAGCAGATCATTCTTGAATAACCCCATGAAATTATTAACCCATATATCTTGATAATAGACCCTTGTTACCTCCTTCCTAAATGCCTGCACAACATTTCCATGTTTTGAGCTCGAGTAAAAATTTCTGAGCTACATCTCAGCCCCTTCCACTTCGTAATTTTTATTTCTGAATTCCTCCACACAGACACGCATATATAGTACGTAATCTCGTGTCCTTCTTGTCCTCCTTAAAAGAGCATCTGTCCTTGCGGAAGAATGTTTTCTTCCACTGCCAGTGCTAGAATAATGAATGCTGACTTCCAGCTCCCCTGGTAAATGGTAATCAGCCTGTTCGGCATTTTTTCATTATTTTAGAGTTCTTTTTTTCATTACTTCGCTATCGTGGATTCAAAAGCTAGAAGTAAATATGAACTACAAGCCAAAAATGGCAAGGTGTAGCTACTTAGCTTTTTGTTTGGCAGCGAGAACGCAGGGGCTCATGGCCTGGTGTTTGGAGACCCCAGCATGCACCATTTCGCGTTGCACTTCCCCCGTGTCTTTGGGACACTAACTCTGACCTTGCCTACTCGGTGGGAGTTTATAGTCAGAAGCAGCCATCGAAGGTAGATACAGATGGCAGTTACCAGACATACAGTATACGTCGTGGTGCCATGGATATTTACAGCTTGTCTCTCCATTTGTGGCTACATGTTCGAGTCCTCTGTCCACTCAGTCTTTTTTTTTCTTTTTTAGTAGCTCCTCATGCTCAGTGCTGGGTATAAAATGCTGCATGTGACAGGTTGTCTCAGCCCTTGTAGCTTGACAAGTTAAGAGGGCCAAATGGATAGACTAAGCTGTCACTGGGGCCTGAGTTCAGATCTTGCATTTAAAGAGCACCCGTCAGTTAGGGACTGTGCCACGACCAAGGGTGCTGGTACATTTGTTGCTAATACTCAGGCTTAAAAGGCAGAGGTGACCTTAGCGAGGGCAGGGCTGAATCAATGCCCATTCCTCACCTGTGTCGGAAGTTAGAGCTGCTCTAACGCACCTGCCACATGGATAGAGGCTGAAGGACCTCCCCTCAGATAGATTGGTAGCTTTGCAGAACTTAAAACGTTTGAGTAAATTAAAATTGTGCTGACTGCTCCCTGATGATTTAGTGCCAGAAAGGACCGAATCCGTGCCCGTTTATACGTATTTATAAATAGGACGCTGAGACCTGTGAGACCGCGCTTTAGAGCGAAGGACTGGAATTCAAGTCACCTGGTCACACGAGGCATGGAGGCTTTTATGCTCAGGCACGAGAGCTGGATTTTTCTCTTAGCCCTGTGCAGCAGTTGAAATTGACAATTGCTTGTCAATTGTGCTTGGACAATTGAAATTAATCCAACAAACTTGTACTGAGGACCTGCTATGCATAAAATGTTGATGGGCTGTAAGACAACATTGGTCAAATAGGGTCCACACACCACTTTTATTAGAATAACATGAGAATAATTAGGATTTGTTTGAAGATGCAGATTCCTAAGCCCCGTCAGTTTCTCGGAGACACTGAGAAACAAAACAAAACTTTAAACGTATTTTTTTTTTTAGCAATGGTTGTGCTTATGAAAATTTAGGACCCATGGTGAACTTTTGATCCCTAGAGTTGGGAATGCGTGGTATGCTCTTTGTGTCCCTCAGACTATAGAAAAGAATATCGCAGTGGAAAACTGAATTTCAAGGTAAAATGGCCCTACGTCAGTACAGGTCCACAGAACGCGTGTTGGAGTGAGCCACCAACCAGTGGTGGCAGAGTTGGGAAGGTCAAGGGTCCATGAAGTGGTGTCAAAAGGTGTTGGCCTCCAGAAGTCAATCATGCTGAAAGGGCCAAATCTTTTGAGAACATGGAAGTTTGTCCCCGTAGGAATTGTTTTTTTTTGGTGGGGGGCGGGGGCGCCTGGCTAGCTCTGTTAAGTATCTACCTTTGACTCGGGTCATGATCCCACTATCCTGGGATCGAGCCCCACATCAGGCTCCCTGCTCAGCGAGAAGCCTAATTCTCCCTCTACCCCTCCCCCTGCTCGTGCTCTTTCATGTTCTCTCTCTCTCAAATAATAAATAGATAAAATCTTTAAAAAAGATATTGTTTTGGTCACTTTTGGTTGAAACAAATTGAAACTTAGAGAAATAGTGCAACAACATGATGAAGAACTCCTGTATTAGATTCCTAGTTATTAGCATTTTGTCCTTATTTGTGTTGTCTCAGCCGCCACGGGCACATGTGCGCACACCCGTAGACATGAGTGTGCATGCACACCCCCCCACGTACACTCACGGTACACACACACCAACACCCTTATTTCTGAACCACTTGAAAATAACTGAAGATATCAGGCCTCCTTACTGCTTAATACTTTGGTGCATAGATGCTAAGACCATTCTCTTATATAACCACAGTATAATGATTGAAATCTAAAATTTAGCAAGGATACGATACTGTTATCTGATCCATATTAGTCCATATTCCAGTTTTTGCCGTTGCTGTTCCAACAATGCCTGTTTAGTAGGTTTTCCCCAGTCCAGCCTCCCTGTAACGAGTACAGTCTGATACGAGAGGCAGTTTGGGACATCAGAGACATTCACTAGTGACCCCTCTTCTGGGCTGGATTTCCTCTTACCATTTTCTCCAGACAGTATTTCTGTCTTGCTTGTCTTGCTTTTCCTTCTTCTGTAGTTACTCTTTATATTTATATTTGATTCCCCAGGCCGGCTAAAGTAGCGAGTCATCATTTCTCATAGCAGATTAAATAGCATTAAAACTGACTTGAAACTCTTAAATCTCTCAGAATAGTGAATGAATGCCATCCCATTGGATTCTCATTATATTTGTAATCAAATTTCTCCATCATTTTGTTTTATGGTTACAAGAACCACCATGATCAGATGGATTCCAGTTAGATTTCATCTCTTATTTTACTAAGAGATAACTCTTAATGTGTTTTAAGCTGTTTCAGAAATTTATCCCAGTTAATCTTATCAAGACAGCATAATTTGAACAAAAAACTACGAGCCAGCCTCGCTTGTAAACAGAATTATAAAAATTCTAAATAAAATAGCAGCAAATAGAATTCAACAGTGTATCAAAAGAGTAAAATATTTGACCAAGTAGGGTTTATTTCAGGAACATAGGAGGTTCAAACTTTTAAATATTTCTAAATACCGTTATATCAACAAAAGAAAAAAGAAAAACCTGATCTCATCAGTGGATGCTGAGAAAGTATTTGAGGCAAGTCAGCTGCCATTCCCAAAATAAGAACTCTAAGTAAAATAGGAAAGAAAGAAGCCAATTAACTATAATCCAGACTATTCATATAAAAAAAATAGCATATTGCCATAAATGGTAAAATTCTTAAATGATTTCATTTTAAATAAGAAATTAGGGATGCCAGAAATCACTGTATAATTCAGCATTGTTTTTGGAATTTTCAGCAACTGCCAAGAAAATTAAATACCTATTACAAATACTAGAAAAAAAAAAGATTTCTGTGCTTATATAAATATGCACACAAAAAAATGGCCTTTTAAATGTGTTCACAAGTGGCTGTATATCTAGAAAACTCAGAAAATACCTGTAAAGAAATAATAGAATTCTAAGAGAATTTATAAGGTGACTAGATCCATAATAAATACATATGAACCACTAGCTCTTTTCTATCCTAACAATCAATAGATTTTTTTTTTAACTCTAGCAATGAGCACTTAGAAATGCAAGGGTATAATAATCACTTTCATATACATTGCCCAGGAATAATTTTTATAGTACCAAATAGAAAAAAAATCCAAAATCTTATTGAAGTATACGAAATAGAGTTGAACAAATAGAAAGGCTTATTATTCTTTCGTAGGAGAAGATGGTATCATAAAAAAATTGATATACTTTTTGATATATAATTGATATATTATTTTGATTATATAAATTGATGTATTCCAAATAGAATCCCATTGATTGTTTGGCGGGGGGGAGGGAGTTGCATAAAATGATATTGAAGTACATATGGAACTAACCCGTACCTGAGAATAAAGATGTAAAGTACAAAAAAGAGCAATTGTAATGGCCAACTTCTCTTTGCTAAACATCAGACTATACTACAAACCTGTTGTAACAAAGTCAATGTGATGCTGACATGAAACTGGACTAATAAGTTAGGGGAATCCAGAAGTAAATTCCAGTTTTGGATTCCAGATCTGTAATATGTGAGAATTTAATAAATGTCGGAGGTGCTATTCTAGGTTAATGGGAAATGTTTGGATTAAACGTGTTCTGACAACTTGGCTCTTTATTTGGAAAAAAATAAATTGGACTCCTATACCACATAGATAAATAAATTTCAGTTATGTTAAGGCTTACATGTGAAAAATTAAGACTGTAAGCTTCCTGCAAGAAGCTCCTGAAAACTTTCCGAACTGTAATTGGACACTCAAAGCTGTTCTTGACCATATAAAAATTAAACACTTACGTACGGCAAGAGAAACCATAAAGAAAGTCAGGAGGCAGAGTGCATTTGGATGAAACTTTATAATATAAAGACAAAGTGGATATCTGTTAATACTCGAAGAACTCTTAGAAAAGTGGATAAACCACAAATGGAAAACGGACAAAGGACCTGACTAGACCGTTCACAAAATTGCAAATCCAGATGTCCAACAAATAAATAAAAAACATGCTCAAACGTACCAGTAGTCAGGGAAATGTGAATTTTTTTTAAAGATTTATTTATTTATTTTAGAGGGGGAGAGACAGAGAATATGAGGAAGTGCAGGGAGTGGGGAGCCAGAGGGAGATGGAAATAGAGAAACTCTAAGCAGACTTCATGCTGAGCATAGGGTTGGATGTGGGGCTCCATCCCAGGACCCTGAGATCACGACCTGGGCTGGAACCAAGAGTTGGACGTTCCACCAACTGTGCCACCAGGTACGGCAAAAATGTAAATTTTTTAAAGTAAGTTAATATCTCCAATTTTTTAGTCTGGAGAATATTAAATATAATACCCATTGCCTATAGGGAAGCAGGGACATTACTATTACTTGCTACTATTACTATTACAAGATTACTGTTGTCCTTTGTGAAGGAAAAGGTAAACCTTTTTTGAAAGCAACAAGCAGTATCTTGTAAAATTTAAAATAAATGTATCTTTTTACCCGCCCCAATCCTGTTTCTGGGAAACCTTCCCATAGAAATAAAAGATAAAGAATATATAACATATTATAGATTTTTTAATATAATGTTTGTATAACAAGGAAGTGAAAAGAGGGGCGCCTGGGTGGCTCAGTGGATTGAGCCTCTGCCTTCGGCTGGGGTCATGATCTCAGGATCCTGAGATCGAGCACCACATAGGGCTCTCTGCTCAGCAGGGAGCCTGCTTTCTCCTCTCTCTCTGCCTGCCTCTCTGCCTACTTGTGATCTCTATCTGTCAAATAAATAAATCAAATCTTTAAAAAAAAAAAAGTGGAAAGAAATGAATGTCTGTAGGTGAGTAGCTTAAAAAATACAGTGCTTGCATACAATGAATTACTATTTGGGCATGAGAAAGATTGCATTAGTGTCAACCTCAGGGAACTTGAAGGGCATCCCATAATACATTGTTTTGTGAAAAAATGTGATGAAGAAATTGTGTAATTGTGTCTTGTTTCTGTAATAACAAAAAATGATCCCCATACAGTATAGGCATGTGTATGTGGTTATGTTGTAAGCAGGGTGAAAATATGGAAGTATGGTAGGTCCTACCAGGTGGTTGGCCATTGGCGAAGGGTAGGATGATTTGGTAGGATGAAGTGGGTAGAGAGTCAAATAAAAAAGGAAAAAATAAAAAACAAGGATGGCAATATCAAGTGTGCATGATAGCACATTTCAAGAAAACCACAAAAGTGAGTTGATGTACTAAGAGTGTGCAGAGCTTCTGAGATGTTGGTTGGGAGCACCTCCCTTAGAAAGATGACTGGGAGGGAGATGAGGAAGACCACTTGTGATCCTTTTATCCTTGAAACCTGGAGAACATTGACATCCCAGGGCTGTTTTCCTTTCTGCTCCAGGGCGAAAGAGGAGCCTTCAAGTTCTTTTGGTCTTCCTCCACCACATCTCTGATCGCTTTATCCTGAGAGATTTGGGAAAGGCTTGCTTCTCTGCACTCAGGCTCCCAGTAACTGGTGTACCCAGCGTTCTCAGAGGCAAACGTCCAGTTCCCACGGGCTTGAGGGCTTGCTGGGACTGCGGGTATGGATTTGCTCAGGGCAGTGAGTGACCCAGTGTGCGAGCCATTCCCAGAACCAGGTACAAGAATGACCTACGGGACTGCTCTACCCTCTGGGCTGGAGCGACGTGTTTCTTCCAAACCTCTTCTTTAGCATCTGGCTTTCTCTTTCCAAAACACAAATGTGAGCGTGTCCGTCCCCTGTAGATTACAGGTAAAGGGAAAAGGCTCAGAAGGCACCATCGGCCCAAAAAACTCATTGTCATGGAGCTCGCTGTCTCCTTCCCAGCCTTGTCTTGTGCCCTGTCCTCAGCCAGCCACCATTCTGGATGTCTTAGAAGTCCAACCCCCCAGCCCCAAACATACCACCTGTGTTCAGAGCCGAAGCTTTGTGAGGAGTGCCTATTTCAGGGGAGTCCTGCTTCTGGGCCCCTCTCCCCAACATTCCTTTTCCTCCGGCCAAATCCCCTAGGTCCAGTACCCATAGCACTCTTTGGTCCCAGAATCCTGACTCCCTCCTTCTTCTCCACGCTCTCCCCCAAGAGTAGTTTTGCAGAGTGCTGTGTTTTACGTGTTTATTTATACGCCTGCCGCCGGCTGCCCGTCTCCCACTCTGCAGTAGACAGACTTCCTGGAGGTCAGGGACCTGCTTCTTTTCCTCCTTCTTCTGTCTTTAAACCTCCGTACCTATTCCTGGTGCTTATCACAGTGTCTGGCCCATAATTCATTCCCAATAAATGTCTGTCAGATGAATAAATGGTTGAAGTCCGTTGTGCTTCCTGAAACCTGAGTATAAGATCAGGATGGGAAGTTGTAAAATTGTGCTAGAGCTGACGCTCACGGAAAGCACGATGCTTCACAAAGCCACCTAAAATCACCGCTCATTTGACAAAGGAAGGTAGTTGTTAATCTGACATGATTTCTTAGCTCATCATGTATTTATGGTGTTGTTTTTAACGTCCAATGGATTCATTTATGCTGGTTAAGTAACAGAAACGGTCTTTCATGCACTTTCTTTGTTCGGAGGGTGTCTGGGAGGTTGTGAATCATTGCATCTCAGGTTCGGACTTGACTTAAAATTAAGTCATCATTCCATGGAACGGAAACACCTAAACCGGGCGAATCGGAACGTCCTCTTTTAACGGCTCATTGTTCTCCATACAGATTTTCACCGCACTACCACCCTTCACGCTGGGAATCTTCGAGAGGTCTTGCACCCAGGAGAGCATGCTCAGGTTCCCACAGCTCTACAAAATCACCCAGAATGCAGAAGGCTTCAACACAAAGGTACACAGTGTTATTGCAGAATTGTCACCTCAAAAGGGCATAAGCACTGCTGTATGTCTTCCAGCTCTAGTTATCTGCCTTTGAGAGAGCTAATGCGTTAGAGAGAACATTCAAGAAGAGGTGAGACCCCCACCCTCTCCCATTAAAGCAAGCCGGTGAATTCAAGATGCCAGCTCAGAAAGGAAGCTTCCGTGTTGCACGTTCAGTTCCTGTCTGTCAACTCCTTTCTCCTTGTCCCCGTGTGGCCAGCAGCACCCATGGCCCCGAGGCCTTTTGGATCATTTGTCAGAGACTCCCCTCACCCTTCATAAAGCCCTGCATTGAGGCGGGCTGGGAGCTTGCCTAACAGCCTCCTCACCACCATGGCTTGGTTTTTCCTTTAAAAGAAAATGTTTCTTTAGCTAGCGAGAAAAATTGGCCAGATGTCGACACGGGAATCGAGGCAGTCATAGGTATCTTTTTTTTTTTTTAATCATCAGACTGGAGAATCAGAAGAGAGAAAGCCTCTAGACCTAAAAGGTGTAAGCAAAGGGCCAAGTGGAAGCTGGGTTGGGTGTTGCCAGGATTCCACAGTCAGGATGGGCAAAGGGGACCTCACGGCGCCTGCCAGTCACCGCCAAGTGGCAGAGAGGTTGAGGACCCCCGCCAGAAGGGAAGACAACATGCCTGGCTGAGTGCGGGACGCCTGTGTTGCCATGCCTCTGTCTTCAAGTTTTGTGCAGGAGGGGATCAGGGTGTTTGACCGAAACCTTCTAAGAGAGATCAGTGAAATTACTGGGCACCGGTGGTATACGTCATTTGCTTGGGTAGTCGCCGGGGCCTTGGTAAGGATGCCAAGTGGAGTCCTCCGTGAGAGAACCACCTCTGAAGCCTTCATTTTGAGCCAGATATTACTGATGGTCTCCCTTCAGAGCTGCCTTATTTAAAGAAAGCATAACAGGCACGTCCAAGCCTGGAAAAAACAAAATGGATCCTCTTGGTTCTAGTTTCTTCCATACACAGGGAGACTCGGAAGACTAATTGTATCAGTCCCTGTTTACTATGATTTTGTCAATGGGAAGCATGGCCTGTGGGCTCTGCATTCTTTATGTAACTCTGTTTTTTATAGAGCTTGAATTCAAAAGCCCTATAAGATGGGCAGTAAGTAGGGAATGGACCCACTTAACAGGTAGTAGAGCTAAGAATGCTCTGAGACTTATTTGCAGATGCCTTGCCTTGCAGATTTTTCTTTTTTCTTTTTCTTTTTTTTTTTTTTTTTTTTTTTTTTGAGGAGGTGGGCAAGGAGGAAAAAAATGAGCATTTAAAAATGGGAAAATCCCATTGTCTTACAATTTTTTTCATTTTTCTGCTTCCCTACTGCTACTTAGGATCAAACTATGTGACCGTACCCAGAACAATCTAGATTTTTAAAATAAATTCAAGCTGGCTTCAGTATAGTAGTTCTGTCATCTCTATAGTGAAAAAGATCATTGAAATGCATTTACGAAAGCTTAATTTAGAAGAACTTTTGTTTGACCTTTCAAGTGTTAAAGAGGATTTTTTAAATGTGCATGATATTAACCAAACCCCTAGAAATTAACAAGTTGCTTGGGAGGGATTTTAAAAAGCAAAACTAAAGAGCGAGAGCACCGTGTAGGAATCTACATTTAGTGTTTTTAATGCTTTCAGAAAGTCCACAGTTTCTGTCTCTTGTTAACAATTTTGACCTAACACCTTTCTCTTTCTAGATTTGATTATAAAAGCCTGTTGTCTTTTTTTAGGATTCTTAAGGGAAAAAAAAATATATTATAACTCTTTTTTTTTTGGATGTGGACAGATTGTATATTGGTCCGTGTATACGTGCATATATATTTAGGTCTTTGCAGCAAACGTAATATTATCTGGAGATAGTCCAGTCGTTTGGATGTAAAAATGAGGAAATCAGTATTTTTTTAACTTCAAGAATAATAGGCTACTTCTGGAGCGACGCAGCCCACTGCCAGTATCCTTCACAATGAGGCATTTGTTGAGTAGCTCAGAGGTCAAGAGTTGTGGGCAGCTCCTGACTCCCTTGGTTTGTTTTCCCTTAGGTTTTCTGGGGTCACTGCATCAACGCCTTGGTCCACTCCCTCATCCTCTTCTGGTTTCCCATGAAAGCGCTGGAGCATGGTAACGGCTTCATGATTTCAACTGTCAGCAAGTAGCTCTGAGGTCCCTCTGGTGCCAGTTGTTCACAAATTTTGTTTTTCCCCAGTTCTGCAGACCGAGAGATCACAAGAACACATTTCAGAAGAAAAACATACCTAAAATCTAATGAGAGCTCGGGCTCAGGTTTATAGCTTGTAGGTTTCATCCATTCTGGCTCCGAGAGCCCATTTTCTTTCCAGTTGCCTGGAGAGTTTAAATGCTAGGAATTCTAAACTTTATTTTTAATAACCGTTTGAGTCGAGGATCTTGAAGCGAGGCACGGTGCTGTAGTGAAACAGCGATGCCTCTCGTCCCCGAGTTTGACATATTCTGTTAATTGCTTGAGCTTTCATTTTCCAACCTCACGTATCTGTATGCAGAATCACTCAAATCTTGTGAGGGTCTAACCTTACACCTCGTGTCTTGAAAGAGTCTCCTCTCCTTGACGTACGCTTTTCAAGCAAACTTGTAAAGTTTGAGGCCTGATTCTCTCGGCTGGTTTCAGTCTTTCCTCCAGCTGGAAGAGGACATGTGAGAAACGTGGCTGCCTGTGTTTGCTCACATTCCTTAATACATCCCAAAGCCTCCCTCCTAAAGGGGCACATCTTTGAGTCTCAGAAAAGGAAAATGGATCATGAGAATGCTACTCTTTCATCCCTCTCAAATAGTAATAATCCCCCTGGGAAAAATTACTCCAAATGTTGACTAGACAAGGCCTTTTATTGTTCAGAGAACCAAAGAATATAAAGCTTCCAAGCCTCTTTGTTTCTATGTCAATCTGTTTTGTGCTTCAAACAAAAATGATTCATCCTCACTGATAGTCTTTAACCTATTAAATCCCGACAGCTAGAAAAAAATGCATGCCCTGCCAATTTATTACAGCCTATGACCTGTTCTTTGAGTTCCATCCGACCTCCTTTTCCTTCAAGGGTCCCTAAGTCTCCAGATCAGGAAATAAAAATGTTCTACTTCTAGTCCTCCCCCACCCCCAGCCCCCAGCACACGGGACAGTCTAGCAAAATCGTGTTCTTTGAACTCTAAAGCTCTCCTGTGGTTCATCTTTACTCAGTGTGGATTTTCGTGTATTTTGAGTGAGCAGGGGCTACAAATAGAAGAGTGTTGAATGTGGTTTGCTTTAGAAGCTCTGCCAGTTTGGTGATAGAAGCCGCCATCTCTGTAGCAGGATGCACTGGGGCTGGGAAGCAATTTGTCTGATGAGTGTAAGAATGATTTGGACAGCTGTCCTTTTACCCCTGAGTCCATACTCAGGAAGACACAGGGACTAGCATGGACTAGACCACGGACAGGTACCACCTCCAGGCCCCTTACCCTTATCTAGACATTGCACTCCGGTCCTACCTCCAGAGGACTTGCCTTTGGACTCTCAGAAGATTCATAAGGTGGTTCTTCAGTTGTCTGCTTCAGAAAGCCCTAATGTGGCCCATTCTGCAGGAGAAGAGATGGTTTTCCAGTCCCGGAGATAGGATTATGCGCTTTGAGATTGCGACTTGCAGTTTATGGTGGAATTGCGATGTCTAGATGCCACTATGTAAATCTGTTCATTCCCCTGAAATAGCCTGTATTTCAAAGCAGATAGACTCCTGAAAGTTACTAATTTACCTGAGAGATAACACCAAGTGAATTTCAAGTCCATTTCTGCCACCCTATCCGCGTCCCTCAAATTTGGCAATTTGCCTAGCAGCCAGCCCATAGGATGAGTTTTTCCAGTTTGTATTATCAACACTATCATCATCAATGCCATTATTTTATTGTATGTATTAAGCCTTCAGCACAGAAGCTTTCTTTTAATTGTATTGTAAATGTTAACCTATTGAGTGCAACTGTGTGAGATGAAATAAATTGCAAATATTAATTGTATTTGGCAGAGAATTATAGAAGGCCATTGGACTTCTTATTCATTTGTTGACTTCCTTTAACAAATAAATATTTTAGAATTAATTTCTGAATTCTCACCGTTAATGCATAGCAAAGATGATTGCATCATTGCTTATTAACTTTATTTATGTAATATTTATCTCTAAGGCATTGTGGTGGATTCTGAGGGTGATAGGTGAATGGATCAACGTGGGCCTTACCATCAAAGAGTTTGTAGTCCGGTAGGGAAACGATTCATGCATGGAAACTTCTAGTACAAAGCAGAAAATAATTGTCTCAAGTAAAATACAGATAATATGCTATGGGTTTTCAGAGGGCTGAGAGAAAACTATCTTTTATTTGGGATTCTTAATGACTTATTAGAAGAGGTAACATCCAGGCTTAGCCTGCAAGTCCAAGTAGGATCGAGAGGTGTAGGAATGAATGGGAGTGATGAACAACGTAGGGAATTTCAGGGCAGATATGGAGAGCTATGAGGAGTCTATCCCTTCAAGGGTGAAAGTCAGGAAAAGGTTTGAGAAGGTGGGTGAAAACTGGACAGCATAGGGTTTTGGACGTGAGCTTGAGAAGTCAGGACTTAAGATGTTGGGTGAAGAGTCAGCCTAGATTTTAGATCAAGGAGAGTATCATGATCAGAGCCCTTTGGGGGAACGAGTATATCATGTCCACAAAGGCGAAAGGTAGAAGGAGAACTAGAGGCAAGAATACTCGTGTGTCTGGGTATTGCAGGGAGCGTGTAAGGAGAGTTGCACCCAGGAAACGGGAATGTGCTTACAGAGGAGGGAGCGTGTTTTGGGAATCTGTTGATTCAGCAGAATCACGGCATATCAGTGATGTGTCAGACCCTGAGAGTGCACACATAGAAATTCTGCCTCTCCTGCCCCCTGGCCGCTTCTGGAAGGTCAGAGCTGATGACCCGGAGGCGCATACATCGCTGCTTCCTGGCCAGTGTGCTGTGTGCTATGGGGACACAGCCTAGACCAGTGGGTCATGGAGGAGGCTTCTCCGAGGAAGTGACGTTTACATTCTTGAAAGATGAGGAGGGGCTGATCAAGTGGGGCAGAGCAGGTGTGGGAAAAGACGGGGAAAGAGAGCATTCCTGGCCCAACCAGGCAAGCCTGCAGGAATCTGAAGGGGCCATGGGCAGTACTTCCCAATGTGGGGCCAGGGGGACCCAGATTCCAGACTTTGTTGGGCGCCCTGATGAGTATTTCAGGATGCCAACAGCAAACGTCGGTTAACCTTCCCTCCTTCTTTCCCTATCCTTGTGCAACTGTAATAGATCAAAACATGTCTTCGCATATTCCCAGTGTCCCCCTCTGGGGTCAGCAGCGGCACCTCCTAGTGGAGACAGCTATATCATAGAGGCGGGGGCAGTGGCTTGGAAGGGGGGGCGGGAGTTTAGGGTTAGGTGAGGGTCAGATCAGGAAAACCCGGGTGCAGACCTCTCTCGGTGAGGGGCGGGAGGTAGGAAGACTGCCGTGTAGAAAAACATTTGGTGTTTGACAAGAGCGTGAATTTTGGGGGTGGGGGAGAAAGAAAGTCAGTGGTGGAAATCAGGAAAGATTATAAGTTTGAGAAGACAGGGATAGGGCAGCTGATGGGATTACTTGTTTATATGTGCTGATTTACTGTCTTAACTCTTGAGTTCTTATTACACTTTGAATCACCCTTTAGAATGATGTATTACCCCACCCCCAAAGGAATACAGAAACATGGCACTGATTGGAGACGAACTGAGACACTTTTAAGGCTTGGGGGGGACCCCGATCTAACAGAGGAGTGCCTCTCTCCACCCCCAAGTCCCGCCTGAAGCAGTCTCCCAGACTCCGCCCCACACCCAGGACCCTAAAGGAGTTTTGCTTGACAAGCTAAGGTCCCCAGAGTCCTTCATTTCATTGTTCCACACTTTGTGGATTACAGCATCAAGATGGTGGGTTTTACTAGGGGCTTGTCTCTCCTCTATCCATAAAGAGAGGCTTAGAGGCTTACATACCAGTGCTGTGCACTTTGGGCACACAATTGTTGGGAAGAAATATTTTTGAGAAGGTGTGAGCCCGTCGTTCGTTCCTTAGAGAGGTTCCAAGAATTTTGCTTTGCTTATTTTTGCGTGGTTTTGGATAGACCTTTCAAAGCACTCCTTTGCTGGTGGGAGTTTGTGATGATTCCTTTCAAGTTTCAAAATAAGTTTTTCCACTCAGGCAGTTCAGCAAATCAGATTTCTTCCAACCATCACAACCTTACACTCAGTCCTGTGGCCTGACTGCAGCTCCCATCCTTTGATCTGAAAGTGAGCCTAGGTTAAAACCGGAGATATCACCGTTGTGGGGCCCGAAGTTCATCAAGACCCGTGGTCTCAGCCCACACTCAGGTTTTCCATTGGTGGAATCCAGTCGACCTATTTGAGTAATCCTCCTTGAAGTGGAATGTGGTTATTGGCAAAAGAAAGTAAAATCAGTTTGGACTTAAAAAAGGAAATTTTCAGATTTTTCTTGATGAAATTTAAGAGGGGGGAGGTGAGAAGAAAGAGAACATACTTAGCAGCAGAGAAAAATTCCTCAAGACCTTTGTTTCTCAATTCTTCACAGCCCACACCCTGGAAATCATTCCCACCCCTTTTCAGAAGGAAAATTACCATATGGATACTTATTCTATTGGCACTAATTAAGCAGCAAGTT
This sequence comes from Nasua narica, assembly GCA_028533885.1. Taxonomy (NCBI): domain Eukaryota; kingdom Metazoa; phylum Chordata; class Mammalia; order Carnivora; family Procyonidae; genus Nasua; species Nasua narica. Next base: position 67,131,462 of record CM052810.1, on the reverse strand, counting down.
CCTTTGGGATTTCTGGAAAAGGTGATTTTATACTTTTTAATGACCATGCTGCTAGAAGATCAGTTTTATAAACTGTGCACATGGATAAGATGAAAGGTAGTCTGCTTATCTCTGTTTATGGCATTATTGGGTCGTTTGAGCTTGAACTATTTCTGATCTGTACCTGGTGCTTTAAATTACGCCATTTTATATCACATAAATCACAATGACTTGCCTTGCTTCACTTCCAGCGAAGTTTGGGCTAGACTGCCATTGTTCTGATACTGCAACTTCTTAAACTCAGTTGTTTATTCATTAGAAAGGAAGAGCTGAATGAGTCTGTTCTCTGTGCCAGGCCAACCCTGGCTTCTGCGCTTCCCATGGGGAACCAAAATGGCCCTAGTGAATACCATCCAAAACTACTCGATGGCCTTCGTGCCTAGGCCTGCTGGGAGAATGTTGAAATGGCTCTACGGTAGCCACAGAATTTCTCCACCACATGCCGTATTTTGAAGGAAGGTAGAGAGACAGGAAGGCAACATTCTGTTCCCCTTTCCAAGCCACCACCCTACTGTGCCCAGATTCGAAAAGACCTGAAATCAATGGAGTCGATCTATGGATGAACATTAAATGCGAAATGGGACAGAAAGGGGAGTGATTCACTCCACATCGTCTCCGCCCTCTGGAACCCCCACAGAGAGGACAGAGTCCTGGAGGATCTTCCCAAGACCCCTAAGCGCATAGGTGAAGTGAAGGGGGCTTATTCGCTAAAAACTAGAAAAATGGAATACTTGGGAAGTTTTTTCAGTTCTTGTGCAAATGAAACTACAGCTTATAAGTCTAAATACCTCATTACCAACCCCATCATAATGTACTTAAAATAGAACCAAGTTTCCAGATTCACAACATTTTTTTGTTTTATTTGGGCTTGTTTTAAACACGATGACCTGTCGAAGGAAAGCTCAGACCTTGTGTTCTGCCTCACAAATCGGCGGCGCCAGTGTTTGGAAATACAGAATTGGGCTGGAGGCCCATTGTTAAGTGTCTCTTAGGTTTCAGGGTCTCTTTTAATAAACCCCATGTTACATGTATTTGAAACAGTCGGGGTTTGGTGTAATGCTATAAGAAGCATGAGCCAGAGTTCCCCGATTTTACTAACCCTTATAACTTTATCAGGAAGTTGAATTAAGGTGCATTAGCCGGGGTGGGACTAAACTGTAACAAACAACCCCCAAATCTTGGGCGCGTATCCCAATAAAAGCTTATTTCTTATTCATGTCACGGTCAATTGGAAGAGTGCATTGAGCATATTTTCTTATGTGCCAATGTTTTTTGCCCGCATTTTTGATGTTCTGATAATTGGGGCCTTGATCCTGGAGAGACTGCCCCGCCCCAGGGCTCTTTCTCCTGGCTCTGTCTCCTACTGATGGGAAGGCTGAGAGTGCACGCAGGGGTCATGCATGAAATGGATCCCCACTATATTAAAATGGACTCCTTGCAAGAATGTCTCTGATACTCTTATCAACCAGCCCAAAGGCCACACCCCCAGCCATCTCCTCACGGAACTGTCACGCACCAATCCAGTATTCCCCCTGCCCTAAATCACCCCAGGGCCAGATACCAGACAATTAGGGATCCCCCCTATAATGCAGAGCCTGCTGAAAGCATTCACACCATCCAATCCTAAGCTTACACCGCATACCTACCCAGTTTTGTCCATTCCATCCCCTGAAAACCTCAGTAAAGGCTCTGGACCACGATCTGCCTTTTCCTCTTCTCCCTCCTTACTGACCCAGGTGCTTCCCCTGTGGCCCTGCCTGGCATCCCTGCCTCATATTTCTAAGGATCTGTAAGTATAAACTTCTTCCTTCACGACAATCATTTCTCTGTCTGAGTATCTTACCATACCTCATTAAAACAAATTCTGGGTCCCATTTCAATACAGTCAGGTTCCATTTCATGCACAACCCCTGCGTGCACTGTCAGCCTTCACATTAGTAGAGGACAGAGCCGGGAGAAGGAGTGGTTGCTCTCGACCCTCCCTGGGAAGTGATCCATCCCTTCTGCGCATGTCTGATTGGCAAGGACTGGCCACAGGGCCGCACCTGGGTACAGGGAGCTAGAGAACTTTACTCAGCTGTGCATCCAAGAACAGGAGACAAGTCTGTGGCCACACAAGTGGCTGTTTGACATCGGCCCTCAAGTTCACGTTTCATCACTGTTACCACCCTTTTTTTAAACTACCTTTTTAAAATCCACTTTTAGTAAACAAAAGTGAAAAAAAAAAACATTGAAATTTGAGTTTCATATCCTTCGCTTTATCCATCAGTAATGGCAGTAGAGAGGAGAAAATCCAGCAAAAAGGCTTATGTAACCAGGAACTTAACCCAGCACTGGTTATGAATGTAATTATAATCACTAACACTTGTACAAACTCTACCTCCTATAAACTCCTTCCAATATGTTATACCACTCTTTACAGAGAAAGGAAAAAATAAATTTTCTCTTCGTGAATACCTAGCATTGGAAGCAGAAAGAATAGTTTCTGTTACAGGCTGGGCAGTCCGGGTTTAAGCAGGGTGAGCTGTGGAAGTTTGTTTGTAAATGAGTTTACTTGGAACTTGGAACACTTCTTCACACTGGATGTTAGTCTAATGGCACCTGGTTGGTGTAGTACCTCCTTCAAATGTCTGCAGGCTGGAGAGGCCCAGCGAGCAAGGTGGGGAGGGGACACCCTACGCAGATTCCGGAATAAGGGCTGCTCTCAGCCAGAGCTGCTGAGAGTTCTGAAGCCAAAGGGTGGGAACGGGAAAGCAGGAGAAACTTGGCATCGGCTCTCCAGCCAGAATTCTTGGCAGGTGCCTGGGTGTCAAGGGAACGGTGCCCCCCCACCCCAGTCCCCCCTCCTGAGTCCTGGGTGAGTGAGGTGCCTGTGATTTGTAATTCAGGTGTTCCGTGGACTCTTACTTCATTAAAAATGCACATATAAATTCACCCCATCTGTTTTCTTGATTATTAAATCCCGTCTTCTCTGACCGTACAGGACCGTGCTATAACTTTTGTCTTCAGATTTTGCTTTTTTTTGTCCAAGCCATTTCTGGGTGCATTCTTGGGGTTTAGCGGGGTAATGATGTAATGCTTTTAATGAGCATTTAATCGAAATGACATCTTTATAAAATGTCACCAACCTAGCCCTTTGGAATATTCCGAAGTAAGTTCCCTGATCATTCCATCTGCTTAGAAAATAGGGCATATTTTCCTTACAAATCATGGGTTTTGTCACAAATGTTTTCGAAGAGGTTTTTGCATGCAACCATTGTGGGCTGTCACTATGAATATGGAGGGTCCGTGTGGTTTTGTCCCAGTTGTTCACAATAGTCTGTTTCACTATTTCTAAACCACATTTGGCTAATCCTACTTTATGTTGGCCCCTGGATCCAAGCAGGTTTTGCAAATAATAAAAGTCTGGAAGAACAGTGGCACCCGCTTGCTGTGGGTCAGTGGCTCCTGGAGCCTCCAAGAGAATGAGCCGACTACCAGGGACGGTGTCCCCAACTCTGTCACTTTTGTAACACTTTCGATGTATGTAGCAAAAACCATCATTATATTGGGTTTTACATCACATGGAGCCACAGTGAAATCATTCTCAATGTGACTGCTCCATCAAAGTAGATGGGGAATTTTTCCTACTCTTATAGGTTCTTCCCTCTATGGAAGTCTTCTTGTGGACTTTTGGGAGAGGCAATGCCCTCCTCTCTCATTTCATCTCTCCTCTGGGTGAATTTGATCCCTGATTTGCAAAAGGCTTACTGGTCCCAGTTGGGTTAAATGCCAGCTGTTCTGGTGCAATAGGGAGCTTAATCCTTCTTACCTCTGTCCTCCTTGCTCCGTTAAGCCTTTGTGTGCTAATGACCAGTTTCTGTTAGGAAGTCCTCAGCGTCCTGCTGGTTAAGATAGGAAAACAAAGATTTGGTGAGATCACGTCTTTTCACATGCACTTTTGATGGATCTCTCTTCTGAGGGACCTTTTGAGAGCCTTGCAGGGTTTGGCCCCTGCCCACAAGCCACCAGGGTCCCACCCAACCTCACGCAGCTCACCCCTCCACTCAGCTGTGCGGGGAGGGGATTCACCTCCATGCCTCCGTGCAGGCTGATTGCCTTTTTGCTTGAATTGCCCTTTTCCTTCTCACCGCCTCCTTCCTCCCTAATCTCTGCCACCCCTTTCTGCTTTGTGCGAAGTTATGTTCTCGCTCTTGTTCACACAGATGGTGGGCAAATAATGTTCTGAAGGCAGGCTTGGGGAACTCAACCACTCACCTGAGTTTTGGGGTTACTTTCTCCCTTTAAAAAAAATCACTTGCGATTTTGAGTGTCCGACTAAAATAGTAACAGCGAAACTAGTAAACTAAAAAAAGATGTTTTCCTGAGTGGATCGTGGGAATCATAGCAGTGCTATTAAATTGAAGCAAAGTGGGAAGAAACAATTTGCCAGCAGTATGCTTCAGGAATATGCTGGACAGTCTAAATGGGCTTTTCCACGCTTGAATTATCAGCAAGCTGTAGCATATTGCCGCATTCATTCGCAAATGATTTCTGAGAACTTCTGATCTTTCCTTTGGTAGTATGTTATTGGCAGGGTCTAACAAAGATGATGCCCACAGGTATTTGCTTCTAAAGCAGTTGAAACATAACCCATAAGAGAACAATCCATTCCATGGGAATTTCCCCAGCAGGGTGTGCAGAGCGATGACTTGTGACTTGTCTAAGGGATGCTATCTTTTCCAGACTTTTGGCGGGTCCCAGAATCTCAGGTTGGTTTAGGAGTTTCTCCTTCAAGGGATAAATTCTTTCCAGATGGTAGGAGTTTGGAGTGGGGCAGGAGATACTCTTTCTTCAGCAGAAAACTCAAATACAGTGCTGAGTTTTCTTTCCAAAACGAATAGAAATAAAAGGTATATCCTGTCTTCTGCAAAAGTTATTTTAAGCATATACAGATTACCTCAAGTGTAAACATTGTGTTTCATGCCAATGAGCATTTTACTCTCTTGACAAGGTAGAAATTAATGCATTGTAAAACTTTAGAAGCTACGGTCAGAAAATGTCTTTTAGTCTTCCCAGTTTCCTCTCCACACCATGTTTCCCACAGAGCATTCAGTAGTCTTGAGGATCTTCATGGATGTCCTGTCCTCATAAGCGAGCTCCCAGTCCGACAGGTAATCCCAGAGTTTGCCCCCTTCTAAAGACCAGCATTGTAACGTGCATCACTTTGTACTAAAGGCCCCCGCTGCTTCTTCCTGTGGATCGTGGGATACTTGGGGGTCACTGCATTCTCTCCTGGTCTGACTAGAGAGGAGAGGGCTCTCTTCGTCTATTAGACACTCTCACGTCAGTATATCCGGTACACTTCCATATACTCTCTTGTGTCTTACCTCTGATACTGTGGTTCTCAGACCAGGCAATTTGACCCAAAGGAGACATGTGGCAATGTCTGGAGAAAGTTTTCGTTGTCGCAGCTAGGGCATGGGGACTCCAGGCATCCCCCAGGGGGGGACACAGGGGGGTTCCCGCCAAACATCCAGCAATGCACCAGACTGTCCCGCACAACAAAGAATTATCTGGGAAAATGTCAGCAGTGCCAAGGTTGGAGAAACTTAGGACTACTGCTCTGCCCACCTAAGTCAGGTTTCAGGGGGTGCTGCTGTGCCCTGCATTTATTTCCGGTGTGGCCCAGAGTCTCTGTCACAGGAAGCTAATGACCTGCCCGCCTTAATTCTCCTGCAAATTCTTTCCCATTAGGTGTTGGCATTTCAAAGGAGTACTTTTTAATATACTTTTTTTCCCTTTAGAGTTTTATTTTTGGGACCCATTTTTCTAGCTCAATAATGAAAACAAGCCCTTATTTATAGTTCATTACTAAGTGTATGGCCTTTTTCATGTCATTTGATGACTTCTCTTTGCTGCCCTGGTTTTCTCATCTGAAATATGCAGACGATAATACTAGTTCATATAGTTGTTAGAATAGCAAAGGAGTGGGGCGCCTGGGTGGCTCAGTGGGTTAAAGTCTCTGCCTTCGGCTCAGGTCATGATCTCAGGTCCTGGGATCGAGCCCCACATCGGGCTCTCTGCTCAGCAGGGAGTCTGCTTCCCCCTCTCTCTCTGCCTGCCTCTCTGCCTACTTGTGATCTCTCTCTCTCTCTCTCTCTGCCAGATAAATAAAATTTAAAAAAAAGAATAGCAAAGGAGTTTTACATATATTGTTATCATGTACTAACACTAATAATAATAATGCGTTAGTATTATTATATCAGGAGGTATACGAATATAGGTAAAGGCTTCATAGAGTGAGTCATAGAATCATATGCTCTCTCTTTTCAATGTAGAATTTCTTTCAATGTGTGACAATTTTCTGTTTATGTCCATAAAATCTGAAACACATTCTGAGCCCTTCATATTAGAGAGATGCTTTGTATAGTTCATTTCTTTTAGTACCTGCATCAGCCAACATTTGAAATATTCATACTAAAAGGAAATTCAGAAAGTTGTCAAACCGTGATTGTGAACTTTGATTTTCAGTTTGGTCTCAAACCCCTTCTAACTCTTAACATCGGGTCAGCGTCGACTCTGGACTCCCATCAGGGCTTTGTGTAGGTAGAACTTCAGGGCACTCAGGTCATTGTTCTCCATTCAGGAAGATGGGCTGAGAGTAGGAAAACCCCTCAGAGCCAAACTGACCAGGAAGAAGATCTGGGAAACTGGGAAACTCCAGTTTCTACCATTACGCACCGGGGCTGACGTAGCCGCAAAAACCGCGAACCTTATCAATAAAATTTTCTATCTTAGAGGAACCTTGGTGATAATTCAGTCATCATCATCTGTATCTAGTATAAAAAAATCCCCATTTTGAAGATGTGGAAACAGACTTAGAACCAAACATTTTAAGGAACTAAATAATGAGAGGGCTGGAACAAGAGAGCAGGGCTGGAATATGGTCTTCTAACACTCATTGCTGGGATTTTTTTTTTCCCCACTAACCTGTCTCCTTCTGCACCTCATTTTCCTCCATATACTTTTGTTTCTCTCTTAATACCATCATGCTTCTCCATTACCTGTTCTTCCTATTGCGAATTTAAAATATTGACCACTCAATACCAAGTTTTAACGTCTCACTCTTTTAATCAGTATTTCTGTATCAATATGCCCAGAATCAGGTAAATGATATCAATGTTTACCTAGGTACTCAGGCAAAAACCTTAAATCACCCTTGATTCCTCATGTTCTTTTCCACCCCGATCTAAATCCTAAAGCCTGTCGTCTCTACCTTCAAAATATGTGCCAATTCTTTTCACTTCTTTGCTCTTCCAGCATAGCCGCTCTGGCTTGCAATGTCCAGTAGAACTTTCTGTGACAATAGATATTCTGTATCCGTCTGTCCCATATAGTTGTCATAGCCACCTGTGGCCTTTGAGGGTTTGAAATATGACTAAGTGTGACTGAGGATCTGAATTTTTTTTTATATCGGCTTTATCCATATATATCCTACAATCCACTCATTTAAAGGGTACAATTCTGTGGTTTTTAATATATCATGTAATTGTGCAACTGACATCTTAATATTTGAGCATTTTCATTGTCCCCAAAAGAAACCCCATAACTATGAGCAGTTACTTCCCATTCTGCCCCCGCCCCCCAAAAACTCCCGCCTTCTGACAATCATTAGTCTACTTTCCGTCTCTGCAGATTTGCCTCTTCTGAACAGTTCAAGAAGTAGAATCGTACAACAGATGGCCTTTTGCGATGGCTTCTTTCACTTAGCACAAAATTTTCAAGGTTCACCCATGTTACAGCATGTTTAACTGTTTCGTCCCTCTTTATTGCTCAAGAACGGAAGAATAGGTGTTTTGAACTTTTTCCTTCCTTTCCTTTTAATGAAATTCTGCCTAAGTTTCAAGTGTTCCCCCTAAATTTCCAGATCATTCCTTTGTAAGCCAGTGGCCATCTCTCTCTGTTCTCACTGGATAACTCTTATGTTCCCCAGCAGCAGTCCCTTAGTTTAGGTGTATAGCTAACACAGCCCATAATGTCACTTTGCAGTTGATCGTTCCTTATATCCGCAAATATTCCTATCTGGACTCAGGAGAAAGGCCATGCCCTGGAGCTCGATCTGGCCCCACAATGACCAGATTCTGCTCATGATGATCCTCGGTCATTTTGGCATCTTAGGAAACTAAACAGATCTTGAATCGTTAGTAGGAATCAGAATCCTCAACAAGCACATGGGTCAATCAGCCAGCCCAAATTTGTGCGTATGGCAGCTACTGGCCTGGACATTTGAACACAAAAATCCCTATAATACTCGGCCTCTCAGCCACAGACCTGAATTTGAGTATAGAAGGGAATAAAAGGAGATTAGCAGTGCCATCCAAGGAAACCATTCCTGAAGTTGAAACAGGCTTTGACCCCTCAGGGTAATAACCAGACTTTTTACAGCAGGCTAGCTGATGGAAGTTAGACAATTCTGTTAGAGTTCAGCCTTAGTGATTGTTTTATACGTTGTAATAGTCATCCATTAAAAAAAAGTGGAAAAGTTAAGAAATCAAAGCTTCAAAATGCTAGTTGTATTTTCTAGATGTCTCTCATTGGATTGTTTGCACTCCCCCAATTTATAGACTTCAGAAGTTCATGCAATTGCATATGAGAACACGGGTAGTGAATATCCCCCCCAAATTTTCTGAGTTCAATAATTATGAATTGATTTGTATTCATGTAGTTATCTCCCTTTATTGGCCCGTAGTTCCAATTTGTAAAAATTAAAAATAAATAGTAAAAGAACACCCAGAAAAAGTCTAATGCAGCTATTAATAAGGACAGATTATTATGTTCTTACTCTTCCCTTGTTTAACCCAACAAGGAGAAATTTTAATCCTTTTAAAAATGTAAATTTCAGTACAGAGCAAGTGTTTGGTTCATTTTGTTAGAAACCTGATTTTGTTTGTTTGCTTCATTTGGACAAAACATAAGATGAAAACAATTCACAGTTAGAAAGAGGAGGCACGAGAATCACAGATGATACAATTTTTTAAATTCCCTTACAATTTGATAAATGTTTCTAAAGTTCTGTTTTTATGTTCTGAACAAAACAGATTGCAGTGCTCTTCCCCAGAAGTTAGTAATAACTTCTTTGTTTTTCAGATACTCCGTTGGCCAGTGGCCAGGCCACAGACTATTTATTTGTTGGAAATATTGTTTACACGGTAAGTGTATCTCTCTGTTTACAGAAGTGTTCTAAGTGGCACTGCCTCTGGAAACCCTTTATATGAGGCCTTCCTTCATATTTGTTTTAAATCTTTCTACTCAATGGTATACATTCCTTAAAGCTCAAAATGCTTGTGAAATACTTACTTCATTTCCTACTGGAGATTTTGCAGAGTCAGGATTTCTAGACAGGTGATTACCCGGTCACCCCCTTCTTCAAATGACAATTTCTCATCCAGCTGTGAAAAAAAAGCAGTACCTGAGGTGATTTTTCCCCAAATCTTTCCAAGCTAAGAAAAGCACAAAAGTGACTCCCACCGCCTCTGGAGGGGAGACTTGGGATTTCTCCTGGAAAGTAACAATAAGTCACCAAGGATAATACGTTTTCCCCAATTCCCGTTTGTTTTCACAGTACGTTGTTGTCACTGTGTGTCTGAAAGCTGGTTTGGAGACCACAGCGTGGACTAAAGTAAGTTTTCTCTGGAACTGTTTCACTATCCACTACAGATAATTTGATTTCATGGATCTTTTTTTAAGCCTTGGGAAACCAGTCAGCAGGATCAGCTCTCTCATTTAAATTTTGCATGTAAAAATTGTCCTTTGATCTTTATCAGGGCAAATTTGCAATCCAGAGTTTTCTAATGATTCATTTGCTTGGTACTTACTAACAGCTCTAAACTATTAACAGTCCTCTCATTCAAATGTATATGCATGTTGTAAAAAAAAAAATACAGAAAATACAGAAGGACATAAAGGAGAATTTTTAATTTCCATAACTTTATGAACAAGGGAAAGTTACTATTAATACTTTTCTGAATAACATTACAGGCGTTGTTCCATATGTATATTTTTAATAAGATACTGTGTTACAGAGCAGTTTTGTGATCCTTTTTTCAGTTAAAAATAGATCATGGACATTTTCCACACCTTAAAGTATACTGCCACAAAATCTTTGTTCATAATGAAAGAGTATTAAGTTTGATCAGTAGCCCATCATTTAATCATTCCCCAATTTTAGACATTTTGGTGACATGCCACATTTCAGGATCATAACCCATGTTTCATGTTTGTCTATCACTGCTGATAAGTAGACTCCTAATTCTGTGCTGGGAAAATGAGGGAGGAGGTTGGAGATGCTTGTGGAAGTAGGGAATCCATCAAGTGACAATGGTAATTAATCCAGACAAGAGGTGATGGTGCCTTGGCCAGACCAGAAATGGTCAGATTCCGGAAGTATTATTTTTGAAAAGCCAACAGACCTTGATGATGAATTATATTGTGTGGTGTGGAAGAAAAGAAGAAGTCAAGGATCATCATATTCAGAGGCAAAGGAGAAAAAGCTAACAACTTAGCGGATGCTTAAAAGATTATTAAGATATAATATCCAGCCCAGATTTGTAAAAAGTTCTTCAGAAAATGAAAAGAATAATAAAGTCTCAAAACAATAAGTAAGGACATCTTGTTCTTTTTGTCCATCTGGTGCTTTCTTATTGGATTAAGGCAAATTGGTCAATGTTGCTCCAAGTTGGAGCAAACACTGGTGAGGACCAGTGAAGGGCTGGCTAAAACTGTGTGATGGGTCTAGGAGAAGGTCCACTGAGGCACTGAAAGCACCTTGATCTTCAGGGTAGTTTGGGGCCACCAGTTCCTTTAATTCATTGTGTAACATTCTGAGACAAGATAATTACAAGATGGCGCTTTCCAATGACTGGTGACTAGTCAGAATGTTTCCAGGAAGAAAGCTGGCCTAGACACGGGGATTCTGCTGCAGGTGGGGTGCGGCTGGCTCTCCTGTGCCAGCGGAGAAGCCCTGCCTGAGTCTCTGTTTCCTTTTGCAGTTCAGTCACCTGGCTGTCTGGGGAAGTATGCTGATCTGGCTGGTGTTTTTTGGCGTCTACTCAACCATCTGGCCCACCATTCCCATTGCTCCAGATATGAAAGGACAGGTCAGTGTTCCTAACTGTGAGTGGGCTTTCCCTGTCTCGTGACACTGATGCTTTCTGGGCATGCACTCTCTGTGTCTCATGACACCAGTGAACTTCAGGAGAGGTCGGTGCAGCCTGATTCCATCAACACCCGTCAGGAGAGAAACAGACCAAATCAGAGAACCTGGCAGAGGTTGCCTTGTCCGCAGGAACGGCATTTGAAATTTTGGCTATTAGAGATCGTCGGCTTACATCCGCTGGCCTACCCGGCATGTCCACGTTTCCATAATGAATCATGTGTTAATTACACACGGTCCTGATGAGTCCAGGTGGTTCATGGCCCTTGGAAAACTGGAGATGTTCTGAGTCATTCACTGTCCAGTGATGATGCGGATGGTCATTCATTGTGAGGTTAAGTGTATCGTTATGCTCTGATGATTAGTCACCTGTGAAAGATAAATCTGACAACTCCCATTAGCCCAATCATTGATTAACCAGACTATCTCATTGTTCATCTCTTGAACTAGAGGGGTTGAGATTGAAGACCTGTATACTCGTTTGAATTTTTTTTAGTATTTTCTTTTCTTTTGTATTATCTTTATCCAGCATTTGAAACCGAGCCATCAGCAGTGACAAGCTGGATCTTAGAGCCCTATAGGAGAGGAGTTTGACAATTCCAGGTTCCGAACCACCTCAGTTCACAGCTAAAGCTGCATAGGCCCAGACACTCCAGGATCACCCCATATACCCCCCTTTTCTGGTCTGCCCATATCCAGGACTGCCCTGAGATCCCAGCAAGGGGTTGCCCCAGGCTCTGTGCTCTGAAAGCCTCTGAGCTGGCCAGCCTTAGCTGGGTCTGTTCTTCACACGGTGAGAAGCCCATGGTACACAGAACTGGCATCCTACTTCTATCCATTCCCTGGGTTCCTAAGATCTTGAGTTTCCTTCCCCAATAGCCAGAAAAGCCCTCTTCCCAGGCCCGCATGGTCCTCTCCCCATATCCAAGCCTTTGTGAATAGTCTTGGCCCAAGGGGCAGCTAGTTGCAAGACACAGGCATTGGACCAGTTATCCAATTGTGGGGCCAGTTGTTTGTGTCTATATACGCACCCCAATTTGCATGAGGACGCTCATGCTGCGGGACAGATCCGGGGATGAGAAGAGAAGGCCTGTGGGTCAGGGGCTTCACTGGTGTTCCTGCCCCAGGAATGCATATTGTAGGGCCAGGCCCGCGCATGGTACATCTGGCTACTCTCCTAGCCTCACTTCCTCTGCAGAAATAAGCCCAAACTCCTGGGTCTGCCCAACTCTAACTACATGTGCAGCAGCTGTGTCATGTGAGATAACCCAGCAGTGGCGTAGCTTGCCTTGTGCCTGCATACTACCCCAGGCTATGTCCTGGACCTCCTCGGGTGCGTGTGCTGGGCGGGACAGACCTGTGCTACAGAAGGGGGCGCGTAGTCCCCTAACACAGCTACACTGTGAGGAATGAGAACAAACCCGTAACACACTCAGCTGTTCTTTCCCAAACGCAAATGATGGCGGAAATTACAGCACTTTGAATGGATCCGGAAGATTATAGAGCATTTCAAGAAATCAGTTATATTAAAAAAAAAAATCAGTTATATTTTAAAGCAATGTGATTCATCCCCCGGCCAAAAACAAACCAGGACGAGTATTCACAACAATGGTGATCACTTGGCAAGGCGGTGGTGCCTAGAATATCTGCTTCGCATTCTCTTCAGGTGTGGCCTCGTGACTGTTTCTTTCCAGGAATTTTATGGTGCGGGGCAGCAGCTGATTGCTGCAGACGGTTTCTTAGGTGAGAGGAGAGTGAAAGCTGGCAGAATGGGATCCGTCCGTGTGCGACTGACCAACAAAACCAGTTCTCTTGGAAGCCCCTCCCAACGCCCTCGCCAGACAGACGCCCCGATGTACCCCCGCTGCGTGCATTTGCTGCAGCAAGCCCGTGTCGGAGGTGCACGAGCGGGCTGGTTTCTGACTCTCGCTCCAAGCTCCAGGCTACTTTCTAAGGGCAGAAAGGCCTCATCTGCTGGGTAGACGCTGCTAACAGGCCATGTAGTCACTGTCCAAGTCGGGTGCTGGTCTGTGTGGTGTGAGGGCTTGGCCTACTGGTGAAATTTCTGTCACTGGGGACCTTCCGAACACATTTAACGAGGTATTCCTACCATCCCAAAGCAAAGAAATCATAATATCAAATCACATCTCACTTTAGTATAAATTTTTTATTTTTTTCGTCGTTCTCACCTTTTTGTTGGTTGGTTGGTTTGCTTGAGGCAAATGATGTTGCTTTGAAATCGAACACAGCTGGCTAAGGTGAGGTTCTCATTAGACGCCGAATGGCGTGATTAAGGTCGTTTCATGTCACGGGACTTCCGAGCGGGTATTCTGCCGTCTGTGTGCAAAGGGCTGTTTACGATCACTAGTCTTCATCCAGGGGAGACCTCTTCATGGTGACAGGGTGTCAGAATACGGTGTCAGAGCCAACCTAACACTCTTTGACCTGCTATCTGCTGCCTAGCGGTTTGTTCATTCTCTGAACCCTTTTGAAGAAGCCCTTATGTGAAGAGTGACCAAAACTAGTCAGAGGTGTCCCAAAGACTTCCTGCTCCCTCAGAAGGAATTACAGGCTATCATGAGGAAAGCTGGAAGCCGGGCTCAGGTAGAGGCAGTTAACAGGGCTCCTCGGGGCTACTGTTGAAAATATGCCCAAGCCACAGTCATCCCTTCGGTTCTAGGTTGGTATTACGGACTCAGTGTTTGTGTCCCCAGCTCAGAGTCTCGTGTTGAGGCCCTAACCCCCAGCATGATGGAAGTTGGAGGCAGTGCCTTTGGAAAATAATTAGGTCATCAAGACGATCAGTGCTTCTTACAAAAAGGAACCCGAGAGCTAGCTTACTCGTTTTCTGCCTTGTTGTAGACACAATGAAAAGTTAGTTGTCTGCACCTGAAAGAGGGTCCTCACCACCGTGCGGGCTCCCTGATCTCAGACGTCCAGCCTCCAGTACCGTGAGGACTATATGTCTGACTGATAAGCCACCTGGTCTGTGGTATTTTGTTATAACAGCCTGAGCTAAGACAGTTGGTGAAGGCTTAGGAGTGAGGGGTACTCTGGGAAAAGACTGTTTTATTATTATTATTATTATTATTGGATGTTTCTAGTGATTTGTATAAACCTTTTTTTGTAGTTCACAGAGCAGTGGGGTTTTGGCAAATGAACACAGCTCTTTAGAGCTTTGGAATGAAACTAGTGTCTAATGGCAAACTGCATTTCTCACTCGGGAGCCCGAGACAGATGCCCCACAGCAAGCATTCTGTCTATTCATAACATCCTAAACTATTGAAAAGATGCATTGTTTCTGCTGGGATTTCCTAATGGATTTGGTTAAATATTTATTTCTTTGTCTTGTCCGTTATATCCGGAGTATTTCTCATGAGGGAGAAGGCAGGTTTTCCCTCGAGGGCAAAGGAGGAGAAGGCTCTAGATGCGAGTGATTTTCCACTGTCAAAGGGTCTTTATCTTCCCTCCAGCACCTCATGATATGATACACAAAACCCAACCAGACAGTGAGCCAGAAAGTCCCAGTGGAAGTTCGTGAAATCAAAGAAGTCATCTGTGGATTCCCTCTCTTGAAAATATACATTTGTGCAATTTTAAGGGACACCTTGTTTTTCCATTTTTCTAGGTCCAAGCTAGATCTAAAACGAATTAAAAACTCAAGTTGTGTCTATCCTAGTTAATGCCAAAGTCCATCACCAGGGAAAATATGTGCTGATGTTTTTCCATAGGGGATCATCTGTTTTTCTTTCTCCCAGTAGCATAACCGTGGGTTGCAAGCGTCTCCATAATCGGTCCCCGAAGCCAGTGCCCAAAGGTAGAAAATTACAAACTTCATTTAGCTCAGATTGCCTGCTGAAGGAGAGCTTTTGATTAGAGAGATGAGGAAAACTTTATCTACACCCGGATCAGGACACGTACTTCTATTCTCTTCACATATTTCTCAAGGCTTTTTGACTTGGGGAGTATCTGAGGGGATGCCATCTCGTTTGACATCTGTGTAAAAGGCTAAAGAGACCTGCCCCGACTAGCTCTGTCACTTTTGGTAAATCGCTTCGCGTGTGTTAATTTCCTTATCGGCAAAGTCAGAACAATATTACCCGCCCTCGTTATCTCAGAGGAATGCCATAAGGTATAATAAGAAAACCCGAGGGAAGTGGAAAACATGCCTGCTCTTTTTCTGGAAGTAACCAGTTATTTTTGAACTTTTGTAAATAGAAATATTATGACTCCAACTCCTAATTCTTTTGGCCAAAGAATTTTAACATTCTATAGGTTCTAGATGTGATATTTCTCAGTAAGGTCCAGGGACCACATGCATCTGAATTATCTGGGCTACTTGTTAAAAAACAACCTCCTCCCCCTACCCCGAAAATATGTTCTTGCAACAGGCACGTGCATGTGCGCGCGCACACATACACAGAACCACAAAGTCCCTGGGTGCATAGTCCCAGCCTCTGAATTTTAATAAACCTCCAAGCTGTTCCTCCCTGAATGTCTGAGAACCACTCCTCCGAAACACCTGAAATATTCCTCCATCACAGTGTTTGAGTCATGCAGGGTGTTCTAGAAGAAGATGGTATGTTTAAAATATCCACAGATGATTTATGTCTCCTGGGCAGTGATTACATAAGACATGGCAGGTATCACCAGTGACAGCTTTAAGGCACCTCGCTTTCTAAATAGAGAATTATACCGGAAGACATTACATCGTTCGCCATGGAAAAATATTCCTCATCAACTTTGGTGCTTTTCCTTTAACGTCCTTTTCATTGCTAGTAAAAGAGGGGGAAAAAAACTTTCACTTCAAAGCCTACAAACTGCTAACTCTGTCTGCTGTGCCAAGCTCCCAGCTCCAGCCAGTTTCTGGCGTATGACAGGCTTTTTTTTTTTTCAATCCTAAAGACAGGATGGGTTTACATTTGAGTTTTATACCCACACTTGCAGATCCCAGTGGGGGAGTGTTTGCCACTTGGCCGAAGCGGTCCACCACCCATCTTCCCTAAGTGACTGCTTTCTCCCGGACTTCACAGCCTGGCAAGGTCTCAGGCCTGGGTCTTTTCTACACCAAATGTAAAAAGAAAGGGTTTTGTCTCCAAGTGGTATGTGCTTTGGGAGATAAGCGAGGCAGGAGGGTCATGGCCCCATCGGCCACCATCTTTGCTCAGCTGGGGTTCCAGAATGTCTCTGTAGGACAGAGACTGGCCCTAGGCCCAGGAGGGAACTTGTGCCGGGGTTAACTTTCCTGGCGCGGGACAAGGTTGTTTCACCGCAGCATCCATCCTCCACCACCCTTTCTGAAGGGGCCCAGTTTGTAGGCAAATACCAGACCATGTGTAAGAGGCCCAGAACCTTTGTGGAGTCATTTCCACCCCTGACTCGGGGCGAGAGCCTGTTGTAGTCAGTGACTCAGAAACCCTCCCAGCCCCTGCTGTAGTCCGTGATTCAGAAACCCTGCAGGAGACACAGGAGACATTCGCTGGGGGCTTCTGAGATGGGCACATGCTTGCTCCTGGAAGAAATCCATCAGAGCTGGCCTTCTCTTATGTGTGAGGCAGTTGCTACTCTGCTGCGCAGAGCTGTTCAGCCATAAGGAGGGAAGCCGCCTCCAGAATCCTGCTGCTGCCATGAAAGGTGTGATCTAAAGACAAAACACAACCAGGGTCTCGTGTGCGATTGTTGAGCCACCAAATGAAGGCAGCCACAAAGTCCCCTCCACCCCACATCCATGCTAGCTTTCCAAGGAGCGCCCCATTTGTGTGCTGCCTATCCTATGTGAATAGCAGGTGCAGAGGAAAGGCACCCCACCCGCACACAGATGTTAGGATGTTTCTTTTATAGTTATCAGTATATAGTTAATCAGTATATAGAAATGGAGAAATAGGTGCTTTTAAAAAAAAAGTCTTAAGGCTTAACATTGCCTAGTCTACTAGTCTACTGTCTTCGAAGTTCAGTGCTTTTAGATTTATTTAAAGGTTTCGTTAAAAAAAAAAAAAAAGATACCTAGCAATAAGCCTAACTAAAGAGGTAAAAGATCCGTACTCCAGAAACTTAAGAACACTTATGAGAGAAATTAAAGGGGACACGAAGCAATGGAAAAACATTCCATGCTCATGGATGGGAAGAACAAACATCGTTAAAATGTCTATACTACCCAAAGCAATCTACACATTTAATGCAATGCCTAGCAAAATACCACTAGCATTCTTCACAGAACTAGAACAAACAATCCTAAAATTTGTATGGAACCACAAAAGACCCAGAGTAGCCAAAACAGTCTTGAAAAAGAGAAACAAAACTGGAGGCATCACAATTCCAGACCTCAAGCTCTATTACAAAGCTGTAATCGTCAAGACAGTGTGGTACTGGCACAAAAACAAACACATAGATCAATGGAGCAGAACAGGGAACCCAGAAATGGACATACAACTCAATGGGCAACAATCTTCAACAAAGCAGGAAAAAGTATCCAATGGAAAAAGACAGTCTCTTCAACAAATGGTGTCGGGAAAACTGGACAGCCACATGCAGAAAAATAAAATCGGACCACTTTCTTACACCAGACACAGATGTAAACTCAAAATGGATGAAAGACCTGATGTGAGACAGGAAACCATCAAAGTCCTAGAGAAGAACATGGGCAAAAACCTCTTGGACCTTGGCTTAAGTAGCAACTTCTTAACTAGACACATCGCTGGAGTCAAGGGAAACAAAAGCAAAAGTGAACTATCGGGACTTCATCAAGATAAAAAGCTTCAGTGAAAGAAACATTCAACAAAACTAAAAGGCAGCCTATGGAATAGGAGAAGATTTTTGCAAACAACATATCAGATGAAGGATTAATATCCAAAATCTATAAAGAACTTACCAAACTCCATACCCAAAAAACAAATAATCCAGTTAAGAAATGGGCGGAAGACATGAATAGACACTTCTCAAAAGAAGACATTCAGATGGCTAATAGACATATGAGAAGATGCTCAGCATCACTCACCATCAGGGAAATAAAAATCAAAGCCACAACGAGATAGTACCTCACACCTGTCAGAATGGCTGAAATTAACAACACAGGAAACAACAGGTGTTGGCAAGGATGCAAAGAAAGGGGAACCCTCTTGCACTGTTTGTGGGAATGCAAGCTGGTGCAGCCACTGTGGAGAACAGTATGGAGGTTCTCAAAAAGTTAAAAATAGAGCTACCCTATGATCCAGCAATTACACTACTAGGTATTTATCCAAAGGATACAGAAATAGAGTTTTGAAGGGGTACATGCACCCCGATGTTTACAGTAGCAACGTCCACAATAGACAAACTGTGGAGAGAGCCCAAATGCCCATCGACTGATGGTTAAAGAAGAGGTGGTATGTGTAGACACACACATGCAGGAATATTACTCAACCATCAAAAAGAATGAAAACTTGCCATTTGCAGCTGCATGGATGGAGCTAGAGTATATTATAGTAAGTGAAATAAGTCAGAGGAAGACAAGTACTATGTGATCTCACTCATATGCAGAGTTCCAGAAAGAAAACAGATGAACAAATGGGAAGGGGTAAAGGGAGAGAATGCAATAAATCATAAGAGACTCTTAATGATATAAACTGAGGGTTGATGGAGCGAAATGGGTGGGGGGTGGGCTAGATGGGTAATGGGTATTTAGGAGGAGCGCTTGCGATGGGCACTGGGTGTGGTATGTAAATGATGAATCACTGAATTCTTCTCCAGAAACAGTATTGCACTGAATGTTAACTAGGTAAAATTTAAATTAAAAATAAACAAATAAATAAATAAATAAATGGCAAAGAATCACTTTAATGTCACAATTATTAGTGTTTTTGGTAATAACAGCCCAGAAATACTTTCCATGAATACTGTAAGCTTATTGGAGTTCTCTTTAATACAGCAATATTGAATAGAGTAGGTCCTAGTTTCCTCAAATAATGCACTTCCCAAGTCCATGGCCTTATTTATGTGAAAAGTGGTTTAGCTGATAAGGTAGAAAGCCCTATCAATAGAGACTTGCCTCTTGGCTTGAAATAACTTTCTGGCATCTTCTTTGTACAGTTTTCTTATTTGTTAAATTTGGTCAAGTTATTTGCTAAAGTCCGATTTTCATTCTGGCCTTCAAAACTTGTACATTTTGTGTAATAATAAGATTGACTTGCTCTGTTTCTGGATGACATTATTATCTGACTAAATAACAATATGAGCAAAATTAAGAAGGACCCCCTGGTTTCTCCTGTACCTGTAACTCTTGTCACCCACATCCAGCGGTCCCCCCATTTGTGTGTATTTGCCGTCCTTAAAGGCACCCTGCACTACTCCCTGTTGGGGGCAGTCAGTGGAACTGAAAAGCTTTAAAACTATCACCAAAAATTCTTTATTGATAATGAAAAAAAAAACCTTCACTTGATCAGGGATATCAAGATGAGTTCTCCCAGGCTATAAATATTTGGGCTCTAAATCAGAAAATCCAGGCATCAGATAACGGCTTCCTCAGAACATGGCCTTTGTAGTTGTTACATGACATTACAAGTTGTTTTTGTTTCCCTTTCCCTGATTTCCGAACAGGGGGGAAAGTATATTTTTAAAAATGTGTGAGCTCCTTAAAGCAATTTCAGGTTCTTTGTATGGGCAGGAATGGGGCCAGCCTCTTTCTCTTGGTTGCTTCTGTGCCAGAATCCATTGTTTGTAATCTCTGACTGTGTAATTCTGAGCCTCCATTTCATCAGGTCTGTGAAGAAGATAGTATCTATCTCTGGGGTTAAGAGAGAGGTTGAAGAAGGCATGTAAATAACAGTAGGTTCTGTTTATTGAGATCTTACTATGTCTCAGATGTACTTTCATATAAATATGCTGTACATTTGCAATTACACAGTGAATCAGGCATTAGCTTAGCTGGTAATCTGACAGCCCCGGGAGGGTACAGAGGCTCGGGAAGAAAGCAGCGGCACGTTGGGCGGGCTCCAGAGTAGAGTTGCTGGGAGTTGCCAAGGCGGCTAGGCTCCAGGGTGTGGATGCCCACACTTGGTCACTATGAAGAGCCCCCCAGGGTGATGCTTGGTACAAACCAGGTGTCGAATAAGTGTCAGTTGAGTCTCTTTAAAATTTTGCTATTATTGAGTTGCACATTAAGACACTTACCCTGGGGTGCCTGGGTGGCTCACTCGGTTAAGCAGCTGCCTTCAGCTCGGGTCGTGATCCCGGGGTCCTGGGATCGAGCCCCGCATCAGGCTCTCTGCTCAGCGGGGAGCCTGCTTCTCCCTCTCCCTCTGCCTGCTGCTCTGTCTACTTCTGTTCTCTCTCTGTCAAATAAATAAATAAAATCTTAAAAAAAAAAAAAGACACTTACCCTGCAGTGTAGTCGAATTTTTTAAAACGGGATGCCTGGGTGGCTCCGTTGGTTAAGCGTCTGCCTTCAACTCAGGTCATGATCCCAGGGTCCTGGAATCAAGTCCCGCATTGGGCTCCCTGCTCGGTGGGGAGCCTGCTTCTCCATCTGCCTGCTTGTGCTCTCTCTCCCTCTCTGCCAAATGAATAAAATATTTTAAAAACAGAATTTTAAGACATAATTGTAGAGTCAGAAGCATACACATACTTTGTGTTCGAGCTGCAATCTTCTGGCCTTGAACCCCAGGAAAGTAGGTTTCAGACAATCTCTTTTTCTTTTTTTTTTTTTTAATACATCGTGGAAAGCCTTAATTTTCTAGTTCCTGCCCTCCCTCCCCCCAGACACACACCCACCCACCGCCACCACCACCGTTCTCTTTCTTTTGGCAGTTTATTTTATTTTGGCCTCTTGTTTCAAGGATGCTGTGTGCTAATTAGAGGCCAGGCGGCTTTGATTGTGAGTTATTTTTCTCTTCAGTGAAAGGTTTTGTTGTGGTGTTGGCATTTGCCATTCACTCGGATGTTAATTTTTTTTAAATATCTGTCAGCAAATTAAAGTACACATTACATGCTGATTTTGTTTGTTTGTAATATTTATACTCGGCGGTCACAGAGTATGTTTGATGTGGTTTTGAACTTTTCCTTTCTCCAAACATGTGGAAATGTGTATGCGCGGCACTGGGGTTGAGAGTTTCTATGCAGGGGTTTCCTTCCCAGACATCTGCAGAAGAAAATGGCTTTGTCTGGTGACCACAGTGTGGGACCGTAGTCCTCCCGCCCAGAGACATCTTTCTTTAGGTTTGTTCGATTTAAGAGGTGGAGAGCTGCCTGAGAAAGGCCAGTCGATAAAGGATTTGTGCAAGGAAAGATAACCCTGGCAAGAAAGGGTAGGTTAAACCAAATAGAATCACAGCCTGCTGTTAAGCCCAGGCCAGGGCTTTCCTATTTTGTATAAAAACAGTGATGCAAAGCTTGCTGTTGCCAGAATCCAAGAAGATGGAAATAATGAAAGGATTTAAAGTAGGTTAGCCTTTTCTTCAGTGACTCTTGTGGCCACTGGCATCATAAAATATCAGAATCTACCTAGGAGATCCTATGCTTTCTGAACCACAATTAACCAGCTGTCATAAGCATTCGGCATTCCTTCAGCTCAAGACAGGAGAGGAGGGATGTAGGTTCCCTGTGTCTGTGCATGTAGTGCACATTGACTCATGAGTGTTGTTTTAGTTTTTTAATTAACTGCAACCTGATTGTAACAACGGCTAGAAACTGGATGATGGACATGTTTGCATGTGTAGACTTCTGGGCACGCCATGAGGGCAAGACCCCCCCACTCGGCTTAGCAGCCGCAGGCACCCCTTTAACGTCCTGGGTGCAAGAACATCTTGTCACCACCAACCACCGGCTCCACATCCATTTCCTGTTTTCCCGGTCACAGCCCCTAAAGCCCTTCCCTCTTCTAGAACATGCATTGAGACAGTGCCAGTTCTGCCTCTGCTCCGCCTCTGGGTCTGGATGTGCACCCCGCCCCCAGGGCTAGTCAACCAGGATGTTCCTATTGCAGTCCATGGTGACTGATTCAGAAACGGGCGTGGTGACCCACACCAGGCCACTTAGGGACAGTTCAAGGATTTTTTTTTTGTTTTAAGACTTTATGTACTTGTCAGAGAGCACAAGCAGGGGAGCAGCAGGCAGAGGGAGAAGCAGGCTCCCTGCTGAGATAGGAGCCTGACGTGGGACTCGATCCCAGGAGGCTGGGATCACAACCTGAGGTGAAGGCAGACTCTTAACCGACTATATATATAGAGAGAGAGAGAAGCTAATAAGGGAAAGGGAAAGCACTCTTGTTGCTGGGCTTATTATATAGAGATTCTGTCAGCCTAAATTTGCTAGTAACTGCCAGAGAGAGAGAGCCCAGCTGGGGCTCTGAACAGAGCACAGAGGAAAAGCTAGACAGAAACAGAGAGGACAGCATTGAGTGCACTGCTAGATCCAGCTCTCTAAATGACTTTCCCTAAATGTTCAGATGCACATAAACAGATATGTTCCCGTTTTTGCTTAAGACCATTCAAGTTGGGTTTCTCTTCTGAAAATGAAGGAATTGCTAAGTTACAGACAAAGGAGGTAAAACTGATGGGGTCAAGTGAAGCTAGAACTCTGCTAGCCTTCTGGAAAGTCAGCAGTCCTTGTTACGTTGTAGAAAAGCAGCTGGTGAACTCCTCCTACTGTGTCTCCCAGTCCAGTGCCACGGGACATTGCCTACTTTCTGTAGCCTCCCTCCTCTCCTCCCCAACCCAAGAACAAGAAGACAGGCTTGGGTAGAACTAATTGTTTAAAACAGGGATGCTAAGAAATGGAAGCTTTTCTGAGAGAGGCCTCTTTCGCTTGGCAGCCAACAATTCAAAATGTCAGCTTCAAGTGGTCCTGAGCAGTGCCGTCCAATAGAAACATGATGGGAAACACATGGATAAAGTTCAATTTTCTAGCGGCTCCATTAAAAAAAGTTTTAAAAAATTAAGTTAGTTTCATTAATCTATTTAGCCCAATTTGTGATCAACATTAAAAGAAGTCATTAGTGAGATAATTTATGGGGTTTTTTTTTTGTACTAAGTCTTTGGAATCCAATGTGTGTGTTAGATTTGCCGTACATCTCAAGTCAGACCAGACCTATGGCAAGGGCTCAGTAACCACTCTGGCCAGCGGCCACCCGACTGGCTAGCACAGCTGTTGACCAACAGGGATTTGGAAAGCCAGACTCATTCTCCAAAGCTAAGTTTAGTGCAGGCAAGATTAAGAGGTAAGGAAACCCAGCCTCAGATCGAATTGGGACCCAGGAGAAACTTGGTCCTCAAGGTCCCTTCCCTGCATCCAGGGTGGGGCCTCCCTGACTTTCATTTCAGTTGCTTGCCCTTCAAAGGGTTTTGGCTCTTACCCAAGGCTTTCCCTAAAAAATAAAATCTTGGACAACTGAGCTGTTAATCTATGCTTATTAATTGCTTTAAGCAGAGTTTATAAACCATGATTTACAAAGTGTGGGTCTGAATTTAAGTAGTTTTTCCAAAGTGTTGGCTAATACCCCAGACATTTCCTCCTGAATGTGGGAGGGAAGAGGTCAGGATCCAGGACTTTGGTCACATTTATGTCACGCCGCAACCAGCTGAGCAATAATAGCCTGTGGCACCACAAATAAATTAGATCTGGTCCCAACAAACGGTTAATGTGTTCAATGAGTGGCAATTTCTAAGTAGGATTATTATGTCATTTCCAAGATCATGTGAACGCTTTGTCCTTTTTTTTTTCCTTCTCGAGGTCTAGGCCCCTTCTTCCATCATGTTGCTTAATACAAGCCCTCTGTCATTTTTATCTCTTACATATATCTTCCCCCAGTTCTGATCCTGTCGGGTTAGTCGGTACTGTAGCATTTTTTGCCTGGACGGTTACAGTAGCCTCCTGACTAGCTATTTCGTATCTAGTCTGTCTGGATCCATTACTCTACTGTAGTCCAAACAGTCTTTCAGAACACAAATCCGATGTAGTTGTCCCCCTGGCTTCCTGTTGCCCTCAGGAGAAAGTTCCAGGTTACTTTCCTGGTCCCCGAGGCGCTGTGAAGCCCTGACCTCTTCTCCTGTAGTACTGTTCCTCACTCTTCATCCTGCCCTCACTGGTATTCTCTTTGCTTCCCGGCCTGCCCATTTACACTCACAGTGCATTTGCACCTGCTCCCTTCACCTCCTGAATGGCCTGGACTCCCACCTTCCACCTAGCTGATGTTTACCCCGTTTTCAGACCTCACATGAGTCATTCCTTCCTGGGGGTGCCTTTCCTTGCATTCCTGACCAGGCTGAATCCTTCTAGTACATGTGCCCTTAATATGACTTACCTTTCCTTTGTTACGTTTACCACAGTTAAAAACTTACATATGAATACAAGGTAACACCTTACTCCCATTAAGATGACCACTATTTAAAAAACAAAAACGACAGGTGTTATGATAATGTAGAAAACTGAAATCCTTGTTGGTGGGCATGTGAAATGGTAGCTTGCTGTGGAAAGTGGTATGGAGGGTCCTCAAAAAATTCAACACAGAGAGGCACCCGGCCAGCTTTGTCAGTAGAGCATGCAGCTCTTAATCTCAGGGTTATGAGTTCGAGCCCCACATAGGGTGTAGAGATTGCTTATATAAATAAACTTAAAAAAAAATTAAACAGAATTACCACATGCCCCAGCAATTCCACTTCTGGGCATATGCCCACAAGAATGTAAAGCAGGCTCTTGGAGAGATATTTGCACACCCTTGTTCATAACAGCTGTGTTCACAACAGCCAGAAAAGAGGAACAACCCACATATCTGCTGACAGGTGAACGGATAACCAAAAGGTGATAGGTACATCTAAGGAATACTATGCAGCCTTTAAAAAGAAAGAAGTCCTCTCCTGTGCTGTAATACAGATGAGCCTTGGCATCATGCTAAGTGAACTAAGCCAGACACAAAAGGGCTAGTACAGTATGGTGCCACTTACATGAGATACCTAGAGAAGTCAAGTTTTTAGAGACCCAGGTAGGATGGTAGTTCCCAGGGCTGCACGATGAGGGGAAATGAGGACAGAGTGTTTAATGGGTATAACAGTGTCAGTTTTGCAGGATGACAAAGTTTGAGATGTATTGCCCAACAATGTGAACATCGTTAATGCGGCTCAACTATACCAAAAAATGATAAAGATGACGCATTTTGTTATGTGTTCTTTTATCACACTTTTTAAAAACATATTTTAAATGCATTTCTGTGATTTCATAATTTATATCAGTTTCTTCCTCTAAACTGGGAGCTGTAAGAGGAAAGTGAATGCTCTTCAATGTATCCTCGTTCCTAGCACTCAGTAAATACTTGAATGGATTCATTAATAAAGTTAAGCGAAGTGCCTCTCATGTAGACTTGGGGAATCGAGTTGGCTTTGTGTAACAGGTTCTTAATATCTGTTGGCTGAAATGATAACAAAAGCAGGTGCCACAGACTCACACATTGGGAAATCACCTAGAAAGGATCTGCACATAATAAGTGATGGGTAGATTAATGAATTTAGCATCTTTTCTTAAGTGTGCTAAAAACCAGTAGCACAAACCATACATTTTTACCCCCTAAAGAATGATTTCCATTTGAAAGATTTTTAGGACTTTTCCAGTTAAAATTGTAGTCCAGCTCTTTTAGCTACATGGGTGATGTCTGGTTTATAGTATTTGTTGATATTAGTATTTGTAAAGGATTGATAGTAAGGTCAGATTGCTTCAAGGCAAGTGCTTGTTTTGGAACTGCTAGTAAAGGAAAGGCAAAAATGGAATAAAGATAGATTCCTGAGTACATAATTTAAGGAAGTGCTACGCTAATCATTATCCAGCGGTCTTATTATGGGAGATAAAACTGATGGAGACTGTGCCTCTGGCAGAAATGTAAGTCGTCTAACCCACTGTATCATTGGATGGCATTTTCATTATTGAAGAGACTGATACGTTTGGAGTAATAAATATAAACACATACTTGAAGAGAAGGTTTTGGTCAAAAAAAAAAAGTCAAGGTTAGGGAGAGTTTAGATGGCAGCTGGCCTCTGAAAATCTGGTATGATTTCATGGAAGAAATAGACCTTCTCTGGGGGACTGGTCCTCAGCCAGATGGTGGAACATTCCAGGCTCCAGGATTGTCTTAGAAGAGAGATTTAAAGCACGAGTGGATCTGGCACCAAGAGCCGAGTTGGGGCATAGAGTTTTAGCATCAAGTAAAGTGATATTACCCAAAAAGAAAAAGTTTACGATTTGAAACTTCTCTGCCTCCAACACAGCATCATAATTAAAGGAAAGAAAAACAGTCAGTAAAATGATTCTGCACCCAGTAAACCATAAGAAGCAGAGGGGAGGAAAAGAATGAGAGAGGGAAACGTGATTGATAACAGGGAGCACCGGAAGTCTTAATGTGACAGAGAAGGCCAGGTGGGGCGAGGGAACCTGGAGGTAGAGGGTTTTCACATTTCACTGTAGGAAACTGCAAGGTTGTTCAGAAAGGTTCCTAGATGTGGCATCGAGAAAGAGAAAAATTGACCATGAATAAAGGTTCTGTAAGACAGTAAGTCAGAATCTTACCTTTTTATGATTAATGTGGGAAAAGTAATTCTTAGAAACGAAAGGAAATAAAGGACATATGAGTAGTATTTTGTGTTAACCTATGTGCTAAATCATTTAAAATGAACCAAAAAAATAATAATAAAAAGCCTTTGGGTGTAAACAGACACACACACAACACACACACACACACACACACAGAAATACACACACACAGAATTCTTCCAAGACTCAAAGGGAATTGCATTAGGGCAATATAGTGGTTTTCTGTAATATAAACTGGTTGATTCTAAATGAGATTTTTAAAATCTGAGATGGCCATGATTTTAGAAAACAGCTTATTATGTCAGAATAGTTCGTTTTGAACAGGAAATATAAAATCAAGAAGCAATTCTAGATAACTGGTGAAATTGTCTATTTGGGGATTTGATCATTTTCTTAAAAGAAAACATCCTTTTCTTCCCCAGTGTTTTCGACGGTTCAAACATAGTGGAACAGCCTAATGAAGGTAGTATTCTCATATGCGGCACGAACATGAGTTCCCTCCAAGCCTTTTGAAGTTCTTCTGACACAGGTCTTAGTGATCGATCTCTACCTACGAATGATAGATGCCATTTTAGGGACACTTTCTCCCCAAAACAACCTTTTTTCCTTTAAAGAAGTGGAATTACTCCTTTATTCCTCGCTGTTCATGTCCCTGCCAGTATGCAGTGGTCATCATTCTAGAAAGCTGCCGTTTGGGTTTGGATGGTCTCCAGAGCCCATCTTCATCCTCTGAACTGGGTGGGGGTGAAATGAGCTTCCAAAACTCAGAACTCCAAACGTTGAACATCTGACTAATGAAGTGATGTGTTTGAAGCTGTGTTATTTTGGAATTCTCCGTATCATTTTGCTTTCAGTCTCATAGAGAGTCGCTTATCTTCATTAGTTTTATATAAATATTTCCTTCTTTAAAGCTCATTCTTGACTGTTTTTCCTTCTGATGTTCTGTCATTTCCACTCACTGCGCTTCCCTGTCTCTTAATTCAAGTTCCCTTCCAGTACGAGTTTCTTCCAGGGTATCTTTTCTCCTGTTCCTTGGCGCAAGGGTTCTTCTAAGCTTTTGTCCACTGCTATAATGGCTAAGTTTACATTGTCATTTATCGATCACGATAGATCGTGATCTATCGTGATCTATCTTCTCTTCACGAGAAGAAAGCCCTTCTCAGGCTGTTTACTCAAATCACTGTCTCTGTTGAATCCTGAAGCCTCTTTACAAGCCCCTCAAACCTTCAGATGTGGCTTCAAAAGTAGTTTTATTCATTAAGAACTCATGAGGACACTATTCATTACGTGCAATTGCTATCAAAGGGAAAAACGCGCCTTTTCTGATGGCTTGCTAACAGAGCCCGTTCTGTACCCAGAAATTCTGACAGCCCTCGAGACCTGAAATACGTGTCAATCTTAGAAGATCACCTAAAAAAATAATTTGGGAAATAGATTATAAGGGAAAGGTTGATAGTCGAACCACTCACTTCCATTCAGTGTTGGAGAAAACGGTTTTCAGTTCTTCGCTTGGAACAGAAAACTTCTTGAGGAACAGCACCCTCATTGGCATGTAGAAGGCAATGCAGTAAGTGTTAAGGGGACAGATGACTGAGGCAGGAGGGGAGGGCTAGAATATAAGCCAGATGAGCTGCCCCCTCCCCTGTCATCACCAGTCAGGCTCCCTCAGATGTGCTGGGTTACTTGTTACTTGTTGTACGATTTGTATCAAAACTAACCAATAATATTATAGGCTTGTACTAAACATAGGGTGAGTCTAAATAATTTTGCCTTGTTCTGTGTCATCCTCACGCTTGGCCTCTGAAATCCTCATTGACTTCCTCTGGCTGTCACGCGTTCCCTCGTGCTCCCCCTCTCTGGGGCTGTCACCACGGTCACACAGGCTGCAGCCTTCACGCTTCCTTCCCTTCAGCCCCCCTCATCACCGGAGCTCCACCCAACACATCCGGGGATGCACCCAGCACCCCTGATTTTCACTCATGCCGGTCGGCTAGTGTAACAGGGTGTATAGTCATGTCCCGCCGGTCTCATGGGAGACGCTTAATGTAATTTGCTCCAACAGAGCACAAAGAGTCTGTACCGTACTTGGTCTATAGGACATGTTGAAATGGCAGGAGAAGAGAGGGCATTTGGCGTTGAAGACAAGATTTTAAGTAAACTCAAAGAACCAGGACTCTGGATATTGTCTTTTGCTGTGGCTTATTTCCATGGGGGAAAAAAATATCTTAACCTAGACTCTTATTCCCTGCTGGCGTCTCTTTCTTAGAAATTCTTCACTGAGCGCCCAGGAAAATATCTCCGGTGGTGGCACTACACGAAGTCTTCTGATGGAGAGTAGGCTGTTCTATCGGCCGTTAGCCTTGACCTTGCCTGTTTGGGGCTATAACCCAAACATGCTTAACTTTTCTTTTTATTAATTATACCAGTCAGGGTCCATGGTTGCAGTGAACAAGGAAAAGAAAACTGGCTTTGACTTGATAAACAGAAAAGGAAAATGTGGAAGGAAATGATGCAGCCCACAGGATGTATGGAAGGGCTTGAGAACCAGGCTCAGAAAGCTGGTAGAGCCCACGGAGGCTACCCTGGGACCGCAGGGTCAGGACACACCCTGGCACGGCAACCATTAGCTGTGGGCCTCTGCTAGTGATGGGCTTTGGACTCCACTTCTGCAAATAACTGCTGGCGTCCCCAAAGTGCAGGCAGGAGCATGTGATGGACCTGCCCCAGTCTCCTACCTTGCGCCAGCTGTTCCCTTTCTGTGGATGATTTCTCTAACAGATTTATTATCAAATGACCCACATGACATGATCCTGACATTGAATGATCCTGGCACTGCCCACATTCTTCTGCAGATAACAGGAGGGAGAAACATCATTTCCATTAGGCTTCCAAATGAGGAAGAATCCTAGACCTTTTCCGGAACAGCTTCTCTCAGTGAGGAAACAAATTTGTCTAACTTAGCAGATGATTAGAATATGTTCAAGAAGTAGTCACACTTGGGGCCCCTGGGCGGCTCAGTGGGTTGGACCTCTGCCTTCGGCTCAGGTCATGATCTCGGGGTTCTGGGATCGAGCCCCGCATCAGGCTCTCTGCTCGGCGGGGAGCCTGCTTCCCCCTCTCTCTCTGCCTGCCTCTCTGCCTACTTGTGATCTCTCTCTCTGTCAAATAAATAAATAAAATCTTTAAAAAAAAAAAAGAAGAAGTAGTCACACTCTATCATACTCAGTAATGAGCAGAGACAAAGCAAAAGTCTTCCCTGTAAGAAAACTTCAAGGAGACTAGAGTTTGGGGAAAGGCAGATCTGAGCTTGGTATGCTTGAAAATGTAGATGGTGGGAGTGCCCAGGAGGCTCAGTCGGTAAAGCGTCTGCCTTCGGCTCTGGTCATGATCCCGGGGTCCTGGGATCGAGCCCCGCATCAGGCTCCCTGCTCACTGGGGAGTCTGCTTTTCCCTCTCCTTCCGTGCCCTTGCGCATGCTCTCTCTCAAGTAAGTAAAAAAATCTTTTAAAACAATGTAGATGGTAAAGAGGAAGTGGCATCCGGGACAGAAGGTGCCGGGGTGAGGGGCTGTCCATGGCGTCCAGAGGGGCTGTGATGGATAATCAGATCTCAGACAATCCTAAAATCAAAAATTAACTATAGATAGATAATTACCTGTAACTTGCCATCGCCCATGGCAATTCAGAGAACAGTTTTCCTTTTCCTTGTGCGTCAAGAGAATCCAGTAGCTGATCCATAGAGACTTGGCACACTGGCTTCGTGTGAAATAGCTAAACATTCCATCACATTAAAAAGTGTAATTTCTTTGTTTTCTCAGGTTACTGTCAAGTCAGGAGCAACCAAAAAAAAAGAGAGAGAGGGAGAGGGAGAGAGAAGAGAAAAAAATGTGATTAACATTATTTTGTCGTGCTAATTAAAACCCTGTGGCAGTTTTGGCTTGAGTGACATAGTTACTGAAACCAAGGGAAGTTGCTACCCATTGAGGATCCCAACAGTGAGCCTGTAAGTGGTAATGAAGAGTTTCAGATGAGCCTTGTTTTTGCAGAATTTAGACATTGTGAAGATCTTTCTGGAATACGTTCAGATTCATACCTGTACATCTGCTGGGAGAAATTTTACAGTAAAGAAATGGTGTTGATAAGCTACCATTTTTCCTCTCGCAGGAGCTACTATTTGTGGAGACACAACCTCATCTATCCCTGCGTGCCCCCAGAAGCTATTCCGCATAAGTTAATCTTTTCAACAGGAGCAGCCAACTTTTCTAGCAAAGGAATTTGTAGTCTTTGTGGTTTGGGTAAAAAGGTGGTTCATTTTACTGGTTTCTTGGTGAAAAATGTTTCATGATAAATTCAATCTTTCCTCAAAAAAAAAAAATTCTCCAAATCTACTTTTCTATGCAAAATTCGACATGAAAGCCTTTCTCTGTTGAAGGAGCCAAATACGGAGTTGTGTGGGCCTGGGCAAACAGTTCTGGTCCAAGGTTAAGGATATTTCTTGCTGGAGGTATTACATGTATGCATATCCAAGAAGAACAAAATCCAGCCCATCAACAGTGGTTTTCAAATATATTCATTTACTTTCTTTTGTTTGAGGGAGAGTGTTTTCCTCCTTCCCTTTTTTAATCCTTTTCCACACTTGGTAGAATTTGGGAGGATTTTTGCCAGGGATAACTAGCGAAGGTATACAATGTGTGAGTACACAGGAGATCGGCTTGTTTCATTGCACAGACTTCAGAGAGAGTTCCTTGCACTTGGACTTTGGCATAGCGTGCAGGAAATTCCGCATTGGTCTGCCCAATGCAATAAACAGACCTCCTGCCTCTAACCACATCCACACCGAAGTTTCTTAGGTGGGGTTACTTCTGCTTTTTTGTGTAAAAGTTAAGGGTCCCAGGATTCCAATTCTACACTTTCTTTAGCTCCTAGGTTTGGAATTTGTGTAGGGCTGCGTTTAGGAGTTAATGGCACTTGTGGTTTGACTTACTCTGTTTTCTTTGCACACACACTCGGGAAGGGGAGACAAGGTAAACAGACTCCCTGCGGGGATGCTTTTAGTAAACCTTCCATGACATCAGCCTGATCGGAGAGATGAGAAGTTAGGGTTTGCCTTCCGCTTACTCATTAAGGACCTGGCTTGTTCTATTCGGCACAGGTGAGTCCTTGGGTAAGGCGCCTCCTCCCATTTTGGCCCCCCAACAGGCAGCACTCATTATCCCCAGAGAGAGGGCTTGTTCAAATGCTGAGTCTCAGGCCCCAACGTGGAGCTGCTGGATTTTTAACCGGAGCCCCCACGTGGCTCAGAGGACATTGAAGGTGGAGTCTGTAGGTGGAGTCTGTCCGCACTTCTGTCCATGCTAGCAGAGTGCCTGAGTCCTTTCCAGGAAGATCTGCATAGGAGGGTGTGAGGGAGAAAGCAGGCCGGCCAGTGGGGCAAAGAGGAAACAGCCGGGGGAGGACATCGCCTGAGTTAAATTATGCTCATTAATTCAATTTGAGGCAGGAATGTGTGTAAATAAACGCTGGCAGCTGCAGCGGCTCTGTTTCCTGCGGGGCTCGGGCAGGAATGCAGGGGCCAGTGGTCGCGAAAACCCGACTGGGGATCGGTCAGATAGCCCTGCAGCCGCGAGATAATGACGGACAGGGCGGCGTTATCGTTATCGTATTAGGGAGGTCTTAAATGCGGAGTTGAGGGCCAAACCGAGTGGAACAGGAGAGGCTGGACGAGGCAGCGATAAAATCTTAATTATTTGAAAAGATTAAGCATGCCTGACGGTTCCCTCCCCCTTTCTTTAAATCCGTCGGGATCAGATTTCCAAAGGGGTTAAATGAGAGGACAGTGCCACAGTCCTACACAGCCTGGCCGCGTTTCCAAATAAATAACCTGTTCACGTCTGCCTTTTCCCTCCTAAACGGAGTCCCTGAGAAACAGGGAAGGGAACTCGAGTTCTCTAGGGGAAGAGCAGTCCTCTGTACCCCAAACCTGTAAAGGGTTCATAGGTTTGGTTTCTGGCACTTCGGGTTCGTTAACTGTTTTGGGTGGGGAGGCTGAAGGATCATCTCTGGTTAATATTTACTAAACCCCCGTGTGGTGTGCTGGCGGAGATTCTTGCCTAACCATTAAAGGGTGGTTTGCATACTGTCATTTTTAGGAGCTCATTGAATGTTATTTATGCCGAAGAAGCATCTGTTTTACAGCTTAAAAATCAGCTGTCCCCCTGTTCACTGAAGGAATGGCTCTACTGAGAAGAGTCATGTTCTTTCATTTTATCTAGAAACGTTTTCCTTAATGCCTCTGTGCTTAGCCTGATGCTGATGGTCAGAATCAGCCAGGGCGCTTTCTCGAATGTTTTATATATTTACTCCTCACCACAATTCCTATTTTGTAGATGGGACCCAAGTCCTGGCGAAGTTCAGAAACCTTCCCATGGTCACGGGTCCAGGCGGAGACCCGGGATTTGAACTCAGACTGCCTTGGGGGCTCCTCGCAGCAGCCATTCACCCCTCAGGCCACAGCGGTACCCTCTCTTTGAATCAACCCAGCATGCCGTCCCCTGAGTGCTTCGTGTCTCCTCTGTGCTCTTAGAGCCCTCTGCATAGTTTTGTTAGGAAAACACATTTTTTATTATTATTACGAACTAACGTGTATACAAGTCACTCACCTGCTGGATTGTTGGGAATTTTAGAGAAGGGACTGGCACAGACGAGGCCCTCAGTGAACAGAGATGGATTCCTCCCGAATGCTGACAGACCAATGTCTTCAATCCTGCGCCTTGCTCTGGTCCCGTAAGGGGACTTACAGGTCATTGGGCTTTACCAACACTGAATGACATTCTGGGGAAGAGTAGAGACCCCTTATCTCTTGACTTTATCCCTTCTTTAAAAAGTTGTAAGAGGGGCACCCGGGTGGCTCAGTGGGTTAAAGCCTCTGCCTTCGGCTCAGGTCGTGATCTCAGGGTCCTGGGATCGAGCCCCGCATCGGGCTCTCTGCTCAGCGGGGAGCCTGCTTCCCCTTCTCTCTGCCTGCCTCTCCGCCTACTTGTGATCTCTCCCCTCTCTGTCAAATAACTAAATAAAATCTTAAAAAAAAAAAAAAAAAAGCTGTAAGAAAAATCCTCCCCTATAGGCCACTATGGCTAAAACCGGAGACCAGCTCGTGGTCTGCCATACCCACATGGAAGTCCCATTAACATGGACGCAGCCTGAATGTGTAAGTCAAGGGGACACACCGAAAAGTCTCGCAAGTCCTTGAGGCCTTGATTGACAGTCTTGGCAGACATACTGCTTTTAGCTGAGGATGGATTTAAACTCTGGCTGAGAGTGACGGGAAGCACAGGAGTGTTCATTTCTGGTTATTTCCTCACTTCAGTACACACGGGCCTTTCCCTTGGGAGGGGGGAGGGAGTGGAGCAAAAAAGATGAGAAATCAAGTTCTTCAGGCCTGTCCCTCTAGCCCACCCTCAGCATTCTAATTTGCACAACATCATGGGAGACTGATTAAGACAAGGACAGTGGGCGCCTTGCCCCTGCCCTCAGAGAGTCGCCACCTCTGGGAGGGCGGGAGGCCTTCAACAGACGGCACAAGTTGAGGTCAGTTTGGCTGTCATAGCAGTGTCGCAAAGGGGTCCCACAAATCACAGCTGTCCTTGGGGGTTGAGGATGGCAACTGAACAGCGTTGGAGAAAAAAATACCATCTCAGGATTTCACTCGCTGTCACTCATCACCCACACGCCCAGCTCCGCAATATTTGGGGACTGATTTATTTGTGAAGAAGTGCCATTCCCCTGTTCCTGCTCCCACTCTCATTGCCTGTCTCTTCCAGCATCTTCTGCTCATTAGCAGGCTCTCAGAGAGCAGGCTCTGGAAAGAAGCAAGAAGATGATTCTAAAATCAGTGTCTGCTGTGGCTTGTGCCTCAAGTCGGCTTCCTTGGGAAGGTAGCGGGACCTTGTGCCCGGCTCACCTCAGCCGGGGTGGTGGTGAGCCCCCTCTCTCTGTTGGTGTTTCCTCAGGTGATATGGCTACTTTCACTTCCAAGTTCTTGCTCCTCACCTGGGCCTGAGGAAGTCCTGAGCATGCTTTGAGGAGCCCGATGTGTAGGGACGGGGCCCAAGTCAGAGCAGCCAGGTGAACAGAACTCGATGCCCTAATGCCCCTGCTTCTCTCTTCCCTGTTGACCTCCGCCTTTGAGCCTTCTCAAATCCCCGGGCCCCTTCTTCATCCCCTCTTATGTCTGTTCATACTCCTCTCTCCGCCCTACTGACTATTTACTCCTTGAGACCAAGAGAACTTTCTGAAGAGAGGAAAGGGACTTGGCACTGTGGCCTTTGCCTTTCTGTCTCTTGTGGGCCCTGGACTTTGCAACAAGGACATCAGAGCAGGCCATGTTCTCCCGCTCTTGCTTCTGCTTCCTGCTTCGCCCAGGGCTCCCTTCCTCGCCCCAACCTAAGGTCCTGCCTCCTTTCATTTGCATCTCTTCTGTGTTTCTTTCCCGGACCCTTCCCTTCTCTCCTTCCATCTTCCCATCCTTCCACCCCTCCACCCTGTGTGAGAGTCATGCTCCTTCAGGATGGGAACGTATAGGCTAATACCGGGTCTGAGGTAATTGAAGAACATCGCTTGCCCTTTCCGGCTCATGAACACAGCAGACAGTGACTGGTGGTGGTAGAGTTACCCACAGCCTGAGCAGATCGGTCCTCCCCCAGAACAGTCCTGGTGGCCCACCGTTTCTCATGATGCCATTTTCTTCCCGTCCATTCTATAGTCTGGTTTCTCTTACAGTAAAGCAGTCACAACCTGATAGGAGGGGAATTCAATCAGAGCAGGGTATTTGTCGAGTCGAGGCATTTTTTTTTCTCTTTTAAAACTGGCCTTTTACTGGGGCGCCTGGGTGGTTCGGTGGGTTAAAGCCTCTGCCTTCGGCTCAGGTCATGATCTCAGGGTCCTGGGATCGAGCCCCGTATCGGGCTCTCTGCTCAGGGGCCTGCTTCCCCCTCTCTCTGCCTGCCTCTCTGCCTACTTGTGATCTCTCCCCTCTCTGTCAAATAACTAAATAAAATCTTTTTTTTAAAAAAATTGGCCTTTTACTGAGTCACAGGGATTGTTTCCATGCATTACTCCTTAGCGCTATGTTTATTTACCTCCATCCACACAATACTCTCTTGCCCTGTAGTAATCCAATATTAACTTGTAATAACCAGGATGCCTGTCAAAGGAAGGGATGTTTCAAAGAAAAGCAAAGGGAATTGCAGGTTCAAAATTCCTGAGAGAAACTAAGTTAAAACCCTGCTAAAGATGACGTGGGAAAAGAAGTGGATTAAGGGGTCTGTTTTCCAAGGTAGCACATCGCCAGCTCCCTCTGCTCAGTGCCATTGTTTGAAAGCTACACTTGATCCGAAGGAAGTTTTTCCATCTGAGAATATCACAGTGGCTACTTCTGAAATTAGTTGGCAATGTTAGATCATCTCTTCGGTAAAGGGTATGTTTTTATGTACCTGTAACTAATCAATAATAACATTGAGATTTCCAAATTACCTAATGTGGGACCCACTCTTCCATGACAGAAGCTGGAATGTGGGGGATGGTGATGGTAGAATAAAACCTTTCTCACTGGGATTAGGTCATAAATCTAAATCAGCTGTTTTTCTGGAAGATTCTTAGTGTGGAAATGGCGGCATTTGGCTCAAGCTGGATTTGGCTGCACATGTCTTGTGTGTTTTTATAATTAGAAGGGGACTCTGTGCCTCTGCTTTATATACAGTGCCTGTCATATGTTGCTCACCCTTTTGACCTCCCTATTTTTTGTCACGTCTGCAAGTGTCGTCTGCCTTTTGTAAACAGGCTAGTGGCGTGAAATATGGCCAATGCCATGCATGGCCTTACGCGCTCCCCATGCACTGAGTCCCAACAGCCAGAGAGGGAAGGCCCTGAGGACTCACCCTCATGGGCCAGAGTGCCCCCTTGGACCACTCCAGGGAACGCCATGCCAAGCGGCATCCCGCAGCCTGTGTGCCATCTGGTCGCTGCTCAGTGGCATGTAGGACAAACATTTTGAGACGCAGGGCCTTCTCCAGAGGGACCATCAGAGTTACTGCCATAGGAGCGGAAAATTAGGACAAAAATATGATGACAGATGAGGCTTCCAGTTTCTAACCCCTTAGGGTTCCCCAGACTTTGTGTACATGGTATTGCCGGTGGTTCATTCTAGAATCAGATTTACAAAGACAAGGGGAATCAATTCACACACAACTAGTCAGCTGGCAGTCACAGAACACTTCTTCATGTAGTGGTGAGTATATGCCGTCTCTCCATGCCGTCTAAGAGATGGCTAGAAACACCCACACTGTGTGATTGCCTCTGTAGGAAGTTCAAAACCTTGCAAAAGAATTTATGGCATTTAGAGGTCAGGATAGTAGTTCTACTACTATCCTGTAGGGAGGATGTAGGGAGGACCGTAGGGAGAATGAGTACGAAGTGGAAAGGGCATGAGGACGTTTCAGCTCCGCTTCGGGGTGGTTGGGTTTGGGTTTGGGTTTTCATCTGAGTGCTGTGTCTAGGTATTCGTTGTGTGAAAATTGCAAGTCACTTGAGATGTACGCCTATGATGTGTGTACCTTGCTGTTGTATATATATTTGACTTCAAGAAAAATTTCCATTTAAAAATATGACAAGCACGTAAGGAGACAACTTTCCTCGATCCAGCTTTCATTAATAATAAATTCAGTCGAAAGGAACAAAAAGCCACAAATCAAAGTGGGGGTTTCCTGGGACAGCCCCCTCAGATAGGAAATTGCTTCCCATCTGCCCTGTGAAGACTTCACTTTTTTCTTTTAAGGATTTTATTTTTAAGTAATCCCTACACCCAACATGGGTTTCGAATTCACAACCCCAAGATCAAGAGTCACATGCCCAACCAACTGAACCAGCCAAGCAGGGTATGGCTTTTAATAACTCTTCTTAAGTTTCACTTTGTCTACTGGGGGTTCCCAGTTTGTCTTTTCAGTTTGATTTTTTTAACAGAATAATGATGACTATATCAATATGTTTTTGAATCTCCATAGAATGCTTTTGAATAAATATTTCTGCTGCTGCTAATGCATTCAGTAGTGTATAATGTAGAACATGCAAAATGTAAAAAATGTAAAACATTTATTTTACCATACTGACTTGGAAATTACCACTATTTGGATGGTAGTTAGAGTCATGGGAGTAGATGGTACTGCCCAGGGTAGTGGGCAAAGACAAAAAAAAAAAACAAAAAACGAGCGCCAAGCCCCTGGGGAATGTTGGCATCTACAAGGCAGGTAAACAGCCTTCTGTTCGCCAAAGGTAGGTCAAGTGAACTACACACAATACAGTTATCACTCTAGACAGACTGCCTGAAGAATCTAATCATGTTTTCTATTTAAAAAGTGAAATAGCTCTGGGGCATCTGGGTGGCTCAGTCAGCGAAGCATCTGACCTTGGCCCAGGTCATGATCTCAGGGTCCTGGGATCAAGCCCAGGGTCAGGCTCCCTGTTCAATGGGGAGACTGCTTCTCCCTTTCCCTCGGCTCCCCATCCCCCCTATCCTGCCCCTGCCAGCTCACGCACTCTCTCTCTCTCTCTCTCAAATAAATAAATAAATAAAATCTTTAAAAAAAAATGAAATAGCTTTAGACTTTTCTAAAATTCCTTGTCCTGAAATTTGGGGTCAGGACCAAAACAGTACTCAGCCTAACAAGTTAGCACCACTGCATTTTTCCTCACTAAAGAATTTTTACAGCATGCCCATAGATATTTTGTATAAACTTTCTGAAACTGACAAGGAAATTGTCTTTTTTTTTTCCCCCTTTACCATGCTCATAAAAAGCTAAAAACAAAAGGGAAAGCAACCACATACAGGCACAGAGTGCAGAACAAAGTCAAAAGGGTCACTGCTTGGGGCGCACACTGCATTTAGGTGTTGGTGCTGGGCTGGCCAACCAGGGGGTGTATAAGGTGTGCAGGCTCATGGGATCTTTCTTATAGATGGAAATTTTGTTGCCATAGGGCATTTCTTTTCAGGTGTTGAATTTTATGTGAAAATACTACTTCTGAAGCTTTCTTTTCCTCCACGTTAATATGGCATTTTTTTAATGACCTCAAGGACTATTGCCAGGAAGCAAACAATTCAAGACCACCTGAGACTTCCTTTTTATAAATAATTAAGTGCTGTCTGTATACCATCTTCAGACAATAATTGGTTTTATTGTTTTGTTGTTGTTGCTTTCTTGTGGCTTCAATTCTGGTCGTCTTCCCCATTTCCCAGCCAAGACCTGTGTATTCATTGGTGTTAAATTTGTTCTATCATCGTTTGTCATATATATAACTTAAATGATTTTTTTTTAATTTTTTTGTTTTTTTAAGATTTTATTTATTTATTTGACAGAGAGATCACAAGTAGGCAGAGAGAAGGACAGAGAGAGAGGGGGAAGCAGGCTCCCTGCTGAGCAGAGAGCCCAATGGAGGGCTCGATCCCAGGACCCTGAGATCATGACCTGAGCCGAAGGCAAAGGCTTAACCCACTGAGCCACCCAGGTGCCCCTTAAATGATTTTTTAGAAGTAACAAAAGGTCTCAAGATTTCAGAAAGTTGAAAATTTCCTGGGGAGAGCATTGTGTGAATAAGTTTTGTTTAAGTCACCATTCCCCTCCCCCCTTTGTCTTGGCTACAGGACTCTAAGAAATGACTCCACTTCTCTTATAAGAAGTCTTTGAGATGTGGTCTGATCATAATTCTCTTCATACTTGCTCAAAACTCAGTGGCAGATTAATAAAATATTCTTTAAGAAGAACTATTATTTTAGGCTCAGCATAGGTTTTTTTATGCAGACCTTAGCTCTTTTCCTATTGGATATTATCAATACTGCTTTCACATCCTTCCTTGCTAATGCAGTAACCTCTTCTTGACCTTCATAGTGGTTGATCTTCTGGTAACACTCAACACTCATTGCTCTAGAAATACTGCCTTCTGGCTTCTGAAACATAGTCCTTTCCTATCTCTCCTGACTGTAACTTTATTTCATTGGTCTCCATGGGATAGGTCTCCATGTCCTATCCCTTAAATGTAATTGGTCTGAAGGATTCTTTGCTCACCTTTTTCTTTTTTTTTTTTTTTTTGAACTTTCTTCCTGTATTATATTGTATACACCAAGGCTTCATTTCCAGCTAAAAATAATCAATTTCCAAGTGTATCTCTTTAGGCCAACAATTTATACTTGCCTACAACTCCATTTACTTGGAAAATGGAGACAGATCTTTTCATCTTCTTTATCTCTTCAAATACCTAATGGACTACCTGGTACATAATACATTTTAGGATTTTTTTTTAAAGATTTTTATTTATTTATTTATTAGAGAGCGAGAGACTGAGAATGAGAGGGGAGAAAGAGGGAGAAGCAGACTTCCCGCAGAGCCGGGAGTCCGATATGGGACTCGATCCCAGGACTCCGGGATCATGACCTGAGCCAAAGGCAGTTGCTCAACCAACTGAGCCACCCAGGCGCCCCATAATACATTTTAGATGGATGAAAAGCGTGCTCACAACCATAAGGTTTC
The DNA here is from genome assembly GCA_028533885.1 of Nasua narica. Taxonomy (NCBI): domain Eukaryota; kingdom Metazoa; phylum Chordata; class Mammalia; order Carnivora; family Procyonidae; genus Nasua; species Nasua narica. The sequence continues at coordinate 67,091,113 of CM052810.1, read as the reverse complement.
TAAATTTCTGTGTTCGGTTTTGTGATTTCGTTCTAATGAAATAACCCTCAAAAAGGATATAGCAGAAGAACGAATATCATTATTTCCTCTCCCTAATGTTCCTGTCGTGATGATCAGCAGGCCGCCCTCATAACTGGTGCATTTTTAGCTAAAGATGTATATCAGACTTCGGTCTCCTTGTGAAAGTGCATTTTGGGGATTGAGATGACACTTTGCAGAATTTCTTTTTCCCTAATTCTTGTGGGACAGACTGATTTTGAACATAAGTCCATGGAGCAGAAATGCTAAAACATTTGAGTACCTTTTTTTTTTTCTTTTTTCTCCTGGTGGGAGCCTTTTATTGCCAGAAGTGAATATCCCATAGAGCTGAAGAAAGTCCTATGAAATTTAGCTTTTAAAAACAAAGCTGTGTTTAAGTTCCGTGGAAACAGAAGGTATTGCTTAAAAATGACATGGCAGATGTTATGAAAATTTGTTTTAAAGCATTGCTCTCAGGTTAAGTCATGTTTGCCAAGTTACAACCTGGAACACATTTCGACAACTCAGCAGAGCTCCGCAGTTGAGGGTCTGCAGCGATCAAGAGCGCTCACGTTGTGCGACGGGCTGGGGAAGGGGAAATGGACTCCCATTGCTTAAGAAGTAGCCTGCTTCTCTTCCTGAGTCGATTGAGGAAAGCCGAAGAGTGAAGCTGAAAATGCAAGCTGTGTTGTCTTTGAGATTTACTTTTATTTAATGAAAAAGTATGTCTTAACAGAGCCTGTACGTTGCTCTCACTCAAGAAAACCTGGGGTTTTTCCTCAAAGTATATTTGAAGTTTCTTTAGGGCCAAGTTACATCACTCAGAAACGGTCATGTTAGAGCCTACAGAATTCAGAGCGGAGTGGAATTGGGTTGCTTCTTAGATCTGAACCATTGGATCCCAACACTACCCACCATTATCTCTAGGAGTTAAAAACCTTATACTTATAATTTGCATTCAGGGCTGTCTGTGATGGGGTCTAACTGTGGAAGGGCCCCACTGCAGTCTCTGGCTCTGTCCTTAAGTGTTGGAGCATTTCTCCGGGTAGAGCCACCACGTCCCATGCCAGGAAAAGGACTAAAGCAGAAAGACACACACACACACACACACATCACAAAGTAACCTGTGTAACATTGATTTTGATCTGGCATTTTGTTGTTTGCTTGGGTTTGAGGCTTCACGTCCCTTTGAAAAATGGCAGTGTGTGGCCTTTTTAATGTCTTTCTCTTATTTTTACTAGTAGGGTGTGTTGCTTTCGTGGCTTACCATGCAGAGCCTATCTTGGCATCGTGTGGCATCTCCTTGGTTATGTGATATCCGTTGTGCGCTTAGGGGTGGAATTTTCTTAATGCCTGTGGAAAATAAGTTAAAAGCAATGGAAACAATGACCGAAAACTTTGTTTTCACACGTGCACCCCTTAGTGACTCTTCTTCTTTCTTTCCACCTGCATTACTGAGATGCTCAGGCAAGTTCTGTGCGTGCCTGGTGCAGAGATCCTTCTCCTCGAGGGCTGGAAGCTCCCCTCTCCTCTGCAATGGCGCATTCAATGCCACAGGTGACTTGTATAGGGTCACAGGCTTGTTGTTTTGTGTGCTGGTTGTTTTAGGCATAAAAATGAGGGCTAGATCATTAAGTGACCCCTAATTGAAAGTATTCTTCAAACACTACCCAGGGCTGAGAGCATTAAGTATTAAGCACTATGTATTAAGTGGTAGGTCCAGGTTTGGAACTATTTCCACCAAATGTGTGGGACATCTTAATCAGATACTGCCTTTGTAAGGATCTGGGGAAGCTTATTCCTGATAAGCAGTGAGTGATGCTCCCTTTCCTCAGTTCTTCATCTGAATGTTGGAGCTCCATAGAGCCAACGCACCTCTGGGATGGCCCACCAATGTGCTACGAGGAGCTTATGTAAGGAAGGGCCACCATTTCAGCCCTGCTCAGGAAGCTGCCCCTTGCTTGGGCACGTGCCACAAATTACTTAACCTCCTGAGCATGTATGACAAAGGGAGGATTCAGGACCCAATTTATTAAGTATTTTGTGAGATAACACATGAAGGTATCTGGTAAAGTTCCTGTGATAGTTGCTTGGTAAACGGCACTTATTATGGGATTCTTCTTACTTCATAGTATCAACCTGTCAGAAATGTTTTGGAGCATTTTTTTTCTGTTGTTAAAAACTCTGTATGTAGCCATTTGGCACGAATTCATTTATGCCTATGGTAGACCAGATACTGTTGTAGTTCCTGGAGATACAACCAGGATGAAGACTAAGGGCCCCTGTTCTCGTGGAGCTTCCATTCTGGAGATGTCAGGCAGAGACTAATGAATCACATATAAATGGGGGGAACAAAACTATCACGGTTATACGGAGAATTACAAGTGACAGCATACTTCCATCAGATAGGGTAGTAATGGAGGCGGCGCAGGGGAGCTGCCATCTTAGCTGGGGTCAGACTGGGAAGCAGGGGCCCTTGGTGCCCAAGGCAGAAGATAGGCACCATTTAGAAGGTGCAGAGAGTGGTGTGCTCTTAAGTACAGAGTGGCAGTCAGTTTGGTTGGACTGGGAATAGGGGAGGGCAGCAGGAAAGGAGAGCACGGGGTGAGCAGCGGCCAGACCATGAGGGCCGTTGTACAGAACAAAATAAGAAACTCGGATCTTATTCTAAATGTGATGGAAAGTCTCTGAAGAGTTTTAAGCGGGAAAATTGCATGATCTGATATATATTCTAAAAGGTCAGCTTGCTGCTGCGTAGGAAGGAGGTAGTTCAGTGGAAAGAGCAGAGGCAGGGAGGCCTCTGAGACAGTTCAGTTTTGATAGTGAGAACTTGGATTGGGGTGGGCGGTGGAGGTGAGATAAATGTATTCAGGACTGTAGAGCTTGCACGGGAATTGTATGAGAGGCTCAGAGAAAGAGAAGAATCCAAGATACCCTCTGGAGATTTCACCCGAGCAAGAGGGAGACAGTGCGATACCGAACAGGAAACCCTACAAGAAGAAGGGGGTTTTGGGGGGAAATCAACTGCTCTATTCTGGCCATGTTAGCTGTGAATGTAGGAGATATACAGAAGAAGCAAGAGAATCAGTGGGTCTTTACGGAGTTTGGATCTGGGTGGAAGAAAGTGCTAACTACCCATTAGATATAGGACGGTGTCTAAGGCATGACCCATCAGAGAGTCGAATGGGTAGTACAGTTAGTGCCGTGTTCAGAGGTGGCCTCGGGTGTAGCGAAGAAGGAGAAGCAGAGGGGCGGAGGGAAATGGGGTAGTGGAGACAATGCTGGGATTGCACAGAACTGAGGTTGGCGACTCACTGAGGCCAAGTTTTGCTGGAAATACCACACCTGGGAGAAGAAACTCGTAGGCTTGATTCTGCCAGCTTGGGTGGTACTGATGAATGGCATTAGGCCAAGAGACTTTGTAAGTAGAATTGGGGTAAGGGAAACTGAGAGTTAGTTTAAAGAGGAGGAAAAAGGAAAATGGCCCAAACTGAAAAGGCCTTGGGAGTTTTGTGGGTTTGGAGAATTTTTCTTAAGTGGAGCTCCAGCAGCATCTGTGTACGTGCAACAACAAAAAAAAAATCCATAGTACTTGGGGTTGAGAAGTGTTATATGCATGTATATGCCTTGAAAGGAGTTAAATTTTATACTCAGTAGATGCATATTTTAATGTAAAAATTTATCATAGCTATGAATACAAACCCATAGATGTATTATATACACCTAATTTAAAATGTGATCTTTAGAAGAAACTGAGTCAGCTAGATAGGACAAATTTAAAATTTTAATTATTTTTCCATTACTTTCATATACAAATCTTAGAAGCAGGAACAGGGTAGTTTCAGAAGTCAGTTTCTGGGAGGTGTAAATCAGCGTGCTTTAAATTGCTCCTGATGCCAAAGAAACTGCCACGGAGGGCTGAGGTTTCAAAATTAGTTTCTATTTCACTCCTGAGCTCATTAGCTAAGCTACAGTCTCTGCCTAGCCTATTAGCTGGGAAACTATCTCCAAACAGGATATGGTGATTATTTGTAAATGATCTTTGCTCTGCTGGCAATAGCTCATCGCTGGGTGCTCCGGGGAACAACTCCTTTTAAACATGCATATAAAGACAATTTGAGTGAAAATAGCATATGTGCGAGCTTATAAATAACTAGCTGACCTACCAAATCAGAAGATTTCTAAACAAAGATAACTCACAATATTAGGGATCATTTCAGTAACTAGCCTAGTATTTATGGAAAAGGATAAGAAAATAAAAACTTCTTGGCAATCAAATGAAACAAGAGCTTGGGGTTTAAAAAAAGGACGATGAAAATTTCACTGGGCAGGAAGGAAAGAGTGCTCAACAGATCCGCAGGAAACCATCCTCCCTACCATCATCTCCGCGTTTCAAAAGACAAGCACAATTCCAGCCAGAAAACATCATCTGACTGTGGAGTGAGATCCTAATGGTCCATCTGACCCTTTTTTACCTGCAGTGAAGCTTCAGTAGTATCTCTATGCCCTTTCCCAAAGCTCTGGGGACATCGGACATTACTTGGTACAAGAAGATTGGGTTATTTGTTCAAATGACCAGCATTTTTGAAATAGGAAATCCACCTTTGACTTAGGAATCCCCATATCTGGTAGACAAAGAATAAATACTATGCGTCTGGATACTTCTATTTTGGATCATGAGTATTTGAAATAATCATTCGTAATCATTTGTTTGAAAGGCTTTGTCACATCATAGCTATGGAGTATCCATTAAAAAAAAAAATTTTCCAAAGTGTGTGTGTGTGTGTGTGTGTGTGTGTGTGTGTGTGTAGGCATTTTGCATCATGCTAATAAAAGGTCCTCTTCCTCCATTTTCCCTCAAATGTTGATGTCCCAGGTGCTGGTCTTCAGTTTCTTCTGTCTCTCTGCTTATTCCCATGTGTTCAACCAGTGCTCTTAGATAGTGATCCCAGTCGCTGTCCAGGTCAGACCCCTCAAGTCTCAAGCCCACACTTATCAAGTGAATTTCCAGCTTTTTTAACTGGCCATTTCCTCCTAAAGATCTCCTGGTCTCTAGGCCTCTCAAAAATCAACATTTCAAATTATTAACTAACTTTGTGAACCTCCCAAACACGCATACACACGTTCACACCTGCAGGCGTGCACCAGGCAGGGTTGGGGTGGGAGTGGGGGTCATAGCAGAACCGTAACTTACGCTGTAAATCCTGTCCTGGTTTCAAGTAACTCACACCAGGAACCCGACACCCATTCTTGACCTCTGTGCAAGTGGTCCTCAAGAATGACAGTGTTAACCCTGGCATTGCTTTCTGACGAGTCTTCCCTTCCTACCACCCTTGTCTGTGTCCTCAACCAAAGCACTGACCTCTTGACTGGTGTGGCTGCTTCTCTCTTCCTTCCCTTCGTCTCAACCCTCCCTGCAACATGTATGCGGTTTCCATTGCTTCCCACCAACTCCCAACGCTACCCACTCCGTCTCCCTACTTCCTTCCAGGCCCCTCTAAATCTGTTCTCAACCCAGCAACCCTGTTGGTCCTTTAAGAACCTGAATCACTCATGCCATTCCTCTCTTCAGAATTCTCTGGTGGCTTCTCACCTGCTTCATAGTAAGTCCTCGTCGTGGTCTATAAGGCCATTAGTGACCATCCTTTGCTACTGCCCCCCTCACGCGTTTGTTAGGTTTGAATCGCCGGTGGAAAAGAGGAGCCAGGCGAGTAGAATCAAGGCAAGCTTTAATGGAAGCACTCTCGGGCGAGGTTCCTTAGTCAGGGTTAGAACAGGGCCAAGGGAAGTCGCGGAGGGGTAGAGCTGAGGGGTTTTTGATTAGGGGCCTTAGGGTGTGGAGGGTTTACTGGGTATCTGATTGGCTGCAGTTTATGTATATGAAGGATACAAAATACACCAATTGTCAGCTCATTATACAGAAAAAGGAATGCAAGATCAACATGTCAGATTGTTTGCCATCTTTGTGGAGAGATCTGGAGAGTCTCTGAGACAGGAAGCCCCGTGGCGGAAAGTCCCGAGCCACCATCTTGTGAAACTCGGTGGCCATCTTGTCTGCTCTTGGCGTCCCTGGGCCTGCCAGCCTAACAGCATTCTTCTCTACCTCACAGGTCTCGGGTCTTGTCGTTTTTTATCCAAGGAATCCCCCAGCCTCAGGCTTGAGAACTTGCTGATCCCTTTGCCAACAGCTCTCTTTCTCAGAAATGAGTGTCCTGGCACTGTCCCCGCTTCTAGGTCATTACTCAGATTCTCACCAGTGCCCTTCTCAACACACAATATACATGTTGTGTAGCACACCCTCCTGTCCTTTTCCCCGTGCTTCTTATTCATAGCCCTGCTCACCTTCTGGTACATCTTAAAAAACGTACATGTGTCTTTGGTTTGACTTCCCACACATATAAGCTTCATGACTCTGCAGTTTTCGTCTCTTCTAGTCCCTGTTGCATTCTCAGCCTAAAATAATAGAAATTAAATAGACAATTTCAAAAATAAATGAATGACAGTCATCTGGGAAGCATTTAAAAATACCATTGTGCAGATTCTACCTCAGACTGTTGAATGAGAACCTCAGGTGTGCAGTCCAGAAGTTAACGTTTGTGCAAGGTCCTCTCGTGATCCAGTGCCCGGCCCAGGCTGGGAGCCATTGGTGCCAGAGAGAGTTCTTCAACCAGAGATGGCCCCAGCTTCAAGTCCTCCACAGCTCTCCATTTTCCTGTGGAGGCATGCCCAAACTCCTTGAGGTGCAAAGCAAGACCCTCTGCCAATCAGGCCCCTGGCGGACTTTTCAAATAGAGACCTTTGTGTCTTCCCTAGCGTGTCACCTTGCTTCACACGCTTCATGTATCTTTTCTCTACTGAAGTGCTTTTTTTACACTCTGTTGGGTGACTTGCTCGTGATTATGTTTTGATTCAAATGTCAGTGGTTAAGTATAATTTTCCCTCATACCCTCACTTCTCCACAACTGTCCCAATAATTACAGGTCACTTTTATAGCACATTGTCTATTCTGTCTGTATCATACTCTGTTAGAATTGGACTGCTCCTTGGGGCACCTGGCTGGGCTCAGTCAGAGGAATACATGATTCTTAATCTCAGGGTTGTGAGTTCGAACCCCACGTTAGGTATAGAGATTACTTACATGACTAAAACTTAAAAAATAAAAAACTGGGTTGCTCCTCGGTAGACTCTAAACTCCTGAAAGATTACAGGGACATCCTTTGCTTTATCCTCAACATCTATCAAATTAATAGATATTGTTCTTTTGTATATCCAAATGAAAATTATCTTAATAATGTTGAGATATCATTTTTGGGTTTTCTTGAATATTCAGTAGCTAGATACCTGCACAGATACACACAGACACACCTGAGCAGACGTGTGTGTGTCCAGTCCTACTCCCTTGGTCTTGTTCTGTTAGTCTCCATTCACCACCTTCTCTTGCCCCCAATTTGATCTCTTAACTGTTCTCTTTCAGCAGATGATCTCCTAGTCAATTAAAATTCATTCATTCATTCATTCATTCAATTTTTTTAAGCAGACTCCATGCCCAGCATGGAGCCCAGCACGGGGCTTGAACTCATGACCCTGAGATTGAGGCCCCAGCTGAAATCAAGAGTCAGACACTTAACTGACTGGGCCACCCAGGTGCCCCACTTAAAAATATTTTTTAAAGGAAGACTTTCTAAGTGTTCTCTCTTCTGTACTCATTTCTAAACAGGTAAGATTTTCTCTTTGTCTCCAGGCTTTTCTTCCTGTTCTCTGATTTTGTCTTCCATCGCTTCTTGGTGGACCTTGATTCTGTTTTAATCCCCATTCATGTGCTCTTTCATATCTCTCTGTCTCTCTCAGGTCTGTCTCTGTCTCTCCTTTTGTATTTTAATATACAAAATATAAAATATAGCCTGCGGCCACCTCAACATTCAGCACACTCCTGTGTCTTGTACCCAAGTCTCAGTCCTTTCCTCTTTGTTCTTTGTTCTTTGTTGCCATCCTCAGGAAAACCTGTCTCTCAGAAGGTGACAGTTATCCCTGGTCGCTGTCTCTACTTTCCATCCGTGTGCCTGATGTGTTCTAACCTTCATCTTTGCATGTCTGAACCTTATCTTCTCTCTCCCTCACCCTCTTCCAAATAGATCTTTCCTAATATCTCTGCACTGGTCCTTCCTCTTCTGACTGGTGTCTCAAGCCTCTGATCATCTCAATGGCCCCCTCCCCTATTTGCCCTTCACAGTTGATCAGTCTCCACACCTCGTTGACTTTCTTTCCCTCCCCCCACTCTAACCTTCATATCCTTAATTGCTTCCGTCTTTCTGTCTTCAGCCTCTCATTTGGTGGTGCACACAAGGACAACCATGCCTTTTCTAAGATCCCGTTGTCACTTGGTCACAGGGATTCCCTTCTTTCTCTTCTAGTAACTCTACCCAGTTCTAGACTCCCCACAGCCTGTCCCACGTTAGATTCCCCAGTACTCTGCTGCCCCAGCAGTGGGATTTCCTTCCTCTGCGTTCTTCTCTGCCTTCTTATGAATGCTTTTGTTCTTCTGTATAAAATGCTCTCCCTCCTTCTCCCCCCCTCCCCTTAGCTGCCCTTTCTTCTTGTTCTTGTTCCTTTGTGAGTACTTCCTCCATAGGTCTTTGCTTTCTTGGTGCTTTTTCTACCTCATTATCGAGATGACAAAATGAGAGCCTTAGGACAGGCTCTCTTCTGTGACCCGACGGTCCCGTGCACCTCCCTGACCCGGCTTCGGATCTTTCTCTGTTTCTCCCACAGTGTCCCTAATAAATATGTTTTATTGACGAGCAGTCTAAACAGGTAGAAAATGTTGAAGGAACTGGTGTATTGTTGCATTCCAACAAATGATAACTTTGAAATGGAGGTAAATTACAATCGGACTGCCAGTTTGATAACCATTTACTAACAATCATTTGGCATTTTGGCCACCTCTTGGGTTTTTCCATGACAGAGGTCTTAGATTTCTATTTCTTGCTTTTTTTTTTTTTTTTTAATTTGTACAGTGTACGAGCTTATTGACTCAGCCAATCAGCAATCATTTCATAAATCCCTACGGTGGAGATGTGTTGCTTTCTAACCCTTTCAGCTGTACAATAGCAATGACATTTTCTGAACACAAAGACCTCACTTGATTAGCAGACCCCTCAGAGATTTTTTTTCCAACTTTCTTTTCTCCATTACAGTCTTTCTTTATACCCTCCCTGCCCCCCCTTTTCAGTCCTAACTTTATGTCTAACCCAAGGCTAGCCCCTGTGCTTTCAGCCGTCATACATCATATTAGACTCTTAAACAAGCACAGTAGAATATAGAGCCAGCAGAAATTTTGTCCGAGCTCTTTGATGGACCAAAGCGTGAAATGATAGAGCCAGCTCTTAATGTAGAAGTAGGCTCTTACCAGTTCTTTCCGGAAGTTAAACTGTCCTATCGCATTTCTTTTTTATTCTAAGACTTTGACTTATTCCTAGATCCTTGGCAGATTTTTTTTTTTTTTAAAGATTTTTATTTATTTATTAGAGAGCGAGAGACTGAGAATGAGAGGGGAGAAGGTCAGAGGGAGAAGCAGACTTCCCGCAGAGCCGGGAGTCCGATATGGGACTCGATCCCGGGACTCCAGGATCATGACCTGAGCCAAAGTCAGTTGCTCAACCAACTGAGCCACCCAGGCACCCCGGCAGATTTTTTTTTTTAGGGTGAAGGTTCTGTGAGAACAGATCCGCTCTACAGTCTAGTAGGTCCCCTATCAGACCCTCATCATTGACCATGATTTGAGATCAACCTTAGAAATCTCATTTAGAGAGAACCCTTCCGTGCCCGATGGCTTCCCACGGACATGTTCCTATGTCTATTTGCTCCTATGTCTATTACGGCAGATCTTTTCATGTCATGGTTTCGATGATTTCTGAAAGTCAGCAACTACTGTGTGCTGGCAGTGTGTGCGCACCTTGGGTTGTGGTACCAGCGACTTAGGTCTGTGAAACACGGCTTCACTCATCAGGTTGTCTCGTCCAGGCCTGGGCTTGGGTACTTTCATCTCTGCAACTTCTTGTCTCACAAGGAAGTAATGAAGCAGGGATTGGCCTCCCTCTTCAGAATAGACAGGGTTGTCCCCAAGGCCTCGTGTCCCCCACAGATGTCTCGTAATGGCATTCCACAACAGCTGTTCTGTTTTAAGGCTCAGTGCACTCAACAAATTCCGGACGCCCCATGGCTGCTGCAGATGCTTAATGGTGACTTCAGGCTTCACTTGGTTCAGGTCTCAAGGGGACTCAGTCAAAGCTGACATGACTTACTGTTCAGGCAACAATTTCTAAAGAGAGAAAACACTTCAAATGCCAACTGACTGCTGCTTTCTTCCAGAGAAACTGACTTTAGAGGAGCAGCTCTTCCAGGCAACCGTGATTCTGGTTCCATTTACTTGGACAGCATTTTAGGTTTCTGGCCCTTTCCTAGTGGGGACATTTGACTCAGTGATTTTGATTTTGTGTGTATGATTGTTAACTTTTAAATTACAAGCCAATGAAGTACAAAATATTATTGGGATGATAAGTGGAGCAGATGGTGTTGAGGAGTGTTTTAAAAATATCTTATTCGTGGCTTGCCTTGAGCTCTGAGGCTATTTCTTTACCAGTAATATCTGTATATTAAATCTTTATTGAAATCGGATACGTTTCAGCTGAGTATGAAAGGTTTGCAAATAGGGGTGCCTGCATGGCTCAGTTGTTAGGTGTCTGCCTTTGGCTTAGGTCATGATCCCAGGGTCCTGAGATCGAGCCCCGCATCGGGCTCCCTGCTCAGCGGGGAAGCTTGATTCTTCCACTCCCCCTGCTTGTGTTCTCTCTCTCCCTGTCTCTCTATGTCAAATAAATATATTCTAAAAAAAAACTTTGCAAATATACATTGGAATTGTTGACTTATTTTATAGTTTACTTAGTTTATTTAAAAGAAAACCCTGAATACATGTTGAGGTTATGAAGGTAATAATTATTCCAGGTAGTAGTTTCACAAGCTTAATGACGTGAGTTCCCAGAATAATGTAGCTAATAAAAAATATAATTATGACTTGATATCTACATCATATTTTATTTTATATTCTGATCATTTTAACCATTTCCATGTGTACAGTTCATCAAGTATATTTTAATGTACAACCGTCACCAGTATCTCCAGAACTTTTTTCATCATCCCAGTCAGAAAATCTGTACATATGAAACAATAATTCCTTATTCTTCCTTGTCCTCAGATCCTGTTATACTTTTTGCCTCTCCGAATTTGCTGAGATGCACTACTTCATATATAAAGTGGAATTCTCCGGTAGCGGTCCTTTGTGTCTCGCTGATTTCACTTGGCGTGATGTTTCCAAGTATCTTCCATGTTGTAGCAAGTGTCAGAATCCTTTTCCTTTTTAAGATTGAATAACATTACTCCACTGAGTGTTTCGTAGAAGAGGAAACAAGTTTTCCTTGATCCTCGTAGGGTGCCTGGTTGGGTCTAAAAATTAAGTGGACAGATTAACAGGAGAGAAGAAGCATGCAAATTTATTTATGTAAGTTTACTGTCACACAGGAGCCATCATAAGGACATAAAGACCCAAAGAAATGGTTAAACCTGAATGTTTCTATGCTAGGTTTGGTGAAAAGTGGAAGGTCGGAAAGATACGATGGGGCACAGAGGATGAGCTAAGTGGAGTAAACTGGAGGACATTTAGCAAGGCCTGAATGTTTGGATTCTTCCCAGTGTGTCCATGATTCTTTACTCTGGGTACAGGGAAATCACCTCTTCCCTGAGAGTCTTATGACCTGCTTAAGGGGAGAAGGGTGGGAGGAGGTCAGAAAGAACCTATCTTCTGCCATCTTCTCCAACTCCTTCAAATATTTAATATGCCTGGATGCCATATTTTCTAGGCAGCATGTCTTGAACCCCACGACTATATACCATATTTTATTAATTCATCCATTGATGGACATTTGTGTTGTTTCTACTTTTTTGGCCATTTTGAGTAATACTGCTATGAACACTAATGTGCAAGTTTCTATTTTAGGGTCAGTTTCTTTTGAAATGTGCCTTACTCTTTTCCTTATGAGAGGACATACTAAATATTTCTTCTGAAAGTGGTCCAGAATTGGCCTTTGGGTTCTTTTCGAAGGAAAGAACGATTCAGTCAGTCTAAGCTTCCTGTGTGAAGGTTTAGTTTGATTTGTGAGAGAACCGTGTGGGTCTTCTTGCCTCACTGTAAACACCGTCTTAACATAATCACAAGGCCTTTCACGGCACCCAGGCATGATTAAGTAAATATGAGGAGAAGACTAATTATCTCCCTCAGATAACGCTGAGAGATTTGTGAGAGAGGTGTTTATGTCAGTGTGCTGTCTTGCTTGTGGACAAAAGATTCCCCTGTTTTCCAGGAAGTTTGCCTCCCAGGCACTGTCAGTCATGAATCTTCTTGGGGCGTCGGCCCCTTGAATCGCTGTGTCCAGGCTGGGGTACTCTAGACTTGGTGGTCCCCGAAACACATGCCCTGGGCTTCTGAGGTTCTATGTCCCCTTGAAGCCCCAACTGTCACCGTCCTAGGACATTTGTGTGAGCCTAACGCCAGTGAGGTGGAAAGCTAGGTGGAGGGAGTCAACAGACTCCGATTTCCTGTCCTCTTAATTTGTGTGTTTGAAAAACAAGGAACAAAACGTGTCTTCTGTATTTAGCTTGTGCTTAGATCTGTACTGGGGCCTGATGAATGTGGTTTTCGTTGTTTTCTTCCCTGTCAGGAGAACATAACTATTTTGCTCCCAAGGTTGAATGAAGGTGGCGGTCTCTGCTCAGTATCGTCGAATATTAATACATTAACAACAACTGAGCTTATAATAAAGAGTGGTGACCTTTCAAATTATTTGAACTGTCTGCTGTATGTCACATTTTACCTTTTTAGAGAAGTGCTAATTCATGTTAAGTCCGCCTGAGAGATTTGTTTAATGAGCAGATTAAACGGATGATTATCCCTCTCTTCATTTTTTTTTTTTTAAAGGAAGGGCTTCTCGTGATGCCCCTCTGCTGTTTGGCACTGGAACACAGAGGGGTCTTTTTAAAATTACCCCCGCAGGGTCACTGGGACCCAAGCTGTTTGCTTCATTAAACCCTGGTGGCTTCTTTAGAGCTAGTCCCCTCCAAACAGCCCTGACACAATTGTATCTAAATTAGCATCTGACTGACCCCCCTCCTCTCCTTTTTTAAGCCCCAGCTGACAGGGATTGGCAAAAGATGTTAATTGGTTGGGCCTGGCTCAGAACAATAGACTTGCCAAGATGACAAAAGGACTAATGTTTCTTTCAATATGCCCCCAGATTCACATTAAGTACCTCTTTTAATTACCAGGAATTATTGTAATGCCTGGTCAATGGAATAATTGACCCTCAACAGCCAACTGCTTATTCTGTAATAAATAATGGCACCGGCTAGTCAGAGTAGCAGGTACTAGGGTGATTTGTAGGGACTGAAAAGAGATTTTCTCAGCCAGCCATCCTGTGAAGGACCAAGAGAGCCCAGTGGGAGTCTGAGAGAGGGGACTAATTTGGGCTTACCCCGGAGGAAATGTGCTGAGCACTGTTAGAATTTATCCTCGGAATCATAAAGGAGTACATAAAGGAATGAGTTAGGAGTTTGAAAGGAATGAGTTAGTAGTTTGAAAGAAATTTAGTTCGTAGCTTGGCAGTTTAGGACTCATGTGGTCAGTGAGAAGATGCGTGGCAAAGGGCCCCAGCGCAGGTGGAAACGTTCCAGAGCCTCTATCCATGAAGGTTACTTTCCAGCCCATACGTCAGTCCCCCTTCTTTATTGAAGGGATATTTTGATTTCAAATGTTGGGTCAAATGAGTCCCAAAACTTGTCGTCACCTCATTCTCTATTATCATAACTCTTTAGCTATCTTACAAGTAATTTTGTACTGAGGTTTTTGGAGAATTTGTTTTTTAAGAAATTAACCATCAGGATGGGATAGAAGGACATGGTTTACACTACCTGAGAAAACCCTACTTTGCGGTTTGTGTCCTAATTCCAGTCAAGGTTAGATTTTAAACTAGCACCCCCTTCTACCCATGATAACACCCTCCAACGCTACCTTGTGCTTGGCACTCCACATGGAGCTTTTGTGAAGTGATTGTAACAGCTCAATCTAAGCAGGAGTGTTTGTGAGACCACAAAAGTGCCAGAGCGTGGTCCTGTCACCTTTGAGGTCAGTCAGAACTGGGGCCTAATTTTAACTGAGCTACAGTCAACCAGTGCGACCTTTAAACAAGTTCCTAAAATGCCCAAACTTAAGTTTCAGCCTTAAAAAGGGAATGGAACGCATACCTTGTAAAGTAATTGCAGAGGGAGATTAAATGAGCGCATCTATTACTTTATTCAACATGGCGCCAGGGAAGGAGTAGTGCCTCTGAGCCATCTGGTATCATTATTGCTCCAAGACTGTGAAGCCAGAGAATGATGGAAGTACAGACTGGACTGACTGCTATTTGACTCTCAAGGCCTATGCTTTTCCAGTATGCTCCATTGTTAATCCATCCCTAGAGATTAAGAGAAAAGGTGACTATACTTCGAAAATGGTGAAAAATAAGATAGCGATGCCTGCTCTCATCTTCAAAAACAGGAGAGGAGAAAAAAAATGTCAAATATAACTAAAAATTCGTAAGTACCTTCTCATCTTGGTCAGGAAATTCTTTTCCTTTCATAGAACCAGGAATTCATTTATTTCTAGCAAGTTTCTATCAGGGAAAGATAAACATTTAAGCAGAGTATTAATTTGCTGGTTCTCAAGATTATGTTTCCCATAAAGGAAAGGTACCATTTCTGGACAGACTGGATAGGCACATGCTAACGCCTGAATGTGAGAGAAAGGATCTTTTAATTTCAAATGCCTCAGTTGGAGGTTGATTTTGTATTTGTTTGGATGTTTAATCTGGTGAATAGGTTCAGTCTTTAAGAATTAAGTTCTCTTAGGTTCTGTGGATAAATATGAAAAACGACCAACAAATAAAACAACAACAAGAGCACCTGAATTTCTTGAAGTGACTTGAATCAGGGAGATGATATAGAGTACTAAGTCTTTCCGAGATTCTCCATGAGAAAGAAACCTTGATTTTTTTCATGGAGAGTGGACTCTTAGGTGGGAAACATTCTTTTTTTTTTTTTTTTTAACATATAATGTATTATTTACCCCAGGGTGCAGGTCTGTGAATCATCAGGCTTACACATTTCACAGCATTTGCCATAGCACATACCCTCCCAATGTCCATATCCCTACCCCCCCCCCCACCTCCCAGCAACCCTTAGTTTGTTTCGTGAGTTTAGGAGTCTCTTATGGTTTGTCTCCTTCCCCATCCCATCTTGTTTCATTTCTCTTCCCCACCCCCCCCATAACCCCCTGCCCTGCCTCTCAAATTCTTC
>CM052810.1:67056130-67075554 GCA_028533885.1 Nasua narica | reverse complement strand
AGGTGGGAAACATTCTGACTGGTCAAGAAAAGCCAAAGTTCTGGTCCAGCTTTACTGTTCTGCAGTTCTGAGTCCTTGGGCAGTTTAGCCAGTCACCCCAGGGTCTGTTCCCTCAACTGTAAAATGGAAGGATAGAACAAGTTAAGATAATCTCCTAAAATTCAAGTTGACCCATAAAATAACTATCACAGCACCAGACCAAAAGACGTTCCAGTCATCATCTCACTTGACATTCATGCTAATATATATGTATTCATGGCCACCTTCTACTTCTTAAATCTCTTCTCTCTTGACACCCAAATTATCTCTCTTGCCTAATTTCCTATCCATGTCTTTCCACCTCATTTGCTGGTTCTTCTTTTCCTGTCTGGCCATTTTGTGGGGCATTCCTTAGAGTTCAGTTGCATCCTTCATGGACTTCTTGTCACTTCCTGTGGCCATCTCACCCATTGCTGTGCTCCACCCAAATATAAATATTTACATTGCAAATCTAAATCGCTAACCCTCACCTCTTCCTGAGTATGAGACTTGCATGTCTAAGGACCTCTCACACTTGCCCTCTCTTTGTTCATATGGTCACCTCAGAGTCAACATACTCAAAAATCAAACTCATTGCCTACAACCTGTGTGCTTAGTACATCATTATTCATCTCTGTGCTTAAATATGGAACATGGGATTTTTCTTATGCTCTTGCCCCTCCCTGACCTACACATCCATCTTTTCCCAATCCCATCGTTCTCTTCACTAATATGTCTTACAAATCCACTTCTCTTCATGTTCTCAACTGCTATCATGAGGATGTTGGTCCTCTTCACCTTCTGTTCAACTCTAGCTGGTACTCCGGATAATCCCCATGTCGTAACCTCCTTCACTCCGTGCTTTACCCTGGAATGTCAACTCGTCCCCGCTTAGAAACTTGTTAAGGGTCATAGTTACCTACGGGTTGACCTCCGACTCCTTGAAAGGGCTTTCAGGAGCTTCACAGTAGAGCTTTTCTGTATACTGTTCACGACCTCTTTTTTCACTCTACCCTGTTTAGAAGCATGCTCTGCATTTCTAAGCTTCAGGTTATACTCTTTTCCCTATGGAATGCCCTTCTTCCTCCTCCCTCAACTGTTAAGATTTGGCTTACCTTTCAAGGACCAAACCCTTATCATAGTCAGTGTTTCACCATGACAGGACTTTATACTTGGGTGGAGCTTTCCAGACTTCCCGGCAAAATTCATCTTTTTCTCCATACCCACCCACAGCTCTTAAGTGTTTCTACTGGAAGAACATCTATTATGCTTCGTTGTTCTTAAGGGGTTGTACATCAGCATCTAACCAGGAATATAGAAGCCAGACTAATTATTTAAAGTAGCATACTTTGGGGCACCTGGATGGCTCAGTCGGTTGAGCATCTGCCTTCGGCTCAAGTCATGATCCTGGGGTCCTGGGATTGAGCCCCTGCATCAAGTTCCCTGCTTGGCAGGGAGCCTGCTTCTCCCTCTGCCTGCTCCCCCTGCTTGTGCGCTCGCTCTCTCTCTCTCTCTCTCTCTCTCTCTCTGTGTCAAATAAATAAAACCTTAAAAAAAATTTTTTAAGTAAAATAGTATATTTTAATTCAAAGAATTGGTTGTTGAGGTAATATAGGATCTGAGAGAGAACCCAGAGGTGACCCACCATAGGAAGTCCCCACCACCCTGGGCTGGAAGGCCAAAGGGAAGAGGCAATAGTATCAGCCTAGGAGCCAGGAGACTCTGCAGAGTGAGAATCCTAATGGGTCTGTCCAGCTGGAACAAAATCCCCCAGGGAAACATGGCCACTTCTGGAGAACTCTAGGCAGAGGGGAGAAATCCTGGCTTAGCCCTTCTTCCCACCCTGTGATCTCTTGCCAGAAGCTCCCATGGCAGAACCGGGTTGGTGCTTCCAGAAGTTGCAGCCTGCAGGGGCAGGCCTGTGACACAGAGCAGAGCAGGGTCACGCGGAAGGGATTTGAGCGCAGGAGAGACCAAGCATGAGCGCAGGTTGCATTTGTCTCCTGAACATACATAGAGTTGCTTAAAAACAGACAGTTCATCCAACTTGCTTTTGTAACCATAGTGCCTAACGCCCAGAAAGGTTTGATAAATATTTAGTGAATCGAAATGAACTCCGAAGTTTCCTTCCAAGACGAAAATTATGCTTTCATCACCAGTGCTTTACCTCCATTTATCATAATGTTGAAACAAAAACATGAAACATTTCCATGAAATTTTTTTGTATAAAATCATAGATTTTGTGTAATTATTTACTTAAACCCATGCTTTAGTTCAGTCTCAACCCTGTTCCTTTCTTAACACGAAGCCAGTGCTATTTATCAGCTCTGGGTTGGTTTTGAAACCTTTTCCACCAACTGTGAGTCGGAGTAAAATACAAGAAGGGGAATGGAGACTTTGATTTAATAAATGCTTAACAATGTGAGAGAAAAAGAAAAAAAAATGTTGTTGTGGGCAATTTTCACATAACTCATCCTAAATATGCCTTTGAACAGGCTCCTACCCTGGTCTGTGGCCAGGCTCCCCCGCACCCCTCAAAACAGAGCTTCAGGAGCGGAGAGCACTCACCAGGGGCAAGTCTGGGGTGGAAGGCCCTGGAGCCAGCCCCAGGCCCCCTTCCTAAGTTGCCTCGCATTCCCTCAGAGGAGCCATTGCAAAGAAGAAAGGCGGCCCCTACAGTAGCACCTATGGTCGTGGCGTTCAGAGGCCTGTCCTTTCAGAGGTCAAGCTCTCACTCATGAAGCAGCTTCTAGCCTTACTCTTCTAGAAGGTGCAGAAGCTTCTAGAGGAAGCAGCCTGGCTGCTGCAAAATCCTAGAGATCAGATGGGGAGGACACAGGGTTGCGACTTCGAATGTGTCATGGGATCTAGTATTCAAGGCGTGTGGCCACGCAGGGTCAGAGGAAATCTTAGAGAACATCCCAAGCCCTTTCAGCTCAGAAAAAGATGACAGTTGCTCACAGCCTGTAACTTAGCGGCAGCATACGGGGTCCAGAAGGCGCCTCATGCCGGCCCTCGCCCATGGTGGTTTTTCTTTTGCCATACAAGTTCCAGAAGTTGTTTAAAACCCTACCCTTGAACAGAATGTTGCAGTGTTGCCACTGTCCATGTTTAGTGAATTAATTTGCTTTTCCTCTTTCTCTGTCTCCCCTTATTTCTAATTAAGTTGTATTTATTTTTTCTGTATATGACGTTTATTAGCTTATTGTAGTTTTGGACTCTGAGTCCATATTTGGAACACTTGCTGGGCTCCAGACAATGTCCTAGGTCCACGTTTCCAGTTTTTTCCAGCACCCGTGGGCTTCCCTCTGCCCAGTTGCTCTCACCCCCAACTCCTTAAATCCCACACTCACTCTGACTCCTTACGGCACAGACGGATTGTACTCAGCCCAGAAGTGTTGTATCTAGGCACCCACAGCTGGTAGCCACCTCTACGTGTAGGTAGAATTTCCATGTCTTTGAGGTCGTTGTCCAGTTCAACTCTTGGCCAGAGCAGTGGTCTCCTCTGTCCCAGAGGGGGAGATGAATGTGGTTCGTCAAAGCCGACCCCAAATGTTTGGTATGATGACAATATGCTATCCCATTTACTTCCTTCCCGTTTCTTCCCTTCCTTTCCTTTCTCTCCATTGAAAGACTTCCTTTTGCTGCAGAGAACTGATTTTAACTCTAATTCTGCAGGTTAGATTAGTAGATGTCAAATTCAAGCCAAGTAATATATTAGTTGTTTTACATGCATTGTATCTGTTCCTCACAGTAACCCTGGAGCACCAGTTGTAGTTTCTGTCCTTTGTGAAGAAATCGAGAGAGAAGGATTAAGTAACTTACTCAGTATCAAGACATTAGATGTGCAGCTGTGGTTCAGTCCCAGGTCTGACAGATTTCAGACCTGCTCCTTACTACACCGTGTTATCTCTGTACAGCGTTAGGGTACATATGATTAACTGGTGGCTAAACGAATCAGAATTCATACAAACCACTATAATTTCAGGAACGGTCACTAATGAATGCTGACAAATTATTTTCTAGAAAATTCTGTCTTGGCAAAGCTTTAAAATAGCAGGGCTTCTACTATGCTGGTAAATACCTAAAGAAACATGTATCCTTTTCCCCCCAGTAAGTATAAAAAATAATTTCTTCACAATAGGGTCTATTATTGTAAAATAGTAGTTGATATTTCATAACAACAGGCTGTCATAGAACTAGATAACATTTAATTCTACAATTTCTTAAATATCATAGAATACATTTTTAATCTTTGCATATTAGGGGCCCCTCAAAAAATTGTTTACCATGAAGAAAGAAGATGAGAGAAAATAAGAGAAGGCGGATGTTTAAAGAGAATAATTATCTGTAGAAGGACATATGTTTTTAGATTCAGTGAATTCATCTTTCATGAAGTGCAAATCCTGGCCAAACCACATAAATGGGCTTGAACTGACTGCCAGATAAGGAGCATTCTAGAAATGGAAAGGCACTGCTAGAGCCTAAAGGATAGGTTTCCCAGTACATTCTGATAAAAACAAAATACTTCAAGATGCTAGAGGTACATGAGTGATAGATGGGAGGTTTTCTTGGGAAGAACATCAATCACTAAAATAGGAGGGAGGGCAATTTGTAGCAGGAAATGAGGAAGCCAAAATGTTATACTTGTTGATTGGACTCTGTATCCTTCCAACTATGTGATGTTCCAGTTATACAGTTACTTTTTGCTGGTGACTACGTTGTGGCACAAGGAGCCAGATTCCCCAGGAGAAAAAGACCCGTGCGATGTAGAGCATTCAACAGCGTGAAAATTATGTGTGCTGCCTGTGGCTTCAAAGGGAAACCTAAAAAGGAGAGCCCACTCTCAAATCAAAATGGGATGAGCAGAAGTTTACATGATAAAATATTACAGCGGCTTATTTTATTTTATTTTTTTTAAGATTTTAGTTATTTGATGGAGAGAGTCTTGAGCGCATCCACAAGCAGCAGGAGCCGCAGAGAGAGAGGGAAAAGCAGGCTTGATCCCAGGACCCTGGGATCATGACCCCAGCCAAAGGCAGACATGTAATTGACTAAGCCACCCAGGCGCCCCTGCAGTGGCTTATTTTAAAGATTTTTTCTAATTGGTGAAAGTTTCGGTCCCCCCCCCCCCTAAAATTAATGAATCAGTACACGGAAGATTTGGGCACAGTGAAAGCAAGGAGAGCACGAATTCCAGTATCGTGATCGGCACTTGTCTCCCATCCATCCCAGCAAGCTGTGGCTAGACATTTCATTTCACTTTGGACCCCACTTGTAACCTAGTGTTAGGGGGTACTGTATTTGTTGCTATGATGATTTTAAATTAACTCTCCTCGTTTTCTTCTTAAAAGAATTATTTAAGAAAGCAAATTGCCGTCTGGGGTTTGGCACTGAAATGGAGGTTAAGCAGCAGGAAGAAGAGGTTTAAAATACTATTCCTCTTAGGTAGGGATATTAATACATGTGAGTCCTGAAAGTCAATATATGGGCACTTGTGTTGCCTGAGACCCTTATACAGTGACTGAATTAGAGGACAGAGCTGGCTAGCATCAGAAATAATGACTTTGCTTTTTGAAACTAGACTGAATGCTGCCTGGAGTGTAAATGAAGTTCACATTTAAAGAAATGTATATTTTTCCAGATATGAAGCCATTTGTGTTTTAAAGTATTCTCTTCCAAAATTATACATTGTCCTTTTTACTGGAAAATGTTCAGTTGCGCTCATAGTTAGGACTTAGATGGAGGCAAAAAACACAAAAAGTCTTGGTATTTGGCATTATGGCCAATGACTCAGCCTTCTTTTTTGATTCCTTGTATTTGATCCTTGAGCTAAGAGGTGGAAAAAAAGAGCTTGTGAATACTTTTCAAGAGTGAATTATAGGATCTGAGACTATGGGCGCATCATGACATTGAACTCTTGCTAGATATTCCAAAATATATATCTGATGAAGGTTCTACACACACACACACACATATATATATTATTAAATACGCACATACACCCTTTGGTAAGGTACAGAAAAGCTAGAGCTAGTCTGTTTCCTAGGAGTATTAATGCTTTTCTAGGTATTCATAAAAGGTGGTCATCCCCGTGTCCCCCAGGAAGTCTTGCTCCCTAGGCTGTTGGTATGATACTAGAAATACCTTGAGGACTCAGAGCTTTGCCCACAATTATAATGGTGTCCTAAAATTCACTTCAATAAATATTTATTGCTTATCTGCTATTTGCAAAGCTCTGTGCTTACAGTTTAATTGATCCGGGGTTAATTTTTAAATATGAAACTTTATTTGGTTATTATATGACTATTATCTTCATAGCAAACTTTTTACTATATTTCGAATTTCAGTTTTAAAATACTTTTCCTTCAAATACTTAAATGTACTCGTTCTAATATGTATAGTATATATTATACAAATTACGCTAAAGCCATTGGCCAGGAATAACAACTTTTAACATTTAGGGTTGGCATGATTCTTAGCTGATGTGTACAACCTCCTTTTTAACTATATTCCTTTCACTATACCCAGAAGATTTGAGATATTTGGGTTTTATGTTTGTTTTAGGATATAAAAAAAAATAATGTACCTTTGTGCTGAGGAAAATGGTCCATTAGGGAGATGCATTCTCTAAGCTCTAAGGAAGTGCAGTGAGGTGGGGTAGCCCTCTGGATTCTCTACACCCCCTACCCCCCCCACCCCCAATAGTCCTAAGAGACTCCATGCCGTTAGAGGAAATTCATCCTTATTCAACCTATTTTCTCACTTTCAATTTAGCCCTTAACCTGTCAGAACGGGCTACTCCTCTCGTGATCCTGTGAAACTATCTCACCAGTTTGTAACCAGTTAATTACAATTCCAAAAAAATTCTCTATCTCTTTCTTACACACCTTACACACCTTTCTGTATATTGTGATGGCATAAAAGATTTAAACCTAAAAGCCAAGGTATGCTATTTTGATTAATTACATATTACATATGATAAATTACATATTATATATACACATATATAATGTATATGCATATATAATATATTATACAAATATTACATATGTGATTACATGTTATAAACATATATGTATTATAATTACCAATTATTGATATACATAACATAAGATTAAACACATTAATTACATATATTATATAATATAAATATGTATTAATCACATTTATATTATAAAATTACAGATTATACATATTACATACATATAATTTATAAATTATATATTATAAATTAGTTACACATTATAAATTACATATAAAGTATACACATACAATTATGCATTATGATTAATACATAATTACAAAATTACATAATATAATTACGTATTTTATACAATATTATAAATATTGTATAAAACACAATATTTATAGTTTTAGGTATAGTTTTTGGTGTTTATTTGGTCAAATGTGTATAAAAGCGAAAAGTATATTGCAATATTTCTAAGCTAGAAATAAGTTAATAAGTTAAATAATTTTTTAAAAGATTTATTTAGGGGCACCTGGGTGGCTCAGTGGGTTAAAGCCTCTGCCTTCAGCTCGGGTCATGATCTCAGGGTCCTGGGATCGAGCCCCGCATCGGGTTCTCTGCTCAGCGGGGAGCCTGCTTCCCCCTCTCCCTCTGCCTGCCTCTCTGCCTACCTGTGATCTCTCTCTCTCTCTCTCTCTCTCTCTATCAAATAAATAAATAATCTTTAAAAAAAAAGATTGATTTATTTATTGGAGAGAAAGAGTGCTGCGAGTGAGTGGGGGGAGGGGTGGAAGGAGAGAATCCCCAAGCAGACTCCTTGCTGAGCACAGAGCCCCACGCCAGGGTCGGTCCCATGACCCTGAGATCATGGCTTGAATCAAAACCAAGAGTCAGACACCCAGCCGAATGGCCACCCAGGCTCCCCAGTAAGTTAAATAACTTATTGAAGTAGAGAATACCTTTCTTTTTATAATTTACTTTCTTAAGACTTTTGAAATCTAAGAAGAGTGACACTCTTGTCAAGTTTGGAGAGTAAGAATTAACTTGCTCCCCAAAGTGTGAAGGGTAAGGATGAGCTGCATTTTCAGAGTTTTAGACTAGATAGGAGAATCCTGGCACAGTGACTGCCTATATCAGATATATAAAAGAAGAAAGTAGAAGTGTGCCACATGATCAATGAGAGTTCTTCAACTCTAAAGTTCTAAATGAGTCCATAATCCTAGTCAGTAATATGCAATTTAAAAAACAAAAAACAAAAACTCTGTGGTCAGTTCATTGTGCTCAAGAAGAATTTTTATTCTAAATGTTCAGAATTTTATTCTAGCACTCAGAGTCTGAGTTTCTTGAGTGAGCCCGAGCAACCCCCCCCCCCCCCGCCCCCAGTGTAGAATAAAGATGACAAGAGTAAGTCTGATGGGTCGTATTATCGCAACATTGTTTCAGGCATTTCTCGTAGCTGGTGACAGGATGATGGGATCCTTAGATCCTGAAGTTCCAGTGAACCACCAATAGAAGGAAATACATTGACAACCATCACGTTATGGAATTGCAACTATTGCCCAAGATGACAGAAGGGGAGCATGTGTTTCCAGTCAGTGAGCAGGGCAGTTGGCTTCCCGTAGGAGGCCACCAAGTGCTCCAAGGTTATAAATAAGCAATTATGGAGCCCCTTCAGAAACCACGAAGCAGAAGGGTTAGCAACTCCTCATAGTCTTTTTTTGGTCTGCTATTAGAATTAGTACGCCACGTCTAATATGCCTGCGTGGGTCTAAATATCCCTCGCTGGGGTGTGGTTTCCCAAAAGGGGGGGGAGCGAGTTCGTTCTGCTACACGCATTTGCTGCTCGTCTGTCTGCATCCCAGGCAGCTGCCAGCCAGCCACACTTTCCGATAGGGACACGCGCTAATTCTAATCCTTGTAACCTCATTCCCATAATTATATACAGAGTCTTGCCTGTTAGAAAGCCCAGGGAACGCCTCCTTTTATGGGGAACCAGTCTTGGGCTCTGCGCCGTGCTGGGCTAGATCTGAACCGGAATCTCTTCTTTTTATTATCAACTTGAAGGGAAAGGACAGGTGGGGTTAAACGGATCCAGACCCCACCACCCCGTTCACTTAAGAAAGCAAGGGAACAACCTAGAAACACATGTCCGGGTAGGAACACGTGCCCCTCCTCACATCAGAAAAGGTTGGGCAGTTATCATATTTGGCTGAACAGTGTCGTAAAGTTTTCCCATAACCAGAGCCACCAGCACAGCCCTGCCAAGAGCAGCAGCAGCGTTCCTGCCAGCTCCTGGAGCCTTCTAAAATAGTATTTTATTAAAGTCTTTGATTTCACTCGCTGTGAGCATTTATTCTGTTCGCCTCGTACGAGCCAGCGCGTCACTGGGCGCTGCAGACAGCGAGGGTGACCCGTGGTCTGCGGCCACCGGGGCCCATCCAAGTGCTGAAGAGCACGAAATGCACAGTGCGTGAAGTCTTTTTCTGCTTTTTGCCGTTAACCATTTTTAAGTCAAGAAAAATGACTCTCTGTGTTGATGTCTATCCAGATAACGTTTATTTTAGGAAGATGATTCAGACTGAAGTCCTAGTGATCGGGTCCAGAATCCATCCCACCGTCTACTGACTTGGTAGACTGGGGTAACGCAAACCCTGGCCTGGACTTCCCTTTGGGGGATGATCCTAAGTCCACTCATCCCTGGAAGTTACCGTACTAATGGAGACGGGGGTCCTGTGCTGAATTCTCATTAATGGCGCCCCTACATCCACGATAGAATCTTTCCTTCCTGTACACAGAGGATTGAACAAGGTAAATCCCCTCTGGTCTTATTTTTCTAAAAATATCAGCTAGCTATGGTTATACAACTTTAGCATTTACCTTGAAGATGTTCTCGGGCTGCGTAAAACACTACAGAAATTGTTGGTATAGTTTCAGTGTCTAACTTTTTGATTGATGGATTTGTGTCATTGTCAAAGGGTCATTCTTTTCCGAACAGCTGACGTGGACAGGGGAAGTGAATCCTAGCCAGTAAGGTGCCCTTCAACTTGCGTTCCCTTGTCTTTGCAAGACTCAGGTGATAACATGGAAGACGGATTGATAATGTCCCAGGGGTCCATCCCATAGAACAGTTTCTACCCTCCTTCTGCTGTTGTCTGTTGCACCCCTCCCATTCAGAGCACAGTGACTGAAGGCTTGGCAAGAGCCATTCAACTATGAGCAGTTGACCACCTACTAATAGTTGTACTCATTTCCTAGGGCTGCTGTAAGAAAGTAATGCAAACTGGGTAGCTTAACAGAATTTGTCTCTCAGAGCTGGAGGGTGGAAGTCTGAGGTCAAGGTGTCGGCTGGGTAGGTTCCTTCCAAGAGCTATGAAGGAAAATTTTTCCATATCTCTCTCTCCTAGCAGTATCTGGCAATCTTTGACGTTCCTTGGCTTGGCCAAGCATCACCCTGGTCCCTGCTTTCCTCCCTGTGTTCATGTCTGTGTATAAATTTCTCCTTTTTATAACCCCAGTCACTGGATTAAGAGCCCACCCTAATGATCTCATCGTAACCAATTATATAGGCAATGACCCTATTTCCAAATAAAGTCACGTTCTGAAGTACTAGGTTTTAGGAATTTAACTTAAGAATTTGGGAGGTAGATAATTCAAATCTATCAAAAATTGATTTTTCGTTGAAGTATTTTGGGTTCCTCCTACATAAATAATTCTCACTAAGAACTGAGCGGGTAAAGATGGGATCGTTCTTGTTTTATAAATTGTGTAGCCCTTCCATTTCACAGAAGAATCATCTCTCGTCTGGGTCTGGGGAGTCACAAGGACTTTCGAATGCTTACTGTTTTTGCTAAATTAAGGTGAAAAAATAGCAGGTCTTCTTTTTGCCAGGCTTTGAGCCTGGTGCTGAGAATATGAAAAGGTGTGGTTATTGTCCTCAAAGAGTGAGTGAAGAAAACAAATAGTACAATGTGTTCTGTGTAATGAATGAAGTTTGTCCATGGGACTAATGAACTCACGCTACAAAAGGACAAGGTCACCATTGAGGTGGAGTCAAAAAAAGTGTGGGGACTCTTTAGGGATAAGCATGACTCCCCTTAGCAAATTCCTAAAGGAAAATAGAGATTCCCCACCCCATCCCCCTACCCCATACCCCTGACATTTAAGAAATGGGAAAGCATTTCCGTGCGAAAGAACTGTTCTAGGGCCAAGGGATAGAAGATAAGGGAGGGGAGGGTGGGATTCATGGCAAGAGTAATGAATGGACTCAAGGAAAAAGTGGAATCAAGAGTTCAGGACAAAACAGTGGCTTTAGACAAGAAGAGAAATACCTTGTGTCTAAGATTAAACTGAAAATAGTTAACATGGGTGTGATTGTAAGTACACTTAATAGTAGAAAAAAGATTTAGAGTCGAAGATTTCAAGCTAAAGTGCCCAATTGTTACAGGAAATTTCCATGGTTAAATCATCTGTCTTAAATGTAAATTGGAGTGTGTCATTTTGCTTCTTAAAACCCCATAATAGCTTCATCTTGATATTTTGATGTAGTCCAGGATACTTAACAAGATTTAAAGACCCTCCACAATCTAATTTCTCTTTGCGTCAGCTCTCCCTTGCTCTCTGTGCTCCGCCATATTAGCCCCTGGAATGTTCCAGCTCTCTCCAGCATCTGGGGCTCTGCCCGGGCCTGGAACAGGGCCCTCTGTTCCTTCCAGTGGCATGCCTCCCTCCGTTACCTGATCCACTCCTCCTCCTCCTCCTTCAAGCTTCTGCCGAAAAGAGGCTCATGGGGGGTGGGGAGAGTTCCTGATGGCTCCCTGTCTCAGCTGCCGTCACCTCCCAGAGCACGCTGTTGTCCCCGCTGTTACCTCCATGGCACTTAGTCCCTGAATATCTTTCTTTTCCAGTAGACAGGAGGCTCTGGAGGGCATAAACTGTGTCTCTCTTGCAGTCCACCATATCTCCTGCATGTAGCACTACATCTGGCATACGGCAGGTGTTCCTTGGTTGTTCTGCCAAATGAACGAATGAGAAACACGTAATTGATGGATCACGTCTCAAAAATAAGTGTAAAGTTAGAAAATAAAAATCACAGATTCATTACCAGTCACACACAAAAAGTTAAATTTTAAATTTTTGCAAAACTAATACAGTTTGTGTTTAGTTAACTCTCAGAGATGTTCGAAAGAATGAACCAATGAATGGAAAAACGAGGTGGTAAACACCTCGGAAAGCCAGAAAGCCGTGGAAGACCATGGGAACAGCAGGAGACATGCACCCCCTAGATTCTCCTGGGCTTCCTTCTCCTGGTCTCTCCTCTGTGTGCTTCTTTGGTATTTTCTTTTCCCCCTGCCCACTCCCTCTTGCCTTTCCTGGGTGTCAGCTACACACCTGGTTCTCACACAACTGCATAAACCCTAGGTCATAAACCCAACCGCATGGCTGGTCTTTGCGTGGGGAATCCTAAAGCCATCGCCCCTCCCCCCCAGTACTACTCAACACATTGAGGAAAGCATTTAATTAAGAAAAAAAAAAAAGGTTAGAATTCTGCATTTTATCACCTTTATTGAGTGACTTTTAATGGCTCCTTCACTTCAGAAGTGATTTAGTGTTTGGTTTTTCGCTTAAAAAAAAAATGACTTTTTTTGCAGAACCTGAATCATTCTCAGTCCCGAAATAGGCTGCTGGCTGTCCAAGTCAGCTTTCTGAACCGTTTCTGTCACAACGCCAGCGAGTGTTTCTCCAACCGTGGGACTGCTCTTGTGCGCCAGCAGCATCGGGCAAGAAATAATATGAGGCCTGCCATAGTACATGGGTTCATGTTGAGAAATGTGTGTCTGGGCACTGGGAGATTTCAAAGGTTTGAATATTCATAAGGTCTCTTATCTAAGCCCCTCACTGGTTATTAGTTCTTCACTTTAAATTAAAGATATGTAAATCCTCAGAGGTTCACGGTCTATCTGGGCTGAGTAAATCTGAACCTTCGAGAAAGAAACGGCACACGGACTTTCCAGGAGGGGTCTGCTCAGTCTCCTCTGTGGCGCACTCACAGTAAGAGCATGTTTCTTAGGCTGCCTTCCATCACGGGGTATGGCAGGAGCCCAGAAAAAATTGGGATCCCTTCGTCTCCAGAACTATATTTAATTTAGCCGTACATGTATACCATTTATCTTCTTTTGCTTCAAACATTTTACATGGAGGAAGACTGCTTTGAAGGCAGAACACCCACATTCGGTATCGCTGCGTTCGTTTTCCTGATGGTTTGGCTTCAATTATGGGGCTTTTAATATTCATGAAGTCTGAAAAAATAAACGTCCTAGACTATTTCCTCTGAATGGAAATGTTATGGTTTCAAACCCCAGAGAAAACAATTGGTAAGTTCTGCAAGCCCACATTTTCTCTCTGTCAGTTAGAAAGCAGCCCCAGCTGGCTGGAAGTAAAACCTGCCCAACACTTCCGGCTTCCCGGAGCAGGCGGCCGGCGGCCTGCTTTGAGGAAGAGGCGAAGAGTCGGCAGACGTGCATGTTTAAACATTCTCTTTGGAACAAGAGATAGTAGAATCCTTTCAACTGATTCAAAATTACATCATTTCTGTCACTGGAGAATGTGGAGAATTGTTTATTCCATTTACTTCTCCATATTCAAGTGAAAATTTGACCCATTTTCCTCCATTTTCTCTCTCTACTTTCCATTAGGCCTGTAGTGATTGATATTTCCTTCTGTAGAAGTGGCTCAACCAGACCCTTAAATATTTTCAGGAATAGAGCCAGCCTTTGAGAGCCAACCTTTTGAGAAAAATAAAATGGTTGTTCTTAATAGTGCAAAGGAAACTGATAATCCAGTAATGGTGTTTTGGTGACAAAACATTGTTCTAGACTTCGCGTGCTAGAGCCGGCCCCTGTTTGTTCCCCATTCTGCTGACTCGCTGTCGTGTTGCCCCAGGTGAGGTTCCCATGTCCTGAAATTCTCTCCGGACTGTGTAACCCTACCCTTCCTCCCTCCCTCATGCTCGCTGAGAGGACGGTCCCACGTCCCATACACATGACCCACCCATCTCACCCACCTCCAGTTTCATGGTTTCTTTCTCAAGACACTTCTATATCCCCTGTCTTCTCTTCTCTTCTCAGGAACTGTACTTCCTCTATGTGTATAAGGCTAACTGCCTCTTCCCCAGATCATAGTCTGCATCTCTATGGCTAATTCAGATGCCATTAACAAATCTTTCCTTCCTATCACTGCCCACGAAGGGTGGTGAAAAGACAAACACTTGGGTCCCCAGCCTCCCTTGTAGTGACATGTGGCCATGTGACCCGGAAATGGCTGGCAATCAGGAGGGAACCTTGGCCGTGGGCTTCCTTCGTGAGAGTGGAGCTGGGGTGGGGGGCTACCTTCTCTCCCTTCCTGGAAGGCGGATAGAATGCCTTGTCTCCACAGCCATTTGGGGACTGTGAGGCTGGAAGCAAGGGGACAGAAAGCCCACCTTGAGGGTGGTGCTGTGACAGGGCAGGAAAAGCCTGGGGACTTGATAGCACAGAGGAGCAAGGACCTACGTCTGGAATTATTCTGGAAGAACTGTCAGCAACTATGTGTTGTCTGAGCGCTGTTTGTTGAATTTTTAGTTATGTGTAGATAAGTACAACCTAGCAGTACTCCCCTCTCCCCCAAAACAAAGCAAATACAAAAACTTTGCCTAATCCTGGGGCTTCTTGTACATTTTTAAATTTCTCTATGTTCACTGGCTATTTCCCTAACATGAGCTCCGCAAACACCTTCCTCATCCTTGGTTTTCCCCCCCTTAAAGTATCTGTGCTCTATTTCACTCCCAAGCTTGGTGAAGGAGTAACCAAACGTGTCCTTCTGTGTCCCTCACATTTCTTTACTCCTGGCACTCACTTAACCTTTTCTCTTACAGGTCATAAATGTCTTTCTAGTACCTGGAATATGGGTCTTAGTCTTGCTGTTCCTCAGCCTTTCCTCAGCGTTTGACACTCTTCTCCCACCATGTTGAAGCTCTCCTCTGACCCTCTGGTCTTCCTCTGTTTCTTGTCTTTCTTTGTTCCCTGAAATGTAGGGGTCCCTCAACCTTCTGTCACATTTCTCTTCTCCCTTCCCTTTCTCCCCTGCCATTCTCATCTACTCTGAACCTGGCTTCCAATATTATTTCTGTGACTGCCTCAAATCTGTCCCACTTTGGCCCAGTATTTACTCTATGTTTCCAACTGCTAGATTATAGATCTTTATTTCAAGTCACCCTAGAATCTTCCTCATCCTCTTCCTGCAAACTCTATTTGAGCATCAAATCTTAACCGCTTTACCTCAGCCAAAATTTCTCACACCTTTCCTACAGTTTATATTTCTAGTGCTGCCCTCCTAGTGGTGGCCTGTAAGTGTAGGATTGTCTTAATTGATTTCTCTGTGTGAGTCTGTCCTACCTATCTGACCACCACCTTAGAACCTCCTTCACCCTAACTCACACTTAATCTGTCACTGAGTCCTGTCCATTCTTCCTCCCGAATGTCTTCCCAGTCTGTTCCTTTCCCTTCATTTCCATGCCATCACCCTAGCACAGGTCGCCATCTTGGGCTTGCTTGGCTCTTGGCTTCTAGTCTTGTTTGTCCCTATTTTCTGTACTGCATCTGCAATGTTCTCTTAACGGTGTGAAATTATGCTCCCCCCCCTTTTTTAAACCCTTTAATGATTTAGAATTTCATGTAAAACCAAAGTCTTTAACATGGTGGACAAGGCCCATCCTGATCTAGCCCCACACATCTTGCCAGCTTCATTGTGAAACATTGCGCCTGCTGGATGGTACGGCTCTTCTTTAAGTTCTTCACGTTGACTAAGGTCTTTCCCACTCAGGGCCCTTGCATGATGTGCAGTTCTTTCCATGTCCAGTACGCCAAACCCCTTGCCCTAACTCTCCTGGAATCTAACCCTTCTTTTGATTCAGCTCAAATGGTACTTCTTAAGAGAAGCCCTAGGACCCCTCGTTATTCTTTGTAATCACATTGAAATACTTTCCCTCACTGCTATGAATGACAAGAACGTCAGTTGTGTTACTTGTTTAATGTTCTATCCGCCTCCTCTCCCCTGCCCCTAGAATGTCAGCACCTTGAGTTGAGGAAACTTCTTTTTTTTCCTTCATTGTATGCCCAGCAACTAGCTTAGTGTCTTACTCGTAACAGGGGCTCAAAGTACTCTTTGTGTGAATAACAAATGAAGGTTGTCTCACTGTCAAATAAAATCTCCATTCCTCAGCCTCTGGCTCCAGGGCCTCTAGAGTCTGACTTCCGCCAACCTTTCCCGCCTCTTCCCTCACAACGCCCACGCCCGCATACATGGTTTGTGATTGAGCAAATGGAACTCTTCTCTGCCTCCTGCATCCTTTTGTTGGTCCTGGTCCTCCTCCTGAATGTCCCTCCCATCGCCATTTTTTATACAGTAACCGTACCCATTCCTTACTAGTTCAGTACATGTCCCTTGATGATGCATTTTGGATTTGTCCCCAGCCAGAAGTGGTCTCTGCCACCCTTGCTTTCCCAGAGTACTTTGCTATAGCATCATTTCTGAGTATATCCTGTGCTAGACAGAAATGGTCTGTGTTTTTTTTCTCTCTTGAACTAGCATGTACGATGCTAGAGAAGAATGTGTCCCTTTGGTCTCAACGCCCAGCACACTGCTGAGCATGGGGCCTGGTTGGTCGGCCTTCTGGGTAAATGGTGGGGGAGAGGGGGAGCTGGGACAGTGGCACTACGCGTACCATCGAGGCAGGGAGAGCAAGCTGAGCGATCTGTTCAAAACATGTGAACCTAACTCAGGTAGAACTGGGGAATCATCTCGAAAGTCTCAGCCAACCCCAGAGGAGGAGATACTTGAGAAGAAGTCCTGAGTGACCTTCCAGGTAGGGTAGAGCCAGAGAGCTTAAGGTTGGATCCTAAACTTATCCAGAAGGGGTAGGCATGTCACGACTTCATTCCCATAAAGCAGGAACAAAGCACTAATGTCTATGGGCTCAGCCGGCTGAGCGGACATGGCGCTGAACATGGATCTCGGGGAGGCCCAACAAGGGAGACGGCTCAGTGTGGTCCTCGACGGAAGAGCGCCCATCCCCGGTGCCTTGGGGTTGGTCAGAGCAGAACCGCCCGTCTGCCTGGGGATTCCCTGGTGCCTGTTTTGTTGCAGCTCCCCACAAGAAAGAAATCTTTTCATCACTTGAGTAATCACCGCCCCCTCCCCACAAAGGAAAATAAACAGAGAATTCTCCCTTTGGGTTGGCTCTGAGCATCAGCGCTAGCCGCCCCAGCACGGATCAAACCAGAAGTCTTGCACCTTGTGGTCATGGGCATCAAAGGCCTCAGGTTTTCTTTCCGCCTCATTTTAATATGCTTGGGAGCCTTGGGAGGCTTAATTAAAACTGCAGGGGAGCCAAAGTCAGCATATAAAGGAACTGTTTTGATGCTTCAAAAACCCAAGCAAACAGAATCTGGATTATTCAATTAGGTATGCTTATGGGATTTGTCTTGGATGTTTTGATTGCTCAGAGCCTGCTGGGGAAGTCAGTCATGGGGTTTAGACCTGAAAAGAACCATATTTAATGCCCCCCCAATTTGACTTTTTATCTTCTTATTTGGGTTTCCCATTACCAGTGCGTTATTGTGAGCGGTTCCTGAGCTCCTACCCTGACTTCTGTTTACTCAGCTTCTTCCCCTGATACCAGATTACACGGCAGGGCCAGCGCAGTTTTCCTGTGTGGTTCGGCAGTCGTGTTCTCAGATCCCTTTCCTGCTTTGCACTGATGGTCTTTGCTTTAATGAGACCCAGGACCGCCAGAGAGGCAGTGCAGTGTGGCCGTTCAGAGCACAGGCTCTCCCAGCTAGACCACTTCCTGTCTGTGTGGCCTTGGACAAGTCCCCGGATCTCTTCCTGTGTTTTTGTATCATCTACAAAAGGGAGATCTGGGGGGGTAGAACCTGTACGGTGTTTACTGTTGACTGTGTTAATTCGATAAAATAGTTCATGATAACGCACTTAGCACCATGTGTGGCTCAGGATGAGGGTTCAGTAAGTGGCAACAATGATCACGACTATCCCGGGACATCTCCATTAGCTGCGGCCGGTAGGCAAGGGAAGATGGGAAGCATTGTGCAGGAAGGGCCCCCCCCCGCCCCGCCCCAGCGGCATGTGGGCACGCCACACTTCACAGAGTGTATGCTTCGAGCTCATCGGCTGGAAACAGACCCACGTGCCGAGAGCTGACCCTAATATCTCACTGCTGGAAAGCCACCCAAGAGGGAAGGCTTACCTGACGTTGATCGAAGAACCCTTAAGAATCCAGACGAAAACATTTAGTGCCCATTGCTGAAGATTTACAAACAGGTGTTCCCTGGGTGGTACTCACATGCAAGGCTTTAACTTCCTTTCCAGATGTTTCTACCCCAACAAAGCAGGCAGTTTCAAATGTATAGTATATATGGATAGCCTGTGCGGAAAATAGGTTCCCCTTCACTGTCTCTATCTGTTAATAAGTGACTCCCTGGGACAAACCAGCAGCTCAGAGGGATAGAACCCGTCCCTGCCCTCAGAAAGCTTTCAGTCTAATGACGATGGGTAAACAAAGAAGCAGAATGTTGCAGATAATGCAGTATCACAGGGTAAGGTGGGAAGAGCAGGCACTCTGGGGTCGATGGACCTGGAGCAAATAGTGGTCTGACCTCTGGCCAGCAGCGTGACCTTGGGAAGAGCATGTGACCTTTCTGAACCAAACTTTCGCATCTGTGAGATGGAGGATAATGTGATTTTTATAAGGCCATCAATACGTGTTAAATGAGAGGAGGGCAAGTTACTAGTAAGCTAATGCCTAATGCCTGGCCATTTTTTTTGTAAAAAAAAAAAAAAAAATGGTGGTAGTAGAATTCTTATCATTAGAGAGGGACACCAGGGAGGAAGTGCATAATCCTGCCTGGAGAAACTGAGGAAGTGATATTTGAACTGAATCTTGACGGTGGAGGGAAGGAGAATTCTCAAAGTAATGGCAGAATGGGGCATTGTCAGCTGGGCAAAGAACAAGATGGGCAAAGGCCAAAAAAAAGCGAAAAAAAAGTATTGAGGATTGGGAGACATGTAGGCGGTTCAGCATGGCGGGAGTGCAGGGTTCTGGTGATGAAAGGCCAAGAGCAGGATCTTGACGATAGACAGGGGCCGGACCGTGAATAGCTTCACATTCCATGCCAGAGAGTTAGATTTTGCCAAAGTTTGCAGTGTACTAAAAATTCCAGTGCCCAGTACTGTCCTCGGCTATTTACATATGTTTTTGGATGCCAGCAACCACCCTGCAAGGATAAGATCGCCCCATTTTGTAGATGGGCAAACTTGGGCTCAAGGAGATTGTTCCTGAATCATTAAACTCACCATATTAGCGTACAGCGAGTTAGGCAGTTTG